>CM042861.1:12221898-12249398 GCA_023658055.1 Thaleichthys pacificus | reverse complement strand
AGCAGTGGTGTGAGGGTGTGAGGGTGTGTGAGGGGGTGTGAGGGGGTGAGGTGTGTGAGGGTGTGAGGTGTGTGACATTGTGTGCGTCTGAGGAGACAGACCCGGACCTCACAGAAGTGTGATGCAGCACGCCCGTGTGAATTACAGTCCGTCATGGCGATGTGTGTGTGTGTGTGTGTGTGTTCATCTGGGCCCTTTACTGCAATGTCGCGAGCAGCCAATCATTTCTTCCACTCTAATTAGCACACATGTAAATCCAGTCTGTCCAGGGACCCCTGCGATGTGGCAACTGCCCACCGTGGGGGGTGGGTGTGGGGGGGGGGGGCGTGTGTGTGAGCGTGTGTGCGAGCGTGTGGGTGATGGTGTGAGAGAGGTGTCCACACATTGTTGGCTTTGAGTTAAATCTGCTCCTTCACCAGTCTCAGGACTCTGGACACTCCACCCCCATCTTTGACCCCCTCCCTCCCTCCCTCACTGAACACATTCTCCCACCCCTTCCCCCATCCCCTGTCGTCTTAACCCCTTCACCCCTTCCTCCCCACCCCCTCCATCCCTCCATCCCTCCCTCCCCCTCCCTCCCTCCTTCCCCCACCCAGCCACCAGCCTCACAGTCATCTGCCATCATGGCCGCCACGTTGGACAAAGGTCAACATTCCTAACAGCCAATTGGTCCAGACAGAAGGACCTGGAACAAATTCTATCTTCCTGGAAATGTATTTCATGAGTCTGAATCTCTGGGAGAGTTTTATCACAGTTGCAACGTACAGTTACAACGAGATTCCCAGTTCCACTACCATGTCACCTGACATGGAATGTTCAAGGAACATGCGTGTGTACTTAGTGTGAGATAAAACAGACTGTTGTTCCTTTTATCACATGCAGGGGGGGAAAAGGGAGGAGGAGGAGGGAAAGGAGGGGGGGGGGGTGTGTGACACACCTGATGTGACAAGATGTTGCTTCTTCCTTTGCACTTCCAGGCAAGAGGAGGAAGAGGAGGAGGAGGAAGAGGAGGGATGGAACGGCGCAAACGACAGGAAGAATAAATACATGAATAAATAACAGCAAAAGGCGAACAGAGCCCAGCCATCAGTGCGATTAGGTTGGGCCTCGTCGGCCGCCTGCCTCACAGCTGGAGCGGTCACGGTAACGGGGAGAAGCGCTGTCCCTCTGGATATCTGGCCCACCTCGGCCGCCGCCGCCAAGCGCATGTGGCAGATGTCAGCGTTCAGGAAGCCTTAACCGTGTTTGGGACTCGACCAGGATGGGTGGTGGTGGGGATGGGGGGGGGTGGGGGGGTGGGGGATGGGGTGGGGGGGGACGCGACTGAAAAAGACTGACTTTCCGAATCTGTCGCGCACGGACGAGAGGAGGTGGAGAGAGGACATGTGGACTGAGCGTGTTAGTGGGTCACTTCAGGGACGGCTTGAACATCTGATTGATTAGGTCCAAAAGGGTTCAAACAGAAAAGATTGTCACACATGCTTACCACAATACGGGGTCATAACAGGGAAAATCCTCGCACTCGCGCTTCTGCAGGAAAGCAGGATATACAAGATAAAACACAGGAGTAACCTTTAAGAAATTCTGAATCTGTATTTTTGTATTTATTTGTTTGTATTGATGAACATCCAGGTGCAGAATGCAGTGTACTAGTTTTAGTTCTAATACTAATTCACTCTAATGCAAAAAATAAAAATGTCTGTAGCAAAAGTGAGAGCAGGGAATAACTGGTGTAAGGAAGACAGGAGGGTCGTATAGTAGGCCGTGTGTGTTTCTGTGAGAGAGTGAGAGGCAGTGTAGGCCGTGTGTGTTTCTGTGAGAGAGTGAGAGGCAGTGTAGGCAGTGTGAACCTGACGTACAAAGATTTCCTTTCTGTGAGTTGGGATGTGTGTTTGTGTGTTAAAGAGAGAACTCCTGAAGAGTCTTATAGTGATTACAGCAACACAGACACTCTCTCTCTCTCTCTCTCTCTCTCTCTCTCTTCCTCTCTCTTTCTCTCTCTCTCTCTCTCTCTCTCTCTCTCTCTCTCTCTCTCTGTCTTTCTCTCTCTCTCTCTCTCTCTCTCTCTCTCTCTCTGTCTCAGTGTGTGTGAACAAAAACGAAGAAAACGTATTTATTCCAATGTTCCGAAGATTTCACTTCCAAGTGTCTATGTGTGTGTGTCTGTGTGTGTGTGTGCAGGGCTCACTCAAAACCAGCCCTTTGAAGTGAAGCAGCGATGAGGGGAAGTTAATTATCTCCCATTATGCAGGCTGGGTGCGACCATGCGCCAGCTAAGGCCATGTTTTTCCCTTTAATTAACTAGAAAGCCAAGCGCTGCCTGTCAGCGAAACCGCTCTGCGAGTGTTTCAGAGGCAGGAATCCTCGGGTGCGGATGAGAGGGCGCTAGCGCCGGCCACATGTTAATGCTACAGCGTTAGCATCTTAAACTGCGTTAGCGGGATGCTGCTTTCAACCAGGTCTGGGGGAAAAGCAACGAATGTAAGAAAAGTCTCCAGGGAAAAACCTCTTATTATTCTTTTTACATTTTTTTTTGGTCTTCCAGAAGTGTTTCTGCTACCGGGCATGTAGGGTTGAAGGATGTGGAAGCAACTTGAAGTGTTGAGAGAAAACTCTCCATAATGTAAAATGATGATTTCATGGGGGGGTTGTGTGGATAATAATAGGCTAATGGTGCTGTGGGCTGTGAGCAGTCAGAAGAAGCCTTTGAGCTGGATGAAAACAGGCAGGGAAAATACTCTCAATTGCTTGTTGAGGTAATAAATATAGATGGAGATATTGTATGGAAATCACTCTTAAATCTACTTTGAGTTGAGACTTAATTCCAAAGTCACAGAAGTGGTCAACTGTGGTCTCACTTTCAAGCCAACGTAAAGCCCCCCTCTCCTGCAATGCAGAGTTAGGACATGTTACATGTTAGTTTTAAGGAAAAGGATATTTTTTTAATTTGCTCAGTGCATGCACAAAAGCTTACTCTGGGGACAGGGGAAAAGAGATTTCTCTCTCTGCATCATATTGTGTAAAAGAGGAGCACAGACTTCTACTGCGTGTTCATTAGTAGGATACCATGAATTAAACATGTGGCTCGATAATGCTATCATCGTTCATCTTTACAGTAGTGGATACAGGAAACGGAGATAATTTTTTACTGAAAGCTTGACAAATAGTTTTGCGGTTGTGTAGGTTGTTGTAGGTTGCAGTCACATCAAACACAGGCGACAACAACGGGTGTGAACCGGGTGTAAACGCGCTCCGAGCATCCAGCCCCGGTCGTAATTGACCATACATCACCGTGTGCACACTGAGGAATGTTCTGGAGGTCTTGTTATGCTGCTTTGCTCAGGGAATGGCATAATTGCGAAAAATTAAGTTGTCAAAGACTCCTGCCGTGGTTCCCTAAAACGAGAGCTCACGTCCGTCCGTGCGGCTTGCCTCCTTCTCGTCTGAACTGTGCTCAGTAGGGAAGAAATGCATGCTGGGAAGCGTACCGCTGGGGTTGAGCAATTAAATAGAAAATGACAGCATGAAATATGATGATTACTGTTATACAAAAGGCACATTTAGGAATGAGTAGATAACTGTCATTTTTTTTTCTTTTTTCACAGCTGTTTTTTTAGACCTTTTTTTTTTTTTACTTTGTTAACTTAATGTCTCTGCGATGATGTTGGTTTTGAGGGAGGGTTAAAGTTGGCTCTTTAATAACTCTGACTCGTGGCTCTGGGTCTGTCTCCAGTGCTGTTTGGTTAGAAACCTGAAGACATTTTGGTTTTTGGAGTCATTGAATGATGTCTTTCCTTTGTGTTCAAAATGATTATTAGATGTTCTGATAAACTTAAAATAATTAAAGGAAGAAGCGAATATCTGAAATAATTCTGGTCGAGATAGTACAGTGATAGACTAAACATAACTTGTCTGTTCATGTGCCTTTTAATCCCCAAATTATCTTTCTTTGTGGAAATATAAATAAACATTGCCACACTTCTCCATGTTTTAATACTATTCACTCTATATAACACTCCTATATAACTAAATAACTCCTATAGTGTACTATATATACACTATATAACAATATATTTCCTCCTACCCACACATCCAAACCCTTTTTTACAGTCCACAACCAAAGGGGGGTGCTGGACCCACCCTGCATGGCTGCATGTACCCCACCCTCACACACACCCTCACACACACACCCTCACACACACACCCTCACACACACCCTCACACACACACCCTCACACACACCTTCACACACACACACCCTCACACACACACCCTCACACACACACCCTCACACACCCTCACACACACAGCCTCACACACACACACCCTCCAGCACCACCACCCATCGTGCCTATTGACCGGTCTGGACTGTGTGTGTGCGGACGACAACAGAGCTGTTATTAAAGCTCTCTCGTGCATCTCTATCTGTGCTCTGAGACACGCCACACCCCTCCCCACCCCGCCCCACCCTCCACACCCCTCCCCTCCCCACTCCTCCCCACCACTCCTCCCCCCTCCACACCCCCCCTCCGCCCAAGCTGGCTCCAGCTGTCTGGCTCCGACGGGTAAAAAGATCCTTCCTCATGTCTTGACTCCACCCCCCCCTCCACCCCCTGCTAACCTCCCACTGCAAAATCAATAGGGAAATATTTCTGAAACTTTCCAGCAGTATAATGGGGTTGGTAGTCTGTGTGATGGCCTTGAATTCATTGTAAGAGTATCTTAATGGGTTGGTCTGGATGGCGCTGGTCTGAGGGGGCGGAGAGAAGGAGGAGGCCCTAGGTTCAAACAGTCTGTCGGGGAGGAGGGCAGGGGCGTTGTGTGATGGGGTATGGGGGCTGTGGTGGGTGCACCCTCTCATCCAAGCCCACTGGTCGCCAGGCTAAATCGTTGTCATTTGGGAAGGCCTCCATGTTAATTCCTTACAGGCATGCACAAACACACACGCTCGGACACATGCACACACGCACCAGACACAGAAAAAACAACTGAAGACGTCCAGTCATAAGTGTGTGTGTGAGTGTGTGTGTGACCGTGTGAAGTAGTGGTGAGTTTCAGAGAGGAAGACCGTGCTGCCGCCGCCGCCGGCTGGTTGAGACATGTCACTTCCTGTGGAACTCAAGTCGGCCATTTTGTTTTCCTTGTAACACAGTACAGCCTCCTCCCTCTCCCCCCTCTCCTCTCCCTTCTCCATCCTCCTTCACCATTTTCCTCCTCCCCTCTTCACCCTTCTCCCTCTCTCCTCCCTCTCTTTGCCCTCCTCCCCCTTCTCCATCCTCCTCCTCCTCCTCCTCCTCCCACCATTGATTATCTATAACTGAGGCTAAGTATCATTTTGGTTTTCACGCTTTGCTCTCCCCCTGTGACACTGCAGTGCTGTCACCACGGTGACTTCTGCTTCCCCTCCTCAGAATTCTTTGGGGGGAGTTTAACCCCCCTTCTACACTCCTCTTTCTCTGCTATAGATTAAACTCCTTCTCTCTCTCGCACACTTTATCTCTCTCTCTCTCTCTCTCTCTCTCTCTCTCTCTCTCGTAGATTGTCCTCTTGGAATCTTGGCTGAAGAGATGTGAGACTCACTCAAACTCGTGTGAAATAAATATGTGAAAATGATAAAGAGCCCAGTCTTATGAAATTAAAATGTGAAACGTGCAACGTTTTCTCGTCATTTTCAGTTGCTAATTCATGATAATTTGGATCTTGTCTGTATTCTGTGTTTCTTCTCTATTCCTAAACCGGTTTTATACTTGGTGCTGTTTGACAACCAATCTGTCCACCAATTGTTTCAAGATGCATCTTTCAGTTCACTTTGTACCAGGTGCAAAAAAAGAAGTGTGAGCACATGTGAAAAGACTTTTTAAATGATTGTATTTGCATAATTTGTACCAAAATGCACCCATCTTTTTACTTCCCAGCAATATAATGAGTCTCTCGCTCTCTCTCGCTCTCTTTCTTTCTTTCTTTCTTTCTGGCTTGTTAGATTCTTTACCACACAAACACTTCACTTCCTCTCTATCTTACTCTACAGCCACAATGCCAACGCTCCCTCTCTCCCTCTCCCTCTCTCTCTCTCTCTCTCCCTCTCTCTCTCTCTCTCTCTTCCTCTGTCTCTTTCTCGCTTGTCTCCCTCCCTCCGTCTCTCTCCCCCTCACTCCCTCGTCCCCCTCTCCTCCGGATGGGATCCGGCTGCTGTGCTGGTGTGCTGGTGGCTGGCTGTGACGGCTGGCTGTCTGGTGTCGCGCTGGATCACGGAGGCGTGGAGGCGCGGGCCCATCGGAGCCCAGGGAGGACGCCTCGCTGCAGGTCACCTTTCACGGGTAATTAGTGTCGGAGCGCCGGCGTGTTGGGCGCTTGTCGGCCCCGCTTATCGTGAGGATCAGCGACGATCAGTCTCCACGTCTCTCTCTCTCTCTCTCTCTCTCTCTCTCTCTCTCTCAGTCTCTCTCTCTCTCTCATGTCTCTCTCTCTCTCTCTCTCTGTCTGTCTCTCTCTCTCTCTCTCTCTCTCTCTCTCTCAGTCTCTCTCTCTGTCTGTCTGTCTCTCTCTCTCTCTCTCTCTCTCTCTCTCTCTCTCTCAGTCTCCACGTCTCTTTCTCTCTCGCTGTCTCTCTCTATTTCCTCTCCTCCTGCTCTTTTTTTGCGCTTTGGCGGGCCTCTCGCCGAAGGGTTGTGGCAACCTCTCTCTCTCTTTCTGTCTCTCTCTGTTTCTCTGTTTCTCTGTCTCTCTCTTTCTGTCTCTCTCTGTTTCTCTGTTTCTCTGTCTCTCTCTTTCTGTCTCTCTCTGTTTCTCTGTTTCTCTCTCTCTCTTTTCTCTGTCTCTCTCTGTCTCTCTCTGTGTCTCTCTCTGTCTCTCTCTCTCTCTCTCTCTCTCTCTCTCTCTCTCTGTCTCTCTCTCTCTCTCTCTCTCTCTCTCTCTCTCTCTCTCTCTGTCTCTCTCTCTCTCTCTCTCTCTCTCTCTCTCTGTCTCTCTCTCTCTCTCTCTCTCTCTCTCTCTCTCTCTCTGTCTCTCTCTCTCTATGTCTCTCTCTCTCTCTCTCTCGCCACGATCACACAACACCTCCTTACTCTCAGCGTCTTTCCCTCCGTAAACCTGTGTCATTTTTCAAGGGCTGCTTACATGTTGAGAACGTGACTAGGATTCCTCTGGGAAATGTTCACCTTTGACCTTTTTACTGGTTTTCACTTCTCCTTCCTTCTCTCTTGTATGCTTTTTGTTTATGCACGTTCACACACACATAAACAAACACAAACAAACACACACACTCGCTCACAAACAAATTCACGCACGCATCACACAAGCTGTTTTTCTGAGAGGATAGACTTCAGTTCCAGAGGGTGTCAGTGTCTGCCCACGTCAGTAAACATGAGACGTGTCTGTGTCAGATGGAGAGAGTCAGGGAGTGTGTGTGAAAGGCAGAGGGAGAGAGTCAGGGAGTGTGTGTGAAAGGCAGAGGGAGAGAGTCAGGGAGTGTGTGTGAGAGGCAGAGGGAGAGAGAAGAGATAGAGAGATGGAGAGAGTCAGGGAGTGTGTGTGAGAGGCAGAGGGAGAGAGTCAGGGAGTGTGTGTGAGAGGCAGAGGGAGAGAGAAGGAGAGGATTACAGATAGAGAGATGGAGAGAGAGAAACAGAGAGATAGAGAGAGAGGGAGAAGGAGGGGGAGAGAAGAATGGAGAGAGAGCGAGGGGAGAGAGCGAGGGGAGAGAGACAGAGAGAGACAGAGAGAGCGAGGGGAGAGAGCGAGGAAGAGAGACAGAGAGAGACAGAGAGAGCGAGGGGAGAGAGCGAGGAAGAGAGACAGAGAAAGACAGAGAGTTTTTCACCCGGAGGTGACTGGTCTTGGCAGAGTTGACCCTTGATGACATGCTGGCACTGTCTCCTCAATGCCAAGGGCATAATCCTGATACTAGACTGCCCTTTTCTCTGCCACACACACACACACACACACACTCTCGCATGCACACGCACACACTCACACAGACACACACTAAAAGGTCCATTGTCTAAAAGACTGAGGCTTCAGAGCGATGATGGTTGGTGTTTGTCATCCTCTAAACAATCTTTTTTTAAACCCCAAATTACATGTGATTGGCAAATAAAATGTAAGACATCTGAATTACCTTCACCACAGCAGGAACAACCAGGAATAAATCAGGTCATAGAAATATACAATTGAAGCTGGTAATTGACATAAAGTGTACAGCCAGGGCAGCTAACAAATAGTAGGTATTATGATTATGCACACAAGCTATATGTTTAAATACCAGTTGGTGTGTCCAGGAGTTCATATGATGCCTGCTGTCTTCAGGCATTGATTAATGATGTCTGGCTGTGAGAGTCTCTCATCCATAGGACACTATTAGTTTTTACTCTAATTACCACTGGTAGTAATGTTTCCTATCCATAACTGTCTGGCGCTGTGTGAGTGTGTGTGTGTTTGTGTGTGTGTGTGAGAGTGTATGTGTGTGAGAGTGTGAGTGTGTGTGTGTGTGTGAGTGTGTGTGTGTTTGTGTGTGTGTGTGTAAGAGTGTGTGTGTGTGTGTGTGTGAGAGTGTGAGAGTGTGAGTGTGTGTGTGTGTGAGAGTGTGTGTGTGTGTGTTTGTGTGTGTGTGTGAGAGTGCGGGTGCATGCATGCATACTTGGAGGGGGTTTGGGAGGTATGGCCTGCATAGTGTGGGGAGGGTTTGGCCTGTTTACTGCTGTGGTAGGTGTGTGTTTGTGAGTGTCTCTGTGTGTGTCTTTTAAGTGTGTGTGTGGTTGGGGGGGGGGATTTTGTGAGACGTGCTTCTGTATGCAATACTTGTGTGTATTTGCGTGTGTGCACGTGTGTTTGTACATGTGTGCATCTACATGTATGTGTGCGTGTGTGTAGATGTGAGTGTATGTGTGTGCGAGTCTGCAAATACAAGGGTGTGTGTTGGTATGCATTTGAGTGTGCATGTGTGTGTGTGTGTGTTCACAAGAGAGACAGAACACTGAGGAGGATGAGTGAAGGCGAGCGTGTGTGCGTGTAAGTGTGTGTGTGTGTGTGTGTGAGCGTGTGTGTGTGTGTGTGTATGTGTGTGTGTGTAAGTGTGTGTGTGTGTGAGTGTGTGCGTGTATGTGTATGTTTGTGTGTATGTGTGTATGTGTGTGTGTGTATGTGTGTATGTGTGTGTGTGTGTATGTGTGTGTGTGTGTGATTGAGGCTCAGGCTCCGACATGCGCCCGTCTCCTTTCCAACATTGTATGCCAGCGCATCTTTCATTTCAATATTTCAATATTTATGTCTCACTTTTACACGCCGAGAAGTTCAAAGTCATTGTAAGGGTATGTAACTCGGACGTTCGTTCTCCGTCAATTACCATAGCTGTTTCTCAGGCCAAGCCTGGTTTTGATTTTTTAGATCTGTTTATTTATGAGTATAATTTTCCCTCAGTCTCTGTTTGGCAGCTCAGCTGCAGCCGGGAAAAACTTCCCTCACAAACCCTGATAATCCCAGAGAAGGAGGCTACCAGTTTCATATCAACCAACATGTTAACACCACTGATGGATTTTATAGTCGCCCAGTGGATTTGAAGCCTCAATGCTCAACCGTTTTTAAACTGTTGATTAAAGTGAACTTGCAAGGCGTGATGCTTGTACTTGAATAGAAGAGAAGAGCTGTGTTTGTTGTTCTACTAAGAGCTTATATTGTGTGTGCGTGTTAAATACGTTCACTGGTGAGTGCGTGGCAAAATAGTCAATTGAAAGCATTTGACAGCAAGCCACATGTGTGTGTTGGTGTGTGTGTGTTGGTGTGTGTATATGTGTGTGTTTGATTGTGTGCACACGGGTGTAGATGTATTTGTGTCTTTCTATGTGTGTGTGTGTGTGTGTGTGTGTGATCATCAACATCACGTCTTCCAGTGTGTCCACCCCGTATGTGTGTGTGATCATCAACATCACGTCTTCCAGTGTGTCCACCCCGTATGTGTGTGTGTGTGTGATCATCAACATCACGTCTTCCAGTGTGTCCACCCCGTATGTGTTTTCATGAGTGAGTGTTTGCTCCCGCTCCTCTACGGGCCCTCGTTCCCCCGGCGCGCTCGTGAACTTCACCGGGAACCAGGGAAAAGGCCATCCTCATTTGCATACGGAGGTCTTCATTAGAATATGCTAAGGACGCGAAGAAGAGCATCTCCAGCCATGTTGATGAATAGCTACCGCAAAGCAGTCGCCTCGAAAGTACTCTGTCGTCACCCTCATTTGCATACCTGCTTCATTGAAGTTATTTATTTATTTACATACTTAATGGCGCATGCTTACACATACAGCATCTTAGGATCCTTGGCCAGCGCCCTGGAATTTAAATTGGCTTTTTTCTTTCCCCAGGTAAAACGAAGGATTGTCATTCACGTTTTAAAAGGAAAGTCTGTATGGTGAAGTTGTCGGTAAAGGTTTTTGATGCGTAGATGTTAATTAGGTACATTTTTTCCTCAATCTGAGGAATTATAATAACTAACGTGTTTTTGTAATTATTAGGATAGATAAGAAGATGTCAATCAAAACTGGTGAATGGAATTCAGACCTGATGGTTGATAGCTCTCTGACAGCCTCTCCTGAACACAGAAACATTCAGCAACACTTTAGGGATCCAACTTTGTCTTTTTGGGGGGGTAAAGGGGAAAATGCAATCTCCTCTCTAAGACATGTTAGAAGCCCTAAACAGTAAACACACTAAATAAATCATGTTTTTTTTTCCCTCTCTCTCTCTACTCTTTATTTGTGGTTGAAATGGACCCCAGGGCGCTGGTCTCTTAGGCCTCATGCGGTGCTGTCTGTTGAAAGCAAACCTGAGCGGATGGTCCTAGAACGCCTGTTTAATCTAGTCATCCAGGCTCTGACGAGATCTGACTGGCTCGGTCCCGAGTGAAATCTTTGAGTCCCGGATCTCGACGGCAACCCATCGCCCTCCATAAACACACACAGCCAAGCGCGTCAGATGTTGGCTTGCATTTAATCGGTGGTCTTCCAGGACAACAAATAAACAAAAAATACAAAACAAAACCCCCACAAAAATCAGTTGGAAATGAAAGTCCAGAGTTTATTAGAAGGTTTTTGTTTGTTCGTGTTGTTTTTTTGCGAGTGTGGTTAGGTAACGGGGGTTCAGTACATGAGGGGTTTCTTGAAACTGTCACCATCTACATGAGGTCATCTGAACACTGCATTTCCTGTTGACGACACATACATGTTCATACACCAAGTCCCTACAATCTGCTAGATGGTAGGATGCGTCATTCTACACTGTTTTGGACGCACCACCAAAGCTACCATCCTGAGAGGGAGGAGAGAGTAGCAGTAAGCTGGTGAACAAACCTGGGCTGACCAGCACACTACCCGAGACACTGGGAGTAGATGTGCGAGAGGAGAAATCGCCACGGATGACGCAAAACATAAAAGTGCACATGTTTGTGTCACATAGTGTGTGTGTCTGTGTGAGAGCGTGTGTGTGTGTGTGAGGATGCAGAATGAGGCCCTTAGTGAGACCACTCTTCGCCACGCGGCCAAACAACCCGGTTATAACATCAGGATATTTATTTAAATAGTTATATACTATACAGTTATATACACTACATGATATATGTTTCATACATTTTCTTTTTCCACGTCCTCTATTTTACCAGCAGGCCTTCAGACCAGGAAGGAGCTAATTAATGACCAGTTCCTTTCACACTTCGGTCTGGCTGACTTTTCAGTCAGCGCCTCTGTTAACATTCAGGTTCCACTTCTTTGTACGAGAACCCAAGGGGCAAGTTACGACAGCCGTAAGGACTGCAGTGCTTTAAATCTTAACTGCTGGTCTTTTTTTTTGTTGTTGAAAAGAGCAGGCGAGCAAGGCTTTAATTTCCATCCCCGGGCTCTGATTTATTTGATATCCAAGGAAGTTTTGCTAAGAGGGCTAATGAGAAGCACACGGGCTCCTGAATGATTTAGTAGGGAGAGGGTGCTTGGATACGGAGATAGAGAAAGTCAAAAGACAAATTCTCATCTCGTCCCTTAATTGGCGAAGGAGGAAAGTTTTGCTCCAAATGATTTAATGTCACAATAAAAAAATATTTGTTGCTAATGAGTGTAGTGTCACAGTTTGACAAAGAAATCTATGCACCTTCCCTTTTCAGACGGGTTTACCACACTGAGTAATGCTCACACAACTGTAATCTTGATTATGGTTTTTTCCCAGGCATTAAGTAGCCTGAAGATGCAAAGGAAGGTCTTTTTTTTCAGATTTTAGAACAAAGGATTGTCTTGAGGCATATTTGAAAATTAAGTTCAATAGAAAATTATTCGATATGCCTCTTGACAGGGAATTTCAAAGATAAAGATTAAAGATCTTCCTTAAGGGTTTTGGAGAAATACTTGAAACAGCAGTAAAGTGTCTAATTACTTACCACAGTCTACTGAAGTTGTAGATTTCTGCAGTACACAACATGTAATGACAGTACCCCATCCATACAGCCCTACTCATATCCAGATGTTCAATGAGAGGATGTAGTTAAAAAAAAACTTAAACGCAAAACAAATATTTGACTGGTTTACATTAATTGGTATGCTGTTTACAAAATGATAAAATGTTTTCTGTATATTTGCACACTTACTAAGTTTATTTATTTATGTTTTTCTAAAAGTTTTCCTCAAACTACTACTTGTACACAGCATTGCAGCTAACTTTCGAAGACATGTTATTTTTTCAGAAGTGGTTTACCGAGTTACAGAATGTGGTGTACCACAACAGAATGACTTCACCCCTAACATGTGATTACTTCTACAACACTTAACCAAGAAGAGTGTCCAAGAGACCAAATCCTGAAGCTAATCCTGTAAGGTAAGAGACTGAAATAAAGTTACCTCAGTGATGCAACTGTGAACTTTTGACACTTATTAGGCATGTGCAGTTCATCAGCAGAGTTGATAGAATGCGGAATGGCCCCGGGAACCAATCACAGTCAAGATCTGCTGTCGCCCATGGAGACCACTGTGGCACCTGAAGGTGTTGTAGCTAAATATGGCTTCATTTTACTGTGAAATAAGCTCTTCTCTCTCTCTCTCTGTCTCTCTCTCTCTCTGTCTCTCTCTCTCTCTGTCTCTCTCTCTCCTACTATATCTCTCTCCCTCTTTCACTCTCAGACTCTCTTCCTGTCTCACTGCTTTCTTTCTCTATCCCTACTAACTCTCTCTCTCTCTGTCTCTCTCTCTCTCTCTCTCTCTCTCTGTCTCTCTCTGTCTCTCTCTCTCTCTGTCTCTCTCTCTCTCTGTCTCTCTCTCTCCTACTATATCTCTCTCCCTCTTTCACTCTCCGACTCTCTTCCTGTCTCACTCTCTCTTTCTCTATCCCTACTCTCTCTCTCTCTCACATCACACACACATCACTACTACATCTACATCACACACACACACACACACACACACCCACACACCCGCACGCCTTTCCACCAAACCTACCATTGAAACCCCCCCAAAATCACCAAAACACAACAATCCCACACAGCCCTTTCCCTCCAGCCCCAAGCCGTCCATCTCCCTGTGTTCTTCAGCACGGTGAGTCGAGTCTTTGTGTGTTTCCCCACCACATCGAGAGCTGTGTTTGTTCAGGTCTACCCGGCTTGAGCTGAAGTTGTCACAGTTAATACCGGTTTGTATTCAATCATCCTGTCTGCTTCTGAGAGGACTCCGAGTGACAGATGTAAGATCTGAACCAGGGGCTAAACTGAAGGAGAGACGCTCGTACTGTTGGATCTCTGACAGACTGGTGCTGCTGAAAGTTAGACGTGCCGTCTGGTCCGGTGAAAAAGCTGACAGTGATCAACAAAGAAGTATTGTCTTACCAGTTTTTTTTTTTTAATTGTCTTTCCACGGTCTCAGAGATCAACTGCTTGGATTTTTCTAGTACTCTTGTCAAAAGAATCCTGTATTTTCTTTATTTTTTCTCGCTGTTGGAGTAAATGATATTTCCCTAAGAGCTCTCTCCCTGACGTTCTCAAAGTGATATTGACATGTTGTCAAGTCCGCGCTTCTCCCAGAAGGCTTCTTAGGTTTTTGACAGGCCCGAGCTCCGATCAGGATTTTTTCTCTCCGTTGAGTAATTTCAGCTTGTCTTCCAGAAATGATTTGTTGCCCCTATTTTTAGTCCAAACTCAGATCTTCCCCTGTCAAACTACAAGTTGTCTGGAGACACCTGGTAGGGGGTCCCTCTGAGATCCCACGTCTAAAATCTGGACAAGTCAACATTCTGAGCGATGAAGAATACATTTTATTATGTGTGAATAACCAGTGTTGGCCACAACACGTACGGTTTTACACCTGCTCTAGAACATTCACAGTTTGCAAATCATAATTTTAGATAGCTGCTCATTGTCATCTCTATTTCTGTGTACAAAATAAACCCCCAAACATATAAAAAAACGAGAGAAAATAAACGAAACTAAAACGCCTGAAAGTCTCACAATCTGGAAGCTCGACGATTTCGACACCTTCCCATCACGCTGAGAGGTTGAAGGGCGGGGCCTTAGCCCAGCTGTGTGACATATTGCAGCGGTATTAAGTCGATGTTTCGCTGTCTTGCCCCTTGCTGCCCCCTCCCCCCCCCCCCCTCCACCATAGCCCCCGCCCCCTCCCGTAGCCCCCCCCTTCCATGGCCCATCGCCCCAAAAGACACATGAGGCCACGCTGTTTCAGATGACGACCTCGTGGGTCTTGACCATAAAAACAGCATCAGGGCAATGAGCCACAAAGAGATGGAGATGGAGCGAGCGAGCGAGAGAGAGCGAGAGGAGGAGAGAAGTGATGGAGAGAGTGAGAGAAATAGGGGGATGATGGTGTGGATGAATGGAGAACAGAAAAGAACGAGTTGGAAATACTTCAGGGATAGAAAGAAAGAGAAAAGGTGAAAGACCTGCATATCTAGAGGGAAAATATATATTTAGAGTCAGAGTGGAGTGAGACAGAGAGAGAGAGGGAGAGACAGAGAGATATAAGGAGAGAGAGAGACAGAGAGAGAGAGACAGAGGGAGAGAGAGACAGACAGAGAGATATAAGGAGAGAGAGAGGCAGAGAGAGACAGACAGAGGGAGGGAGAGACAGAGAGAGAGACAGAGGGAGAGAGAGACAGACAGAGAGATAGAAGGAGAGAGAGAGAGAGAGGCAGAGAGAGACAGACAGAGGGAGAGACAGAGAGAGACAGAGGGAGGGAGAGAGAGAGAGACAGAGAGAGACAGAAAGAGGGAGAGAGAGACAGACAGAGAGATAGAAGGAGAGAGAGAGGCAGAGAGAGAGAGACAGACAGAGGGAGAGACAGAGAGAGACAGAAAGAGGGAGAGAGAGACAGACAGAGAGATAGAAGGAGAGAGAGAAAGACAGAGAAATATTGCGCTTTGGGCTGATGAGCCAAATGGGAGCTCCACTGCTCCAGCTGTGGCCATAAAACAGCAGGTGGACGCCATCATTAGGGCTGGCAGATGAAGCGGGCACCCAGAGATGCAGCCCTCCAATCTGCCCTCTCTCAGCACCACTCAGCCAGTCTAGCATGCAAAAGGGCCCCCAGACCCGGCCCACTCCAGCATGACTACGCCCGTGCTCACATCATCCTGCAACACACCTTTCCCAGGGTACAAGATGAAGGTGTTTGTTTGTTGGGTTCCACGATTCAGCTTGGTTTACTTCAGACCCTGTGAGAAGAGAAGACCACAAAAAAAAAACTAATAGAAGGGAAGAAAAAAGACTCCCATACAGTGAGAATAGTTGAAACTGTCGTTACAAAAAGGTTGAATTTACGATTTAATGTTTGGTTTGCCTGCTTTGCCAGACGGGCAGGTTTCAGGCTACGGGGACTGTTGTATATTGGTTTCACTCTGTCAGGCAAGCTGAATCAAGCACAGCTTTTGTAGCTTCATCTGAGCTGGACTCTACGTCACCCTGCTCTGATGGGCAATGCGTTTAACAAGCCTACCAGGAGGCGGAAACAGCCCCAAGTTACATTACTGGCAAGAGGTCACGCTCAACTAACACCCAAATAACTTCCCCAACTAAACTTCCACAACAGAGTCACAGCGTATGAAATGTGACCTTTTCTCCACGATGAGTAGCAACTTCTACTGCATGAGGTAATGGTGAGTGAGCTATTGTTTGTGTGGACAAAAGAACAAGCAAATTAACACTAAAAAGATTAATACATTAACAAATGAAGAAGGGAAGGAAAGAATGAAGGAATGATAAAGCAAGCTCCTCTAAGTTATTAACTAAAACCATTTAGTTTTGGACAAATGCCAGTTCCACTCACAGAATTGTCTTTTGTTCTCCACAACAATACTATTGTTAAAGCTAGGACATAATGTTCAGAAACACAACCAGGCTTTATAGATTTTATTTATAGCCTCAATTACCATAGATTGGTTACATGCTGCCCAAATCGGATATAATTAACAGCACCAGGTTTTTTTGTGGTTGTAATGGACATTTTATCACAGGGCTTTACTGAGGTAAAGGGGTCGTAGTTAAATCAACAACAAAAAAATCAAGATACATTTTCAGGGCTTTATAGGAGTAAATGAAGTGTAGAGTGACAGGAAAGTAGGAGAGAGAGAAAGAGAGGGCATGCAGGAAATGACCCGAGCTGGAATCGACCCCGGGCTCCTGCCGCAAGGCCTCGGCCTACATGGTACGTGGTCTGAACCGATGAGCCACCCTGTCGCGGTTCAATAAGTGGATCTCAGTGACCGTCATCTCGATTGGCTGCAGGATGCGCAACCGAGCTGGCGATTGCTTGTCCGTCCATTAGATGTTGTAAAAGAGAGAACCATTTACATGATTTACGACATTATCAACGCCACCCTTGGGCTGTGAAGTCTTATTACTTCAATTCACTTGTGATTGAAGTAATGGCTGGCCGTAATATCCTTTGATAATCACACTCAATACAATCATTAGAGAAGGAGGGCTGATGTTCTGACTCCCTCAAGGCAGGAAAGAGATTAAGCAAATGACAAGTTTGAGAGATTAAGAGAGCCTTGATAAACCTATTATGTGGCTCTGTGTAGATGCTTTCGAAATCACTGCTTTTTCTTCGTCGTCTTTGTCAGGTGTTACGTTACGCAGACGACAGATCGGTCAAAGCATCAGACTGAGGAAAACAAAAGGAGGTTTTTAATTTGTTAGTTCCTCAATGTCCAATCAGTAGAGAGGCAATGATGTCACCTCGAGTGCCCTGAGATTAGCAGAAAATTCAGTTTTCTAAGAACCAAAGTCATATAACAGTCTTAAAAAAGGTACAATTGGTAAGATTATTTTCAGTAAAAAAGTCTTAGTCTCTTATGACCATGTTGTTTAACTCATGAGGGCCTCAGACAGTTGTTTAGCAACACAGACAGCTCAGTGGCAGAGGAATGTCCGTTTATCATTTTTTAGTGGCCTGCTACTTTCCAGCCAATTATGTTCAGGCAATTCTCTTCCAGCCAATCACCTTTGGTGAGGCGGGCCTTCTTCCTTGTCTTATTTTGTGAAACCACTGTCAATCAAACTCGAGCTGGAGGAAAGCGGGAAATTCAGACATGAATTAGGGCCCACTGTTTCTCATATTTCCATTTATTGTCTTACGTTACCTATTACAACTTTAATGTCGTCCTTTGGAGCATCGTTGTACAATGTTCATAAAATATTCACTAATTTGCCGTTTGTTTGGAAAGGGTCTTCGCTGACTCACCAGCAACATTGATCGCGTGATGGTTGAAGCTTGGAGAAAGGAACAACAGACATTCTCAGCTCGGGCAGCGTCTCTCCGACGCTACTCCAGTCAGGGCACTGCCACCCCGGCCTCACCATGTCGCTGCCAAATTCGCGCCCACAAACCAGGGCCTCACCAGCCGCCACTTTGATTATCGAGGCAGCCTATCAAATAACTAATTAAAATCGCCCAGGTTTGCATATACACTAGCGCGTTACCTCTGCTGAGGTAACGCGCTAGAGTTCGGAAACGAATGTACCGTGGAGCGTCCAAACACCGCCGGCGTGGGTTGCGCGGAGGAGTAAGTAAGTAAGTAAGACTTTATTTATATAGCACTTTTCATACAAGAATTGCAGCTCAAAGTGCTTTACATAAAATCAACAAAAACAATAATACAAGTGTTGATCTAAAACATATAACAAACCAAACTAGCCGCACTCTATCTGCGGTCTCTCGAATCCGTCTTAGATCCGAGCTGCCACTTGCAGTTTCTAATAAGTAGCTAGGGGGGTCTCGAGGGCCAAAAGGGCCAAAAGGGCTGGGTTTGAAAAGCACTTGTATTTTTCCCCCGTAAATTGTGATTTTTTTTGGTCTCATTGTTGCATCTCTGTGCTACTTATTCGTCCTTCTAACCGCTAATTATTTAGAGATACAAGAGAGGCGTGTCAAGGGAAGTAAGGAATTGAACACTTGTTGGTTTTTCCATCCGTTTTTTCATCGTGTCCACTTTTCAGCAGCCTCTTCCGTTGAGTTTCTGGCTAACATGGATCAGACTGGACTGTCTAATGTTGAGAAGGAACCATAGCTTTCACTAAAGCCTACGTATGGCGTTCCTCAACAACAGTACACACTGTGTTTCTGCCCCTCACAGCCTGAAACTAACTCTTGGCTGTCTGTCACTACCTGCAGCTGAATTCGACCAACTTCTGTGTTTTTCCGAAACTTTTTTTTTCCAGTGGGGGGCTTTTGATTGGCTTATTAGTGGGTTGTTTTTGATTGGCCCTCCAGTGCAGTTATGACTGTTTGCCCCTCGGTGGCTTCTGTGGGAATGGAGTGGTGTAGGAGAGCATGTCATCCACTGATCTGTTTTTAAAAGCCAACCCTGATGTTTTAAAAGGCATCATCAAGGCAGAGGGCTGTCCAAGTTGGTTACAAGTTAACCAAATAAACAGTGACAATGAAATTAATAATGCATATTGTTTGTGAACGCCTCAGCTGGATGATTTGACTGATGTATGCAAAGATGGTAATTTATTGAAAGTAAATTCATGTAATTGTGCCACGGAACTTGATGAACCAAAAGAAGGTGTCAGCATGGTTTCCATCATCATCAGACGGCGAAAATCATTAAAGAGCAAAAACAAATCCAACTTCAAAGGACCGCGCAGCAGAACAAACATTTATTTTATGGATGTGTTTCATTTAGGAGAAAAAAGTTCGGAACGGTTGTTATGGTAACTATGTCAGATTGGTTGTGCGTTGTTTTTGTTCTGTTGCCTTTTTATTTATTTATTACTTTTGTCCGCTGGGATGTAAACATTCACCCTGCACTTATCAAAGTAGTCAGAGCAGATCCCGAGGAACGCTCAAATGTAGATGTTATGATTGAGACGTAACGAGGCAGGATGAGGAATCAGGTTGCTGCGAACATCCCTCCGCCCCAGCTTGGTAAAAATAGTTCTAAGGAGGGCTGGCTGTCCCTTAATGAAGTTGTTGTAAACATGACAACATGATTAGATTAATATTGCTATTCATATCGATGTCACTTCAGAAAAAGCTCAAGTGACAAACAGGTACTCTTTGTCTTCAGGAGTCATTTTTATGATTCCCTGTCAAAAGTAATAAGAAGTCCCAACAAAGAGAAGTTCGCTTTTTTGGAAATATATCCCACATAAATCATACCAATAAGTCTAGTCTCATGCTGTTGCTGATGAGCGTCACACCAGTAGAGATCAACTGCCGTGGTTTAGGATGTGATTTCACCCTACATCTGTACATGCTGTATCTTCTGTATCCCTGCTATCACAGGATATAGGAGAGAGCTAAGAGAGGTAGACTGTCCTGTGTTCTCTCTATCACAGGATAGGAGAAGCAGTAAGTCTGTGTTCCCTCTATCACAGGATAGGTTAGAGCAGTAAGTCTGTGGCCCCTCTATCACAGGATAGGTTAGAGCAGTAAGTCTGTGGCCCCTCTATCACAGGATAGGTTAGAGCAGTAAGACTGTTCTGTGTTCCCTGGGGGCCATGTTGGCCAGAACTTCAGTGTTCCGCCACGCTTTTATCACTTCTAGGATCAAACACGGTCGATCCTTCTGCCTTCCTCCTCGTCCCCGTGGTAACACCCGGGTCAATTCCAGAGATCAATCACCTTGACGGTATTTAGAAGTAACTGAGGTGCGTTTGATTCGACTCCCAGCAGCTTCACTGCACTGAACCATTGGCTTCGCATCAGTGGGAAAGACGAATCAAGCTTTACAAGTATCTGACAGGATTGGGAAAGACTAATTGACCCCAGATCTGTCCTTAAATGTCTTTCTATGTGTCTGTATAGCATGACTGGACATTAATATCCAATGTACTCATCACTTGGTTTTAAAGAAGGATTCCAGTTCAGGAGGAGTGATATGGGAGCAGCTGTCCTATTGGTTCCCTATGTGGCCTCAGACAGTGGTTAGATATGTGTTTACATCTGCATTAAGCAGCCTGACTGTCACCTCAGACCATACCCTCTACCATAGACCATGACCATCGGGTCTATGCCTTCACTTCCTCCTTCTTCCTTCCGTGGTGATGATGTTCAATAGAGGAGACACGTCAAGTGTTTTACCCATGAGCCTTTGCGTATTTTTTGCAATTAAATTACTCATGGACACTGACATGGGACCAGCTTTTGCTAGCTGAATGCATTATGGTGGATGGCAAGATTATCCAATTATTTGTCGTAACTTTAATGAAGCTCATATTGAATTGAGGGTGCTGGTTATCTTTATGAGCTCAGAAGAGTTGTCGTTGGTTACAATGCGTTCCCTAAACATCAAGGTAGAGCAGTTTTGTCCACAGCTGCTGTGCTTTTAAAAAAGCTTTTAAAGGTGTCGGTATTCTTTTGTCCTGTAGGATGCACATGTGAACAAGTACCATTTGTTTGAATCATAGATTTGAAGACGCCATCTTTCCCGTTGGTTACCAAAACCTCAACCTTTCCCCCCTATAAACACATCAGTTTTACGCCACTGAAATAGGATACTGGTGTAGATGCAGCACAACATGAAGGATTCTCCCTCTCTCTCTCTCTCTCTCTCTCTCTCTCTCTCTCCCTCCCACTCTCTCCCCCTCCCTCTCTCTCTCTCCTCCCTCTCTCTCCTCTGTCTCCTCACATTCTCTCCATCTCTTTCCCCTCTCTCCTCCCTCTCGCCCCCCCCCCCCTCTCTTTCTCTCCTTTCTTTTCTCTATTCTGTCTGGTACAAAATGTTCTTGACTGGCATTCCTCTCGTTTCTGCTCCCTCCTATCCCTCTGAGTGAGCCCATTTGTAACCGTGGCAGTTACCTAGCCAGTGTTGTCGTAGCTTCCTGACTGACAGCAGCCCTGGCGGGGAGTGGGACCACCTTTGTGATTGACGTGTCGACATGTTTTGTCTGTAGTCGGTATTCCCAAGTCGCATGACCGAGAAGTTTCAACTGAGATGTTATTCACCTCCACTTCCTCATGTCAGCAAGCTGTTGGACACCAAAGAGAACCACTCAACCTGTATCCCTACCACTTACACACACACACACGCTCACACACGCACACATGCTCGCACACACTCACAAACTGTTATTCCACCTCAACCCCCACGCTGCTGTCAAGAAATCTCACTTGCCTGTCAGTCCAAGTCTGCCGCTACGCCAGATGAAGTTGTGAACTTCTCCGTGGCAGGCAGTGAACGAGGAACGCTAAACAGTCGACAAATCTGCAAACAAACCACCTCAAGGAGGCCCAACTGTGTCTTCATATCTCCCCACACATCAAAATAGCCTATTTTGGAAAAAGCCTGTCAGAAGGAATATGACAATTGATGTTGAATATTAATAAAGCGAGCGCCATATGTTCCGGACGAAATCTCCATGCATTATTTACCGTGATTCTTTGTGTCAGCCATTAATTAATGCTTGTTAAAACATAATAAAAGAACAAGATGTGGAACACGATTAAAGAATTAGAGTTTGGTGTGAAGTGTGAAGTGATGAAAGAGAAGATGAATTGTCAGTAAGTGTCTTTTACCAGGCTTGTCAGTTGGCTCCTCATGGTTGTCATAACCTCTTTGTAGCCTCTGAATATGAATATTATAATTATTTGGCATAATAGACTTGTTGTTTTTTGTTTAGATGTAACCTGATGGGCTTAAAATTACTGTCTGTTTTTTTTTGGTCTGGGCGACGCAAAATCCGATTTTCGCTAACACTTTCCAGAGAAGTAACTTGATATATATGAGCACACTGTATTGTACATCTTGGATAGAGAATGTCTAAGGCACATCTGATTGGCTAGTTAACTGTAATACAAAAATAGGATAGACTGATATCTGTATTTGTGCTGTGTGCTTGTGCCTGTATTCCTATGCACCTGTTTGTGTGTGTGTGTGTGTGTGTGTGTGTGTGTGTGTGTGTGTGTGTGTGTGTGTGTGTGTGTGTGTGTGTGTGTGTGTGTGTGTGTGTGTGTGTGTGTGTGTGTGTGTGTGTGTGTGTGTGTGTGTGTGTGTGTGTGTGTGTACCGACATGTCTAGGTCTCCTCCTGTGATGACAAACTCAAGGCAATCATCCCAGCTGGGTTCCTGGTGAATTCCATCCATCTCTCCCATCCTTCTTTCTTTGTAATTCACTCCGGGGTCACGTCCAATAAGCTCCCTGGTACCGTGAAGGCATACGTGATTGAAACCTGCTTTAGTCCATCGAGAAACCTCAGTTTTTGTGGTCAGGTTTCTCTTTGACCTTTTTTTTCTCTTTTTTATTCTTTCTCACGACAATTTAGGATTGAATGATCTGCTCCAGAACTAGCAGGGTTTAGATCTGTGCAAGCGTGTCACAGTCAAGTTGTTTATCCTCACACGCATGTACACGCTAACACAAATGCACTGCTCGATTAATGACAAGCCGGTTAAAAACAGCATTGATTGAGGTCGAAATAATCCTTCATATCAAACTTTATCCAATCCAACTGACAGATGAAATGAAGGAAAACACTTTTTCCAAATCTTTCGGCGCGTTCATTTTATTTCAATCGCCAAACACGGTGTCATCGTTTTCTGACAGAGCCTTGAGAGGGAGTTTATCTCATCATTAATTAAGTATCATATTTCCCTACATGTCGCCTGTGCTTAATTAGAAGGGGGGGGGGGTCATTTGGGAGGGCTTATTAACTGGAACAAATTCGGTGAGATGGAGGGAAGGGAGGGAAGGGAGGGAGGAAGAGGAACATGCCTCTGGGTTCAGTCGTTTCTGACAAGACTTGGCTCTCATGATTGATAACTGCACCAGTCAGGGAGAGTCGAACTGGGAGAGATGAAGGAGTGACTGGGGAAAAGATGGAGGGAAGGATGGAGGGCGAGAGAAAGAGAGTTAGGAAGGGGAGGAGCTGATTGGAGACATATGCTAGCTCTCCGGCAAGAGAGATAGAGAAGAAAGAGGTAGAGATAGACAGGGTGGAGAGAGGGAGATAGAAGGAGAGAGAGAGAGAGAGAGAGAGAGAGAGAGAGAAGACAGAGAGAGAGGAGACAGAGAGAGAGGAGACAGAGAGAGGAGACAGGGGAATAGGGAAAGGGAGGAGATGGATTGCAGCACTGGGCTGTGTCAGAAGGGTTCTCTTCATCATGAATTTCACCCCCTTTGTATTCACCTGGTATTTTTAGAACCCCGGACATGTTTGTCAAGATGGAGGGAGCAGGAGAATGATGCTGGGAGGTGTGTGTGTGTGTGTTAGCGTGTGTGTGTGCGAGTGCGTGGGTGGAGGTGATGTGTGATTTTGTGTGTGGCTGTGTGTGTAAATGGCCAACATCATCATGTGTGTGTTGGCGCATGCATATGAGTTGTGTATGGATGCACACACAAACATACGTGTGTGTGTGTGTAGTGTATATGTGTGTGTAAAGTATGTGTGCATGCATATGTGTGTGTGTGCATGCAGATGTGTGCATGTGCAGTGTATATCTGTGTGTGTGTACAGTATGTGTGCATGCATATGTGTGTGTGTGTGCATGCATATGTGTGTGTGTGTGCATGCATATGTGTGTGTGCATGCATGCATGCATATGTGTGTGTGTGCGTGCATGCATATGTGTGTGTGCATGCATGCATGCATATGTGTGTGTGTGTGCATGCATGCATATGTGTGTGTGTGCGTGCAGATGTGTGTGTGTACGCAGGCACGCGCAGAGGAGCGCTGGCGGAACAGGAGATGGTGTTAGATTGGCGGGGTGACATGGTTTCCTATTTCCATAATTCAAGGCGACAGAATGAGTTTGGACGAGGCGGTAGAACAGCAGCTGTTTCACTGGCGTGTGACACCAGGGGCCAGAACTCCCAGTGGCGGCCAATGTGTTCAGAGCTGACCTAGCACGGATTCTGGCACGACGGGAAAAACGGCGGGGGACGATCCGACTCGGAGTGTGACAGACCTGCCATCAGGAATGACAAGGACGTCAAGCAGAGAGTTCCCCCTTCTGCTGCATCTGGGCTCGGGGAAGTTCTCCAGCCCCATCCATCTACCGTACAGGAGGGGAACATGGCTCTTTTAAGATAACTGGGACGTTAGCCCATCTCGTTCTTTAAAGGGGTATTCCTCTCTGAAGCTAAGTGAGTCGGATGGTTTCCTGAGTTGAGATTAAAAAGCGGTCCCATTGCGCCGGCGGTGTAGCTGCGTGCCTCGATCGAACACTCTGTGGAAAGTACGCGCAAGGACGTTTTTAAGCAGAGGGCGACGTTTTTCCATTCGTTTAGGATTTTGCCTGACATGCTGTGTTTGAACGTCACTGTGTAACATGGACTTGCTCGATCCCTACACGTGACCCCTTGAGAGGAACGAAAACAAAACGTTTGACAAACTTTTATTTGGAGTGGACCGTTCCTCCGCGAGGAGGGCAAGTTTCTCCCCATGAGTGACAGCATTGGCCTTGCCTTAATTGAACATAATTGGGGCAATTTTGAGAGGTCTTCGAAAAAACGACCAAATAATAACACATGACTTGACTTGAGTCTTGTTTTCTCAAATAATTGTGCAAAGGCACCCTGCACACTATTAGTTCCATTTTCACATTAGAATAATAAGCCTTTTGAAGTAATACACTCCTTCAAAACCCAGAATGTGGGTGGGTGGTGGAAACAGCACAACCGTTGGAAGGCTGTTTCAGCAAGAAAGAGATGTTTAAAAAAAGAAAACGACAAAAAAAAACAACTTTAAAGATCAACAGACATGCAGAGAGGCGTGCTGCCACCGGCAAACGCAAAGTTTTCTGAAGTAATATTGTCTTTCTTTTCAACGTTTCATAACAGATACTGCGCTTGTACGAGATATGAAAATTAGCTGACTATAATAAAAAATGTTAGTTTAAAGCTATTGCCGATCATAAAACTTTGATTACAAACATTAGCCACATTAGGCTTTACGGCCACGCTCCCAGTGACTACTCACCATGGTTTTATGTACTGCCCAGTCTCTGCATACGAGGTCTCATTAGGAAGAGGAAGGAGGAACAGACGGTTTAGTTTGAGGAACTCTCAACGGCCCTCAGATGAGCTGTTGGTGGTGACAGCTCAGATCGTTCTCAAGTTGACCGGTTTGAACAGGATGGAGGAAATTCAGTTGAGAGTCTTTGTCTTGTATAAACATTTTTTTTTTAACGTTTTTTACTTGCTTTTCAAGCATAAAGATTCTTTAACACTTTAAGGAGCCATTATTATCATGCCTGCTAGTTATCCCAGTTACAATGTGCTTGACTATTATACAGTATATCACACCTTCTACTGCATGTCACAGTGAGTGTTTCTACGCACAAAGGACATGTTACTTCAATACAAAAGTTAAGTGTGTGGGTGTGTGTTAGATGTGTGTGTGAGAGTGTGTAAGTCACATAGGGGAACTTTCCTTCTGCCGATTCCCCCCGTCAGACCCAATTTGGGCCAACAGTAAGCATGCTCACTCACTTATTACAGACACACACACACGTAACACACACACACACAACACACAAGCATCTCCCCACACACCCTCGGACACACACAGACAAGCATGTTCACACACACATAACACACACACACACAACACACACAAGCATCTCCCCACACACCCTCGGACACACACAGACAAGCAAGTTCACACACACACACACACGGATACACACACACACACACCCTAGTGCATAGAAACCAGGGCTCCTGGCCTCATTGCCGTGGTGACAGGTTGATGAGATCATCAATCGTGCTGGTGCAGCAGCGGTTGTGGTCGGCACACCTGGACAGCCGGGTCACCTGTGCCTCTTAGCTACCGTCGAGTCAGCGACCCTTCTCCTGTTTCCACACATCATTTACACACAGGATTAAAAATTACCATCATAAATCAGAAGACTTTGTGTGAACTTAGTGTGTGTGTGTATTTGCTTGCGTGTGTGTTTGTGTGTGATTACAGTAAGATATGCACAATAGGCCTATGAGTTTACCACATTCAAATCAGATTAAACAAACTGTATCAAATGGCAAACATCATTTATTGTAAGATTCTCGTTTATTTTTCAACTGTACGGCCTTTCGACAGTACATCTGCAGCCATGTTAGCGCCCTTTGTGAAAACTGTGATGATGGCCTCATAATAATACTAGATTTATCATTGTGCTCAAAGCTCATATTTACAAGCTAAGCATACTGAAGGGCTGCGCAGCCTAGCTCCTCAGGTACTGTTAAATTCAATAAACATTCCAGGCGTTTTCATAAAACCTGTTTATGACAGTCTCACACCGTATGTCTCTCCCTTCCCATCCTCCCTTTGCCTTACGACCCCTCATCCCTGCTTTCTTTCACTCGTTTTGTGTCTTGAAGCTCGTCGCTGTACGAGTAGCTGTTTACATTTCGACGGTAGAAATCGATTTTTTGAAATAAAAGCTTGCATCATTGATGTGTACTTGATGAGGACTCTACTATAGTCTACTGCACTCTGCTCTAGGCTTCTCTGTTCTCCTCTCTCCACTCCTCTTATCCACCTCTTCACCTCTCCTCCTCTCCCCTCCTTTCACTTCAAGAGTGAAAAAAAAGTTTAGAAACCGTATATAGTGAAATTAATCTTACACTCTTACATCCTCAAAGCTTCTTACTCATCATTGTGAGACTTGAGCGTTTCGAGTGTGGACGTGAGTTTTCAGTGGTATGAATGTGTGTTAACGTTTCATATGTGTATGTGTTTCATATGTGTGTAAGGACAGTCTAAATTATTTCCTAAACGGCCCCTCATGTTGCCAATCATTCTTTGCACACACTCATTACCGCTTCTGAGAGAACTGCCAGCGTGAAAATATTTTTATTTAATAAACAAGATTTAACTCTGTTGCTCAGAGGGCTTTGCAGATTAGTGGGGAGTTAGCCACGCTTTGGAGAGATGAGCAGACCAAAGACGATGGCAGCGTCAACTTCTTGTCATGTATTTATAATGTAGGATACTTCTGTATGGTTTTGAACCTATGAAGGAGACAGGTGTGACACTGATTCTTCTCAATACCTACATGTATGCAACCACTCAGTATTTTGTGAGAT
>CM042861.1:12211898-12216898 GCA_023658055.1 Thaleichthys pacificus | reverse complement strand
CGTCACTTCCTGCTCACCTTGCAGTGCTCAGAACTCCTCTCCTCCCAGTTAACTCCCCCTCTATTATCACCATCACTCCGGCGTTCTCCGAGGGGAAGGCGCAGGAGAGGTTGGTGTTCCGCCGGGCGTTCTGCACGCCGGGGCCTCGGCTCTGTCTGCCCTCTCGGGTCTCCGGTGGAACCATCATGTGATGTTTAGTTTTGTATTCAGACTTGCCA
The DNA here is from genome assembly GCA_023658055.1 of Thaleichthys pacificus. Classification (NCBI taxonomy): domain Eukaryota; kingdom Metazoa; phylum Chordata; class Actinopteri; order Osmeriformes; family Osmeridae; genus Thaleichthys; species Thaleichthys pacificus. Next base: position 12,216,680 of record CM042861.1, on the reverse strand, counting down.
ATCCTTATTTTTTACTTTCATTAAGAGTTTATGAATGAACCGTCAGAACAGTTTCTGATCATAAGATTGTATTTGATTGCATTTGATTGCATTTTAGAGAACACCGTTGTCGTCCTGGGAGCCGGTAAAAGCTTTCATACGAGTCACATCAGTCTCGACTCTCTCCGACGCTCCTGCAACACGGTGACTCACTGCAGGACTACTTTTCTGCTGATCTGTCGTACTGTCAGCAGTATGTTTGACTGAGCCCCCGATCTCCTGCTGCACCTCTCACATTCAAGGCCCTGACTTCCTCCTCCTCCTCCCCTCCCCTCCTTCTTCTCCTCTCCCCCCCCTCCGTGTGAGTGACAGTTCTTTGGTTGTGTACGATGTCGTGGTGTGAGAATGTGTCTGCTCCGGAGGGAGGTGGGAGAGAGGTTGGTGCGAGAGGGAGAGAGGTGTGTCTGGAGTCTCTCTCCTGTGTCACTGCAGTCAATGTGCTCCTACCTGACAGAACCTGTCCCCCTCCCCCTCTCTCTCTCTCCCACCCCTCCCCTCACCATCCTCACGTCTTCTTCCCATACTCTCTCTACCCTCTCTCTCTCTTTCTTTCTCATCCCCTTGCCTTGCATTATCTCCTTCCCTTTTCCTCCTTGATGGACTTCTCACGGGCTCCTTCGTCTCAACACCTTTATTTACGTTCTCTACTCTTCTTCTTTGTGTCAACAACAACTCACCTGAACTCCACTGGCTGTGGTAGTGCCAGTCTGCTTACAGTAGTGCCACGAATGAACAAAAGGATCCTTGAGGATTTAAGAATTTGGCGTTTTCCTGGAGACAGAATCCGTGTTCTGGAATCTTCTGTGTTTCCACGGTTTCTCTCTATGAGGTCATGCGAAGGTCTACATAATAAGTTGCAGGATTTTTCTTCCCTCTGCTTTTTCTCTCTCTCCCACCAAGTCCATCCATCACACAGATATATTGTCTTCTCTGCAGGGGCACTGTCCTCAAAGAGTCGACTAATTCCTTGTGTGCATATTTGCCTCGCGCGCCACAGTATATTTTACTTAGGGTTTAAGCTTGTTAAGGTGCTATTGACAGTGTCGCATTGATTTTGTTGTAGCTTTCTCCTTTCACCCCGCTGTCCCATTGATTAACTTGTTTTGATGTTGGGCAGCCTTGTATAGTATCGCCATGCTGAGGTGTCTCTCTCTCACACACCCACACACACACACACACCACCCACACACACACACAGGTGGCATTCATTTATGTTGCTACAGCATTTATGATATTTATGATATGGAGATAATTCCTTTATTAAACAAACACATGTTTAATATAATATATAACTAAATTCCCTTTTCTCTGCTTCTTTTCCACCCTGTACATGTTTACACCCTCTCTCCTCGTGTGCCGCCCCCCCTCCCTCGTCCTCCCTCCAGTTTTCTATCCACCAGTCTACCTCTTTCTGTAGTTATCCCTCTATGTGCTCCCCCTCTCCCCTCCCCTCCTCACCCCTCCGCTCCCCCTCCCTCCCCCCCTCCAGTGACACACACCCTGCCCTTGTTAAGTGGCTCAGTGCTCTCTCTTCGTTCACAGGTGAAGCCTGCTCTCTCACATGTAGGCCTCAGGGGCCAAACTGGACTGTAACAGAATTTCTCCAGCCCCTGTGGTCCCCGACCACAAAGCTGAGAATAAATGGGCGAGGTGCCAAGGCCGGACAGAAGAATCAATACCTGTTTATACAGACATGACAAGCCCCAGCGCCACGGCAACGCACCCGCTCAGCTCTCTGAGGTGCCCTTACCCTGCAGGAACTCTCTCTCCAGCTCATGCCTCTGCACCTCTATGTCTCTCTCTCTCTCCCTCTCTTCCTCTTCCTCTTCTCTCTCTCTCTCTCTCTCCTCTCCCTCTCTCTCTCTCCCCCCCTCCCCCGCCTCCCCTCTCTCCCTCTCTCTCTCTGTCTCTCCCTCTCTCTGTCTTTCTCTCTCTCCCTCTCTCTCTCTCTCTCCCTCCCCCCTCCCCCTCCCTCCCTCTTTCTCTCTCTCTCTTTTTCTCCACCTCATCTCTCTCTGTATCCCAGTCTTTTTCTCTCCCCTTCTCTCTCCTTCTCTGTCTCTCTCTTTCTCCTCTATCACACTCCTTCGTGGAGGTTAAATATGTGGCCTCTCCAGGGGTTCGTGTGGTAGGTGACCCCAGTCACTTTTCTAAGGTCAGGACAGTATGTGGTTGGGGTCAAAAGCCCAATGCGGTTTTGGTTTCTGTTTGGTTTGGTTACCTCTACCTCTCTCTCTCTCCCCCCCTCTCCCCTCCCTTCCTCTCTCCCTCTACCTCTCTCTCTCTCTCTCCCTCTCTCTCTCTCTCCCTCCCTCTCTCTCCCCCCTCTCCCCTCCCTTCCTCTCTCCCTCTACCTCTCTTTCTCTCTCTCTCTCTCTCTCTCTCTCTCTCTCTCTCTCTCTCTCTCTCTCTCTCTCCCTCTCTCTCTCTCCCCCCCCCCCTCTCCCCTCCCTTCCTCTCTCCCTCTACCTCTCTTTCTCTCTCTCCCCCCTCTCCCCTCCCTTCCTCTCTCCCTCCATCTCTCTTTCTCTCTCTCTTTCTCACATTCTGAGCTGTACAATGTATAAGCTGCCAACAACAGCAAGAGTCCAACAAAGTCTCCTTTCCCTCACTGGTCTTCTAAGTGTTGTCGTGTGGATAGAGTTGTGGGTGAAAAAAGTGTGACGCCGGCTTTAAGAAACAAATGGTTGAGGCAGGCTGGAAGCACTTGCAACGTTATTGCAATTACACTGGACAAATAGGTTGACACGTTTGAAATATTAGTACTGTGTGTTATCTATTTAACTGTTATGAATGAGCTCACTGAAGGCTCACGGCAGGATGAATTTATCCTCTTGAATGAATGTCAAATTATTTTCATATGCTTTGTGCTGTGCTTATATGATCATTAGAAGTGATGCAAACCAGAGTCCCACAAATTCAAGGCCAGAACCGCCAGGCAAACTGTTTTTTTAAGCGATGACGTTTGACCAGGTTTCCAAAGCTGTGCTGAACTAAGCTTTTACTCTACCGAGGGGTTTGTCCCTGGCGAAACTGTTGGGCGCTGTGGAAAAAACGGATCAAAAGCTGTGTGTCCGTGTGCATGCACATACATGTGCATGTCAGGAGAGGGGTGTGGGGGATAGGGTGTGGGGGATAGGGTGGAGGTGGATAGGAGGGGGGCTGTGAGGGATGGGGGGTGAGGGGGGGGGGTGGAAAGTCCTGCTGCATTACACTCAAATGTGAGGTTAACGTGGCAGACTACTCTGGATTCACAGTCTTATTATTCAGCTATTGATTTTTTACCTCAGGATGGATTTGTTTATGTCACCCTTCTGTGTTTTGTTGAGACGTGTGTGTATGTGTGTGTGTGTGTGTGTGTGTGTGCCTACCAGCCTGCCCACCCCTACACGTGTGTGATGGGTTGGTGGTGTGAACCTCGGGGGGTAATTTGTAACTCATTCTGATTTATATTCCCCTCCCAAATAAAAACATGAATCACTGGCCTGCCAGAGAGCTCCCCCCTGCAGTGGTGCCCTAAACCTGCGTCGTGCTGGGATTCGGACGGTGACAACGGCAGCACAATTGATTCCCTCATTGCTTCAATTTGTCGCCTAATCCGGTGATATGTTGATAAATTTGTGCGGCTCGTCAATTAATTTTCCTGAAAAATGAGCCCTAGACTGTTGGACACATCAATACCGAGCTGGCGGGATTCAGTGACAAAATTAAGTGATAAAATTAATTGTCCTCCTCCATCCCTTCCTGTGAAAACATAACTAATGAGGTAGGCAATTATAGTTGCATGTGGTCTCCTTTGGGAAAGAGGAGAGGAGGAGGTTGTTTGAAAGAAGGACCAGGGTGATGATTAGATAAAGAGAAAACAGGAACATATCTGAGAAACACAACCGTCCTGCATCAAACACGAACCTCGACCGCATGGTCGCACCTGAGTAACAACCTCTTTTTGTGTTTGCGTCAGCTCGGTTCAGCGACAGAGGACGAGACGGAGAAACACATCTCTCACCACGGCGGCCGTAACTCAACCCCCTAACGCCTGCTCTCTCTGCCCGGACCGAGCCCCTTGTCACGGGGGGAGAGGACCGCGGCCCTGCGTCCTCTCTCGGGCCCAGACCCCAGGGGCCTCCTCTGTGTGTCCCCCCTCTCCCCCGCCTGGGACTGGGCCCCTGACAGCCCCCTGGTCTGGCGCCTGGCCCCCGAGAACCACAAGCTGGTATCGAACCGCGGATAAAAACTTGCGGCGCAGATGTAATTTATCGTCAGTGTTTCTTCACCCAAAGAATAATTGTGGCGACTCGGACCAGTCGATCGATGGGTATGGATTTTTGTCGCCGGGGTCTTGTAGCGCTGTGGTGTAAATGAGGACCAGGAGCTGCTGGGACTGCTTTCTAATGGGGACGGGGACGATTTGACGACACCCTCCCCCACGCCATGGAAACCGAGGAGGGGGAGTGACTGGCATTATTCAACAACAGTTTGTGCATTGCATCCTGGGAAATGTACCTCCCATCATGCAGGGGTCAAAGGGATTATTTTAGACGTAATTTTTAAAATGCTGTTTCGACTCAACTGTCCACCCATAGCTGTGTTTAATCTCTTTGTCTGGCTTTGGGTTCGGGGACATTAGTCAACTGCTTGTCTGCAATTAAGTCGTGCTCACCCCAAGTTTGCAACAGATTTCAGAAAGCTGGAAACTCATTGTCTACTGGTATTACAAACTACTTAAAGAGGCAAACAAATATT
>CM042861.1:12194398-12206898 GCA_023658055.1 Thaleichthys pacificus | reverse complement strand
ACTTCACCACTCCCTTAACTTGACATAGGCCTACAGATTTTACATGAACATTTGAATCCGTTGAAATGTAAAAAAATAAATAAAATAACAACAAAACAAAAAGACACAAATCTGAAACACCACAGTAACAAGCCATCAGACTCATACATTCTACTGTGATATTTTTTACATTGGCAACATTAAGCATATAAGCAAGATATTATTATTATTACAGCAATTAGCTTCCTTGTTCTGTTCCAAGGAAACACCAACCTCGGTCCCTGTGAGAGCGCTGCATTTCCGTTTGACACGCTGCTATCACGACCCGTTAATTTTCATCATTTACACCGAGCACAGCGGTGGCAGCGGAACCCCATAGGGCTTCTACGGACGTGATCGTTTGGTCACGAAAGCGCAATTGTTCTTACGTTGATGCTAAGTGATATTTACAGATCGTGGCAAGCAAAATAGCATATTAGAAGCCCAATTAACATCTTAGTTGCCCAGGGCTTTGAGCAGAGAGCTCAGCTGGTACTCGAGGCTTCTGTTGAGATCCTGAGGCCATGGAAGGCCAGAATATTTAGCATGCGCACCAGACAGAGCGCCGTCACGTGACGGGTGTCCTTGTTAATTTGCACGCATTCATTTAAATCTCATTTACAGGTCCATCTCGGCAATTAAATCAACCGAGGTGGAATAATATTGTTTTGATTTGGGAAATGGGACGCCATTTGTTAACCAGCAAGCCTCGTTCGGAGGAAGGAGAAAAGGAACGCGATGACAACGTGAGCGGGAAACGAAACACTGCGTGTTTTTTTTTGGTCAGTTGAGCCTTTCAGTTCTCTGGCAAACAATCTGACTTGGGGTCGTATTAAACGGATATTGTAATTTCAGATCTCAAAAAGATTCATGGTTCTATTGTTAAACATTTAGTCATTTTTACATTTTGTCATTTAGCAGACGCTCTTATCCAGAGCGACTTACAGTAAGTACAGGGACATTCCCCCCGAGGCAAGTAGGGTGAAGTGCCTTGCCCAAGGACACAACGTAATTTGGCACGGCCGGGGAATCGAACTGGCGACCTTCAGATTACTAGCCCGACTCCCTCACCGCTCAGCCACCTGACTCCCAACAATGACAAACAAGGGGTGTATGTTGTCATGACGGTGTAAGCTACAGTAGCCTTTGTTAAACATCATCCAACAGTATGACCAGATTTACAAAGACTGAAGGTACTGTTTCACTGTACATGGTACCCTCCATCCGCTCGTATATCCAATCTGTCTCTGTCAACACAAAATACATTAACGTTAATTATTCATTAAAGTGTGTCGCATACATATTGTGTTAAGTATAACAGCACAAAAACACATAGGCCTACAGTAGACTATACTTGGGGATACACTGTACTGCCAAAATCCTTTATCTTGTGAAACTATAACTCGAATTCAGTTTCACAGTTGTGCGCGTAAAACTTAATTGTAGATGTGATAGTGAAACGTAACTGTTGACCTGCCCGCCACAGCCCAGAGAACACAAGCAAATTCCCCATCATCAGATGTGTCACACAAGAATGTCTTCCAGGAACATTTGAAATTCAACAGCCCGGTAATTAGTTTTTTCTATTTCCTATTCAAACTACGGAGGGTACATACCAATTTAAAAGAAGCGTTTATATATATTTTTTATATATATTTTTTGTATTTTGGTTTGTTATTGTTATCATTATTTTCAAGACATTTAATCTCATCTGTGTGTCTTGAGGGCCAGTCAAGTCAGCAGACATGCTCAGCCAGCCCAATTAATATTTCTAAGTGCATCCGCGTTTATGATTCTGACGAGGGCTGACTCTTGAATACATGTTTTATGAGTGTTACGATTATGGCATTTCCATATCTAAGACGTTTGTGTGCCAATGTTCTCAGAGGACTTCAACTCTTCCTCATTGCTCCTTCAGGACCACAGTCTCTCTCTCTTCGACGGATAGAGATGGTTAAAAAAACATCAATATAAACTTCCCTTCACATAATTACACTACATAAGCCTACGGTATTTGCTGTGCGGTGTTGCTTTCCAAATTAGAAACGTTAGCATAATGCTAATCTGCATTTGAAAGAGTTGTCGCGGTCAAGAAAAAATAGTAAGTTCCCATGCTTATATAGCGAGTGTTCGTAACTAGCTGATGTATATGGGTTTATATCCTGTGGCTAGTTAGAAAGGTGTTGTGTTAAACACTGCTACCATGTTCCATTGGATTAGCTGGCTGAGATAATTGTTTCCAGGTCCTGGTCCATTGTTATTCTGTAGCCTACCAATCTGATGTAGCCTGGAGGGGTGGAGGGGGGGGGGGGGGGGGGCATCTAATAACAGAGACTATCATCAGCATTTTACTGTGGTGCAAGTGTTTGTGTGTGTGTAAAAGAGTGTGTGTGTGTTGGTGAGAAAGAGAGAAAATAAAGTGAGAGAGGATGCGGATTAAAAAAAAGAGTGAAAATGTGTGAAAGCCAGACATATATCTGTGTGCACACATAGTGCAACACACACAGTGTGTGTGTGCACACACACAGTGCACACACACAGTGTGTGTGCACACACAGTGCACACACACACTGTGTGTGTCACTGTGAGAGGTTTGCAAACTCTGTTGCACTTCTGACAGAGACTCATTCATCCTTGCATCTGTGTTGTGGTCGCGGTGGTTCTCATAGAGGAGCATCAACTCCACCACCATGTCGCCTCTCCAAAGCAGCGCTATCAGAAGCATAACCCCGGAGGATCTTAGATAAGTGTCGTATTGTTGCTAAGCTAAAACTAACGTTGCCGTCACGTGAGCGATAGAGGCCAGAGAGGCTTGACTGTTACGAGAAAGATGAAAGGAGACAGACATTCATAACATCTCTGTTCCTGTCGCTCCACCATGTTTGTTTTATACATTTACATTTACATTTAGTCATTTAGCAGACGCTCTTATCCAGAGCGACTTACAGTAAGTACAGGGACATTCCCCCCGAGGCAAGTAGGGTGAAGTGCCTTGCCCAAGGACACAACGTCAGTTGGCATGACCGGGAATCGAACTGGCAACCTTCGGATTACTAGTCCGACTCCCTCACCGCTCAGCCACCTGACTCTATACATTTAGTCCTGCTCTGTATAATGTGTTTCCTGTGTGGTGTCCATGCAGCTGTGTAATGGGAATGTGTGTGCGAGGTACGTCTCTTCCACGGGTCCTATTTGATGTCCTCTTGAGGGGGAGCAAGGGAGGTGATACACGATGTCCATGTGGGTATAGTACTGCATGTCAGGATTGCAAGTGAGTGTGTATTTGTGTCGACTTGTGTGCACAGGTAGCACACACACTTTGTGCAGTATGAGCATTGAAAGTGTGTGTGTGTACATGTGTGTATATGTATAGGGTGGGCAGGGGGGAGGGATGGAGGTGGACGAGGGGGGTAGGGGTGACGGGGGGGGGAGGGGGGTTGCGAGAGAGGAGCGAGCGTGGGGGGGAGGGGAGAGGGGGGGGTCAGGTTCTGGACAAGTCCTCCCATTAATCAGAGGCCCGTGTTGGGGCAGCCGTCTGACATAATTACACCCTGTGCAGGACACTCACTCAGAGCCAGTCCTTGTCAGGCAGGCGGCAAAACTGCCCTGCTCAGATCCCAGGAGAGATAGCCTTATCACTGGCAGCACGGGTCCCACTACTGCAGAGCAGGGGAGAGCCTCATCCCAGCGCATTCGACTCCCTCTGAATTAAGACGTCTGTTTAACGCAGGGCCAAGACGAAGAGGGATGCTTTTGGAAACAGGAGGGCGGGAGGGGGGGGGTTAGAGGGGGGTTGTTTTCAGGAAAATGTTGTTTTTACTTTTTCTTACTTGTCGCAGACAAGACAAAACTTGTTTTGTTTCGTTGTTATAAATGATAGTAGGTGGATTGGGCCCCTTTGGTTTTTTTTTCACATTAGACTTGATTATAGTGGAGATAAGACTGTGATGAAAGTCAGAAACGGAATCGGAGGGAAACTAATTCTGGCCATCTGGTGGTGACGGGTGATTCTCAAAACAGGCAAAAATACACAAATACAAATAAATCTGCAGTATTGACTTCCCACCTCACACCAAAAAACTTTGTATTGAAAACGGGACTACTGGACCACTGGTTGTCAGTAAAAGTGAGATACTGTACAGGGCCCGTTTTATGCAAAGAGTTTTGGTATCTGAAAGCCTCAACCGTACATTTTACTTTCTGAAACATTGTTGGAATGAAATAAAAACGTTACGCGGCAGAGTTCCAACGTTCGTTTCAAGTGAATCCATCATGAACGGCCATCTCAACACAATCTAACTTCCCTGGAGAGAAGAACTATACAGTAGTTTCAAGTTTTCAAATCCAATAAAGCAGTTCAAACCTCGAATCAAAGTTTGTTCTTATAGTAATGATAACATAAAAAAAAAGAAAAAGAAGATTAGCAGGACAGATAATACATGAACCTGCACATGATTGCCTGGTGTCAGAATGACTCCTGGCTGGATAAGCAAATGATTTCTGATGGCCTTCCAAGACTTCCTCTTTGAAACTCCCAGATCAAATAGGCTCTCTCTTGTCAGCTGCTGGGCGCGAGGACTTTCTGAACAAGCCGCAGATTGATTGGCAGGCGGACGCGAGGCAGCTTTTAATTTCCATTGCTCGTTTCAAATTAAACCTCCACCTGGGATGAAAGGACAGGCTTCCCTGCACGGAGAACTCCCCAAATGATAGGAAATGGTAATTCTGATTAGCAGAGAAATACAGTGATATTCATTCCTCTGGATCGTCAATATTGCTGACGGTTGATGGTTTCTTTCTCTCTGAAAGATAAAATAGTGATGACAGTTGTCTTTTTTGGAAGTCTGGGGATTTTGGGTTGAAGGATATAGGTTCATGTGATGTGTAGAATCTGAAACCCGTTGAGGTGAGGTTGGGTCGACAGGTGATTTCTGGTGTGCAGATGGTTGACATGCTAGTTCCCTTTTTTCCAAAAGTTATTTAAAAGTTAACCTCACATCCTCAAACCTCAGATCTTACAAATGAAAACCATTGTCACATCATGATTTTTTGCTACTGTAGCCTTAACAGATAAAAAGCATCGTTTTTTATGGAAGGATTTTTCTTTTTTACTACATTCCCTCTAAACGAAAGGGAAAGAAAATAAATATAATTTGCCTCTTTTAATTATTTAAACCATCAGCCATCAAAGAAAGACTGATGCGCAAAAATATAGTTTTTCCAATTTCTTTATCACTAGATGTCCATCTAAACATGCTTAAGAGTCCATTCACATGCGATGACTGTGTGACAAGGTTGAATTCTGGTTTGGGAGGAGACGATAAACACACTGTATCTTTTACTGCTTGTGTGTTTTATGAGACACATGCATTAAACCTAGCTGTTGTAAACAAGGCACGGTAACTGGATGCTGTAAACTTGTGGTTGGTCAAAGAGCCTGTAAATAATAACAGACCCAATAAGGCCAGCATCAAAGATACAATGAAGTATACATTTTAACAGCTTATGTCTATAGAAGCAGCATCGTACACAGAACAACCGAGGAGGAACAATGGTGTCTTTAGTCTCTCCTTGTAACGATCTATACAGTAGAACTATTATATCATTAGTTACGTGTAAAAATCATCTACAAGGAGCCTCCTCATACAGCAGGAATGGTTGACAGGGTGTGAAATGCCGTCTTTTAGCTGTGGAGTTGAAAGGCAACGTGTTGAAAGGCCTTCCTCCACGACTTCCCCGCCGCTCCCCGTAGGTTTGGGAGGTCGTGACCACGTTTATCCTCTCTTTCTTCTGAACCGTCAGGTTATCGATCTGGGCCACAGGAAAACAAAGGCCATCTTCTGGATCATTAGCCTCGGATAGAGGCCCCCTCCCCCTGTACTATCATCTCTGGTCACTGGTGGGCCATGATGAATATGAAATAGATGAAAACAATTGTGTTATTAGGTATAAATGGCAAAACAACGTCACCGAAGTCAGCGTGCATAACGAATGACCAGGCCTCCCTTACAAACTTGCTCATCACAATATTTTGAATCGTTATGTTCAAGACGCGGCTCCAGTGTCATCTCTTTTGATTTCACACGTTTTTTTTCTCGCTCTTCCTTCAGAATGCAGAGGAAATGATGTGCTTGAAGTCTTGGTATTGAGAAAACCTACCTGTAGAAAGTGTTCAGGAAGCTTTATGAGAATGACATATTATTAGACTGCTCCCAGTTGGTCATTTGCAATGTTTAATTGCACTGCTTTGAGGCATTGTATGCAGAAGCATAATTATTATTTGTCTAATACTTACCACTCTGTGTTCTGCTTCCACAAGGCCTAATGTGGGCTACTTCCTGTAATATCAGTCACGCTAATTGGACAAGATTGATGTCGGAGTTACAAAGCTGAGAAGGAGCATCTTGTAAATGATGGCTGTGATTCGGTGGCGCCCTGAAGTTGTTTGTAAAGACGTTTCTCACTACAGGGCTTGGGAACAATGCGTGTGTTTCTTCCCGCTAACATCGTGACCACGTGTCTCTGTCCTGCTGCCTGGAAGTTAACCAGACGGAGAAGAAGAAAAAAAAAAGCAATTATGAAACTTTACAATTAAAGTCCAATTTTCCGTCTTGTACAGCACGGCGAATACTGCGCGTGTGCTTTTGGGCAGCACAGTTGTACGGCTTCGTGAGGAGCACACGTCCGTATCTTGTCCACGTGTCGTTGTTAACGGTTCCTCAAGCTCTCCTGGAACATTACTGAGCCGTTCACACAGAGGCCGTTTGTAAGCGACACCACAGTGTACTGAAAGGCCTTCCGGATGTAGTGAACATGTTCTCACACTCTTACATTCTCAAAGCTTCTTACGCCTCCTTATAAGACTTGAGAATTTCATATATGAGTGTGTGAATGTGCTTCACATGCGTTTGTGAGAGCATGTCATATGTAACATTTCACATGTGAACGTGAATGTGTCTCATATGTGTCGATGCGAACATTTCACATATGTGGACGTGAGTTTTTAGCAGAATCAATGGGTGTGTGAACATGTCACATGTGAATGTGGTTTCATATGTGTTCGTGTAAGGACAGTCTGAATGATTTCCTAAACGGCCCCCTCACAGAGTCAGAACAGGTCGTTCCTGAGATGCAAGAAAAAGGCTTCCTCTCTTCTTGTTCGCTCTACCTGCAAGCTCTGGTATGCAGGACGGCCAACTGCCACTCACAGACATCAAACTCAGCTCAGCGATTTAATAACTGTCTTTAGTAACCAGATAAGAAATGAGAGCTCATTCAGGAAGCTGCCAGGAATCTTTCACAGTTCATTGGTCACCACTTCACTTTTTTGCATACACAAGATCTCCCCGTGTTTTATTCTGTGGTTTGTGCTGCTGGTATTCCTTATTCAGATCCTGTGTGTGTGCATGTGTGTTTTTGTATGTGTGTGCATGTACGGATGTATTAGTGTGACAGTGAGTGTGACAGTTTAGGATACAGGATAGTTGTTTTTTCTTTTGAACCCATGGGTGAGTTTGTATACTGTATAGTTTTAAGCAAAAGTTTGCTTTGATTAATAGCTTTAAATTTAAAATGAGCACAGCCTGTCAAATAAAACCAAGTATGTGACTTGCACATTTAGATCTAACTGAAGTTTATTGATGAATGTTTGGAAACAAGTATCCACTTAACAGTGTGAAAAGCAACTTCAAAACGATTTTCGGTTTGACATGAGATCAAGGCCTGTAAACGCTGATTTTATTTTCTCCTTTCATTTCCTTTTCTAGCGGCTTACACACATTTTAAACATTGACATTGAAACGACAGCCAACTCCGTAATTCCTTTTAGCGATCACGTTTCATTACGTTTGGTAAAAAAGGCCGTGCCGTTTTTCGCGAGGAGCGTCATAAGTTATGAATGAGGCAAACGGCAAATGGCACAACACGTCGACACTGAGGGCATCGGAGCTCATTTGAATCCGTTTGAGCGTCGCATGAACCCGGACAGCCGGAGAGAGCGCGAGCTGAACGAGAGTGACGCTCCCTGCAGCCTGACTCCATGTTGCAGGACGATGGAGGCTCTGATGCACGCGAACACAGAACGCCAGACAAACGGGGGAACAGTTGATGCGGCCCATTCACCAGCAGACGTTTTGTTCTTTACAACAGGCCGAGGGGATTAGCACATGAAAGCGACTGAGGGTCGTTGTCGAGCGTGATTACTGGTGAGGGAAGATTTGGCCAGCCTTATGTCAGAGACTTGAAGATTCAGGGGAGGGAGGGAGGAGGGAAGAAGGGGAGGTGGGGACAGGAGGAGGGAGGAGAGGAAGGGGAGGAGAGAGGAAGGGCGAAGATGAGGAGGGCAGGAGAGGACAGCGGGAGGGGAGGGGAGGGAGGGAGCACACCCCCCCCCCCAGCTGACCCATACACAATACTGTTTCAAACCAGGTGTGGGGCGGTTAAAACCTAGAAGGAAGCTAAACTCATATCTGTCTGTTCGAAGGACATGGCAGGATGATAACGAGAAGGAATCAATACAGATTGTTTTGGGATTTGAAAGACAATATTTCTGTTAAAATAAACGTTTTTTGTTGTTGTTGTTAAAAGGCAGCCGTCGCCACGCTGTTAAAAAGGAAAGCTCTCTGAGTCTTCCAGGGCTCTGCCAGTCAGCTCCAAGCCTGCTTCTCTTGTTTGCTCTGCCCCCTGCTTCTCTGCTAGGGCTGGTTAATGCCTGCCATCCCCACGCCACTGGGTTTGTTTTCATACCTCACGCAGCTAACGTGAAATTTAATGACGCAGGCTAGGGCTCTGAGTGATTTATCAAGCCCTATTAAGTTACCGAAAAGGCTTTTTTTCCGCGTTTATTTAGAGAGAAAAAAATCGGTAGCAGCTAAGCCAGGCGCCTGGCAGACGGAGCTCTGTGTGTGTTGTCCCCCCCAGCAGGAGAGGAAGACGTCTCTACCAAGGTACATTAACGTTTAGGGCTCCTCGTTGGCCAAACGTTTGTTTTTTTGTCATGTGACATTAGACGACGGGAAATTAGTTTCAGAATGACTGTTTGGTTGTAAACCAGAAAGTGTGCTGGAAGGTTTTGGTTTGAAATGGGCCTAAAGATCCATTATCTTTATTATCTTGTGGATTCAGGGCATTCTGATAGGTGTTCACACAGTATACACACACACACACACACACAAACACACATGCGCGTGGGCACAGATGCAGGCAGGCAGGCACACACATATACACCTATTTAAGCACCTTTGTGCTTGTAATTGAAAATCACCTGGGTGTTAATTGTTTTTTAAAAATCTTGGTAGTAATTATACTTTAAGACCGTCTGCCGTTTTATGCAAATCATGTCAGAATAACTTTTAACAGCAAAATGCATTTTTAAACGCTTTATTCCTGTAATTTAATTGTGATACATTGTTAATGTCGTCACTGCCAAATCCAGATGTCAGAGGAACTTTTTTTTTCAAAACTTTATTTGAACTTTTTTTTCTCTTCAGGACAGAAGAACGATCTGGATTGGTGATCCAGCCAACCTAGACCCTGCTTCTCTCTCTCGCCCATCCACACACACCTTTCCCAACACACACTACTCTCTCTCCCATCCACACACACTTGCCCCAACACACACTACTCTCTCTCCCATCCACACACACTTGCCCCAACACACACTACTCTCGCCCATCCACACACACCTGCCCCAGCATGCACTGCAAGCAGATAAACAAATCAGTTGAGTGGCGTGTTTATCTCGTCTGCATCTCTTTTCTTTACAGTAAGACTTATGAGGAATCACCCGCTGGCTATTTTGATGCTATCACAAACCTGGAAAGACTTTGAGTAGGGGATTGACTGACATGCAGGTGTTCCAGGCATGCTGGTTTTGATTTCATCGTTTTTGTGGAAAACAAAGATGTTCAAGCCTCGGGTTGCCAGGTTTGGAGCGAAAGCACTTCAGAGATGTTTTAACCAGGTGGCGAGTGTCCGTCTGTGTTTCTGCATCTGTGTTTTCAGAGTGTGGGAACCATAGCAACAAAGCCTGCCAATTATAAACGGCAATCAACACACCGTCTCTAAACCCAGTGTACAGTCGGGGCAGACTTCCAAACCCGGCCTTCCTTGTTGAACAAACATCTACGAGAAACGATCCTCAAGCTCAAGCATTTCCTCTGACACCCGCGAGGAAGACCGAACTGGTTCTCGGGCGTGCAGACGATCCGATCAGCCGCGCCGAGGCGAGAGGGGCGACCTCTGGGGAGTGGAGTCAGGTGGCTGAGCGGTGAGGGAGTCGGGCTAGTAATCTGAAGGTTGCCAGTTCGATTCCCTGGCCATGCCAAAATGACGTTGTGTCCTTGGGCAAGGCACTTCACCCTACTTGCCTTGGGGGGAATGTCCCTGTACTTACTGTAAGTCGCTCTGGATAAGAGCGTCTGCTAAATGACTAAATGTAAATGTAGTGGAGCCGCCATCCCGCATCTATCACCGCGTGGCGTTCTCACCATCTCACTCGCTCGGGTTTTCCGTGACAGCCGCTCGCGACACCACGCAGGAGGAGCTATCCGGCGAGGAGAGGAGAGGCCTCCACCACACGCTGCACTCTGGGGGTCTCTGTCTCCGCCAAGGTCCCTGTAGCCTCATTAAAACGGCAGGAAAGCCACTCTGGAGGAGATTACAGTGAAGGGGAGCAAATTAGCGCTGGGAAGGGTGTGGTTTCTTCACACTTGTACGTGGAGCATGAAATGGCTCTTGACACCTGTTAGGAAGAAGGAGAGGAAAAGGGGGATGTCCGGGGCATGTCTGGAGGCCCTGCTCTAGATATTGCGTGTGTGTGTGTGCGGTGTGTGAGCGCGTGTGTGGTGTGTGTGCGTCAGTCTTTCAGATCACTGAGGGTAATCGGATGGCTCCAATATTGGCTCCCTATTGTTGAGGATTTTGTGAATTCTTTGCAGAGTAGTAACACTTGTAAGATGAAATGACCCCCACCCTTCCCACTCCACACACACGCACACACACGCACACGCACACAACCAGTTCAATCTGTGGGTGTGTGAGAGGGAAAGTGGAAAAACTGAGAGGGAGGGAGGGGGGGGTGGACCTGACACACATGCAGGAGGGGCGTGTATTTTTTTTTTTTTTTTGGAAGGTTAGGAAACAAGATAGATGAGCCATCAGATCAGCCATCAGCCTGTTTAACATAATACTGACAAGGTCCTCCGCAGCTGTCAGCTCAGAGCTACACGTTCACTCAGAGCCCAGCTAGCAGCTCAGAGGCTCTGCTAGCAGCTCAGAGGCTCTGCTAGCATCTCAGAGGCTCTGCTAGCATCTCAGAGGCTCTGCTAGCAGCTCAGAGGCTCTGCTAGCATCTCAGAGGCTCTGCTAGCATCTCAGAGGCTCTGCTAGCATCTCCTGTGGTCCGCACAGGCAAGTCTTGAGCTTTGGCAGAGCATAATAAAATTCCGCCTTGTGTTTAGGTATGTGTGTGTGGTGTGTGAGCATCTATCTTTCTATCTATATATCTGTATACAGTAGCTTTCATTTACATGTAGTCATTTTTTAGCAAACGCTCTTATCCAGAGCGACTTACAGTAAGTACAGGGACATTCCCCCCGAGGCAAGTAGGGTGAAGTGCCTTGCCCAAGGACACAACGGCATTTGACACGGCTGGGAATCGAACTGGCAACCTTCAGATTACTAGCCCAGATTACCCCCCTTCTTTTATACATGTCTTTTATAATGAAACCTCTTCTTTTTCACCTTGCTTCATTGACACTCAGTCTTCCCAAAATCTATTTCACAGCCTGTTTTAAAGGAATTCAAAAGACATTTCCCCTTTGTCAAATGTTCTGAGTCAGACATGTTTTCATGTGATAGCAGAGAGAAAGGAACTGAGCGTGCTCACTGATATATCATTTACCACCAGGACCTCATCGCCACGGAAACAAGCCAAGGGGTCACCTGACTCCAGCTGTTTCCCAGCATGCACTGGGAGAAGTGAGATTGCTGAAAACAGCAGGGTGGACAAGAAGGAGGAAATATCAGCCTTTGGAGAGATGTTTGAGGAATATCATTAAATGATTACGTTTTTGTAACCGTGGGATATTTTCTTGTTCGTGATGTTTTTCACATCACTCTTGTGTTTTGGAACAGTTTCTGTTTGAATCACAAGTCAAACTCCTATTCTCCTGTTTGCTAATGGGTTTATTCTTACATACTTTTTTGTTTTAATTGATCAATCATGTTGATTAGCCGTTAATTACCAGATGAGAAGTGAACAGAAATAATCTGTCTTTTCTCAGTTTCTGTCACTCTGTCTCCTTCTATGTCTCCCACTCTTTATCTACCTCTCTCTCTTTCTCTCTTTCTATCTTTCTCTTACTCTCCCTCCCTCTTTCTCTCTTTCTCTCTTACTCTCCCTCACTCTCTCTCCCTCTCTCTCTCAATCTCTCTCTCTCCCTCTCTCTCTCTGAGTCCACTGGCTAGCTTGTCAGTCACAG
>CM042861.1:12121898-12189398 GCA_023658055.1 Thaleichthys pacificus | reverse complement strand
ATTATTCAAGTAGACAGCCAATTACAAACGAGAGGATTTGAGTGCCTGGGTTTCAGTTCTCCAAAGGCTCTGCATTAGACAAGTCTCCGATGTGAATAATTGGCGCGATTAATTTACTGTTGGCCGAGAGAGGTGTTTCCATTCGTCTGTCGTCAAACGACCCTTGATGCAGACCATTATTTGATTTTAAGTATTAAAAGCGGGATTTAACAGGTTAAAATTGAGTTTTAATTGTGTTTTTGATCCATACGATTACATGTGATATTCTTTTTTTCTAAATCTGCAATTACCCCGTCCTTTGTCCATCTAATTGGAACGGCGGAATTCCATTAAATACAAATGAACAGGCATGGAAGGAGTTAACGACTGGAATGCATTTAGCATGTGATGTGTTCACGCTACCATGCTAGTGGAACAGGAATTACAGCTAACCTTTTTTTCTCCCTTCCATTTCCCCTTTCATTGATCAGTCCCACAATTCCGTTTGATTTGATGGGCTGATTGACAGCTGAGTAATTTACCTGTCTGCCTGGACTGACGGCCTGTAATAGCTTCACATCCTGTCAGCTTGTTCTCACTTGGGATCATGTCCAATTTACCACTCATCAGGCAGACTGTGCCCGTGATGGGGGCGGGGGGGAGAGGAGAGTGGGCACAGGAGTAAAACACAGCCAATGTTACTTCAATTACCAACACTTCACATGCAGCTTAAAATATGTTTTTTTGTAATATGACAGCAGGTACAGATCTGGAGACACCCTGAACCTCTTTCCTTGTGGAG
The DNA here is from genome assembly GCA_023658055.1 of Thaleichthys pacificus. NCBI lineage: Eukaryota > Metazoa > Chordata > Actinopteri > Osmeriformes > Osmeridae > Thaleichthys > Thaleichthys pacificus. The sequence continues at coordinate 12,188,617 of CM042861.1, read as the reverse complement.
AGGAGAGAGGGGAGAGGAGAGAGGGGAGAGGGGAGAGGGGAGAGAGGAGAGGTTGAGGGGAGAGGTTGAGGGTTGAGGAGAGAGGTTGAGGGGAGAGGAGGGGAGAGGTTGAGGGGAGAGGAGAGAGGTTGAGGGGAGAGGAGAGAGGAGAGAGGGGAGAGGGGAGAGGTTGAGGAGAGAGGTTGAGGGAGAGGAGAGAGGAAGGGAGAGGTTGAGGGGAGAGGTTGAGGGGAGAGGAGAGAGGAAGGGAGAGGTTGAGGGGAGAGGAGAGAGGAGGGGAGAGGGGGGAGGTTGAGGGGAGAGGAGAGAGGAGGAGAGAGGAGAGGAGAGAGGGTTGAGGGGAGAGGTTGAGGGGAGAACCCGAGACACACAGTGTTACTGCAATGCTGTACTATGTCTATAATGTTGATCCTACGTACATTTCTGTAGTATTTTATGTGTTGTTAGAATTGTATATTGCTGTACTTTGCATAGATGTTGTCAGTTGGGGGTCAGGGCAGTTGCTGAACAATAACACCAACTCCTGCACAACACTCAGAAATGACCTCCTCTAACATCCATGTCACGGTACCTGACGGCGTCCTATCACCACATGGTAATGAGCTGAGTGGACCAAGCGCAGGCTGTAGGAAGAGGTGCTGGCAGAGCCGCAACAGACAGGATGACCCTGGGGAGCGGCATGGCGCGGCCCTGATTTAGCAGGTGCGCCGTTTCCTCCCCCCCCTACCTCAGACAAGCACAGGTGCGCGGGGTCGTGACCCCCTTCCTCCTGAGACTCCCTTCCAGGTACGTGTGGCCATGATGGAGTGGATGGGGTGGACGGAGCAGACGGCAGGACTGGTGGAACCCCGCGGCGTTCAATCATTCTCTGGCTCCCTGGTAGACTCTTCATCTTGCCGTCTCCTCCCAGGCTGGCATGTCTGAACTGCATTTCAAAATGGCCGCTTTGTTTTTTTTGTTTTTTTTATATATTTAAAAAAAAATTATAAATCAGTTTTATTGAGTTTGCTCAGATTAACTTCTCTGCATTGGGAAACTTCACAGAATATTTTTTTTTGAAGTGCCATAGTGGTTGATATGTGAGATGTGTCAGAATGTTGTAATATGCGTTAAAACTGCACAGTTAGTTGGTTTTGATTCAACTGTTTTCTTCAGTTTTGGTTGGGAATTTGGATTGGATTAAGTTATCGCAAGAAGTCAAATTTGGATTGCGTCCATTCGATTCAGATTCAGCATTGCATCCATCTGTTACCTTTTGTAAAAGGCAGTCTGAAATGTGAGATGCACTTTCCATCTCAACCTGAAAACAATGGGTATATCAAAAGCAATCAAAATCCATATCAAAATATTTCACGCAAGCGAGACAGCCAATTAGGATGTCATTAGTGTTATCTAACCATTCATCATGCACATGTAACTTTCCAACACCCCCCCCCCCCCCCAGCACAGGCATGCAGGGGCTGGAGGTGTCATTAAACAAGCCTATGATTTACCTTCATGTTGCTGTGCCTCACAGGTTGGGAAAACGTCCAACATCTGTTAGGCTAAACATGTAGAGCAGACTCCATATGTCTGTGTTTGACAGAGACTCCACTCACTCTCCAATCTGAATAATGGGAATTTGCAGTCGAACAGCCACACGTATGCCGTCTACACGGTTTATGGGACAGAAATGTGACAAGGGCTCTTTGTATGCATGCGCATATTATGTCTTGAAGCAACCTCCTTTCCTGCATCGATCCCAAGACACTTGTGTTATTCACACCCCTGAATCGTACATGCAGGTATTCAATCATTTTGATTAAAAGAGCGATTCCTTCCAGAACCATGCGGGAGTTTGGAGCCAAGCGGCCCCAGACATTTCAGGATTCATATATTTTCATAAACTTTTAACAATGTCAATGGGACAAGTCTTCAATCTTAGACTCGCCACGGTGAAGCACTCAATCTTTCTTTAGCTTTCGACAGAACATTTGAATATGAGCGTAGGATTATTAATGTGACAGTTGAAATGGGAGGAGTCTGGAGGAGAATTACAAGGATTTCTGTTGCAGAAAATATGTTTTCGGAGCCTCAACCTGTGTTTAGTCATATTTACTTTGGAAACATATTCAAATGTTTTCATTCGACTGAGCCCCAGATAATTAATTTCTGCTGGATGCTCTCCTATCCTCCTGGTTTTGAAAGACTACATTCTGCACTTTATCTTTCGGAAGTGGCTTCCGTGTATAAGCAATCTGTTCTACAGCATTCGTTTTGGTTAGGGACGCGAAACGCTCAATGTGGTTATATTTGTGTTCTGCTTGGTTGCTGGTGAGGTTCAGTCAGACCAACCACACTAACAAGGACTTAGAATGTAAACAAATGGATTCTAGGGTCGTGTCCATACTCCATACTTGTATATCCGGGAGTGAAACTTGCATCGACGGAGGAGCAAACAGCTGGGGAACGGGAGACGTCTCCCTAAAGAGCAGTTGGGCGAGCGAGCGTCCAACCATCCTGTTTCCCTCTTCACTGGAACTTCCTATTCAGCAACTTTTCACTTTCTTTCTCTTTTCCTTTTGCTGTTCTAGTCTGTTTCCTCATGGGTAGTCACAACCCTCCCCCCCCGCCCTCCCTCCCCCCCCCCCTCCCCTCCCTCCCTTCCTCTTTATTCTCTTGTATCAGTGCTTTCTTGTCATAAGAATGAATTGAATTTGTCCCCTTTAGTGCAAACAACAATAGACAGAGTAGGAACCTGGAGGAAAACAAATCGCCACCTCCTGTCCCTTGTGGGGATTGTCGGATGTGTGTGTCTGTGATGTGTGTGTGTGTGTCTGTGTGAGTGTGTGTGTACTGCATACACGTGTGTGTGCTGAATGTGTGTGTGCGAGTGTGTGTGAGTATGTGTGTACTATGTGTGTGTGTTGCTGACGAGGACACAGTGGCAGATGAGGACCAGGCCGGAGATGCCCCCGCGGTCGTGTATTACCATGCCATCTTCATAGCGCCTGAACCGGGGAGCCGCTCAGACAAATGATGTTCATAATAATAGCTCGCCCTGTGGCGGGACAGGAGGAGCAACGGCTGTGATACCAGGACAGACGTCTGCACCTGATACACCACCCCAACCCCCACACCACCACCACCCACCCCCAGCCCTCTGTACACCACCCCAACCCCCACACCACCACCACCCACCCCCAGCCCTCTGTACACCACCCCAACCCCCACACCACCACCACCCACCCCCAGCCCTCTGTACACCACCCCAACCCCCACACCACCACCACCCACCCCCAGCCCTCTGTACACCACCCCAACCCCCACACCACCACCACCCACCCCCAGCCCTCTGTACACCACCCCAACCCCCACACCACCACCACCCACCCCCAGCCCTCTGTACACCACCCCACACCGCAGTAATGCCAAGCTTCGTCACATACGTTTAACTGTTAACATCCAGTAATGACGGGCTGATGAAGTCACACTGGAGGGCTATGAGGTGCTCTGTGGTTGTCTGTAGACTGAATACTAAAGCCAACCTTCGTATGAGATAACCTAGTCAATCTAACCAAGACACAGTACACTGCAACAAACATGGATGTCCATTAGTCAGGACATTTCAAATGTAGTCAGAGCGATCAGGTTTTGACCAATATAAAATACAAAAATATACACTTCCAGCGTTGCACTATTAGGTTCAGGGTTAACCTTAACCGTGACCTTAACCCCTAGAAAAACACTTAAAACGGTCGAATCGACCACAGAAATGCAAACAGACGAAAGGAGAAGCAGACGTATGGATCCTCTGCTCTTCCCTGTTGACGTGCGGCGGCGCTGGCTTGGACAGGGACGGGCCCGGGTCACGATACAGAGACACCTCGGGTTTTGTCATGAAATCAATTTGTTTGCAGTCAGGACCTCTCTCCTGTTTCTCCAGCAGTCACTTCTGGGCTCCGCAGACTGCAGTGTGGAGAGAAGGCGATGGATCAACTAGCTCGGTGCTTACGGACGTTGTTAAAAGCTTTGCAGTGCTGTGGGGAAGTGGTTGCGGTAATAAGCGCTGTCAGAAGACTGACATAACACCAGACGTCGAGCGCCTGGCCTCTAACTAGAGGCTGAGGGAGACGATCGGTTTCAGCGAGATTGTGGCCTTCTGTTGTGGCCTTTCACAAACGGGATAATTACTGTTATGAATTATATCGTGTAATCACCGTGACAGCTTTGCATGAGTTATGAACGAGGAATTGACACCGCTAAGGAGATTGATAAGGTAGCCCGTTAACTCTCAATCTAAGCTTGGATACTGCGGGATTTTAGGCAGCAGAGACCAAATTGGTTAAGTCTCTCTACTCGTCAAATCGATAACTTCGGTTGACTAATGTTATTGTTTGTCTATTAGTGTTTGTGACCGGAGTGTTTTTTGATTTGAGCTTTTGTTGACTATTTGATTTGGCGACCTTCAGACGCTCTAGTGTGTCACCAAGCAGCTTCTCCCTCCCCCCCCTCCCTCCCTCCCTCCCTCCCTCCCTCCCTCCCTCCCTCCCTCCCTCTCTCCCCCCCTCCCTCCATCAGTCGATTTCTATGGTACGTTGATTTGAACTGATATTTCATCGGCAGGCCTCGCGGGGAGTCCGATGATTGGAGGGTGTGAGGTTTGCTGGCTGGGTTGTGTTCTCATCTCACACTGATCCAGAGAGTCCTTTGGGAGTCTTCTGTACCTGCCAACACCAGGGACCATGCTCAGTCCAGGTGTGGTTAGGGTTAGGGGGTTAGGGTCAGGGTTGGGGTCAGGAGGTCAGGGTTTGGGTTAGGATTCAAGTGTAAGATTCAAGTCTGGGGGCCAGAGCGGGGCCTTTAGGTTCAAACGCCCCTGGACGAAGGTGATGGCCTTGGTGGGGCCGTGTCCTCGTGAGGGTGTGTCGTATGTGGAGGTGGAGTTGCCGGCTATTTGACATCATTAGAGGGTGTGAGCCCAGCTGTGAGAGGAAGATCAGCGACTTGCTCACAGCTACTGTCAGGTGGCTGAGCGGTGAGGGAGTCGGGCTAGTAATCCGAAGGTTGCCAGTACGATTCCCGGTCATGCCAACTGACGTTGTGTCCTTGGGCAAGGCACTTCACCCTACTTGCCTCAGGGGGAATGTCCCTGTAATTACTGTAAGTCGCTCTGGATAAGAGCGTCTGCTAAATGACTAAATGTAATGTAATGTACTGTACTAGACCACAGCACTTCCCTCCTGGCAGAGGACTAGCCTACACAACCTGATATACATATCATAAATACATTAAAATATATTTATTAATTTTCATTACAACTGTTTTAGGGATTTGTGTTATGTATATTTGTATGTATATAATGTGCGAATGCATGCAGTGGGTGAGTGTGTGTGTGCGTGCATGTGTGTGCGCCTCGATGTGTGTGTGTGTGTGTGTGTGTGTGGGTGTGTGTGTGTAAAACAGGGTGAAGGCTTATATTTGTGGAGGTGGATATCTCACTGGTTCTGCAGCCTGTCTTCAGAATGTGGATTATTTATTGATCAGGATAATTTATTGATCAGGATTATTTATTGATTCGTTTTCCTCCACTGCTGGTAGCACTGGCCACAAGGTGTTATTTCTCTGGAAACCATTTTGTCGTGAGAACATAAATCATAACCTCCCGCCCACACAAGGGTCCACGGTGTTATGGGATTAGGGAGCATGCATGTTGGTGTGTGTGTATGTGTACATTTGTGGGCGGATGGATGTGTTTGTGTGAATGCGTGCACACATGTATAATCATTTAGCAATTCTCAAGTTAGTGTAATAAAGACGTTCCCTGTGAATGTGAAAGGACGGCTATGCCAGCTGTACTAAATGGGATTTTAATTTCAGTCCAGTGTTACCTAACAATCGCTAGGAGAGAAAAGGACTGATAGAAATTGATTCATGACAGAAGGAATGGGTTCATTCAAGACTGTTAAAACGGACTGAAAACATGGAGAGAAACCGGAGATCTCAAAAGACTCCTTCATGATTTCTTTCACAATGAGAGACAAAAGTCTGGTGATTCGGTCATCTGTGTGTTCTGAACGTAATTCTATAGAGGGACAAATGGATTATGTGAGGAGTTAAGGTGAAGACTCTTTCAAATTATACCCCCAATCTGACGACACCGTTAAATGACGCTTAGTCCGTATCCAATAAAGAGGCAGCCATTTTTGCATTCTTCCTTTAGAAACCTCTAGAACAATTAATGAGGAGTGGGACAATACGGACATGATCAGTGTGTAATTGGTTTATATGAGCATTGTCTTTGTGAACGAGATATCTTGTACAGAGGCATTTGGAAGCTTGAGCAAGGAACAAGGGTTGCAGATCTGGTCCAACAGTATTTTTAGCCTTTTTAAACTCATATGTGCTAGTATTGAGTCTGTCTGACACAGAGAAAATGAAATTACTTCAGTTACTAACCCTACCCTGTCAGACTGCATGAAGACTGGTTTTACCGCCAAAATCTAGCTTTCAGACAAGCCCTTATTCTCTTCTCATACAGTACGCCTACAGGATATTGTTATTCTGGAACGAGTAGAGAAGTAGAGAACATCATAACTGAATTTTTGCTCATTTTATGAATTGATCATTGTTTGGATTTAGGCTTTCTTATTTCTTTCTTATTTAAGGAAATTCAGAAGTGTGGAGTTACCGTCCTGTGATCTCACATCTCCTGAGGTACGTGAATGGCAACGCCCGTCCCCCTGGGTAGCTCGCTCACTCTCTCACCATCCTCCCTCAGATTTACCTGTGATCATGAGGGAGTACGTCACACACTCTTTCTAAAGCCTTAGCCCCGGGCCAGGCTCATTTTAATCTCAGCCTTCCATCTCGGTCTCAGATGTTTAATGGTGATCGTGATAAGTGAGATTATCTCTCTTTATCTCGTCACAGTCTCTTTGGAGAACGAGAAGTGAGAAATGCGCGGCGAAACGGATTAAGGACGCGAGGAAATTGCACAACTGTAACGATCACAACAATTTCTCGCCTTTCGCATTTGTACCGTCAATCTTCTGCCGTCAAACCAAGGCAGAAGAACAGACAAGGCCTCTCGACCATGTAAACCTCTGCAACGCAGAGACGCAGGAGGAAGATACAGGTTCTTAACTCTGAGGTCCTCCCGTGTTTACGGCGCACGACTGGTGTTGTCTAGGTGTTGCAGCTGAGACGTCGTCTCCAGGGTTGGACACATTTACATTTACATTTAGTAATTTAGTAGACGCTCTTATCCAGAGCGACTTACAGTAAGTACAGGGACATTCCCCCCGAGGCAAGTAGGGTGAAGTGCCTTGCCCAAGGACACAATGTCATTTTGCACAGCCAGGAATCGAACCGGTAACCTTCAGATTACGAGTCTGACTCCCTAACCGCTCAGCCACCTGACTCCCCACCTGACACGAGGTGGATTCTTAAGAAGATGTATGCCAGGACATCCTGTCTGCCAACCAACATCAGTGGTCATACTGAATGTTAGTGTGACCCTGGGTTGGTAGGCAGTCTAGCTAGACAGTATGCTACTACAACATACAGGACTACGACAAAAGTCCTGTTTGTACAGGAGCAGAATATCAACTACAACCCAGTTATAACTGAAACAGTCGAAGTGTTGAAGTTGTCACTGGGGATGGGTTGAACTCAGTGGTTAGAGCATTTGACTGCAGATCAAGAGGTCCAGGTTCAAATCCCCCCCTCGGTATATCACCCTGGATATAGACGTCTTCTTAATGAATAGGTTAGCTACCCCGAGCTGCCCTAAGCTCTACTTCCACTCACAGCTGCACAGCTGAAGCCAAATGGCTTCATGGAAGTTTCTAGATTGTCTTTGGCACTAGGACTCAGGTGGACATCAATCAATCCATCCAGGGGGTGGGATCCCTACCTAACTTTAGGATCAAGTTAAATATTTACGCTGTCCAACCCTCCCACCCCCACCTCCCCCATGCACACACGCACTTGGAGGATGAAAGGAGGCATTCATCAGCCTCTCCACATCTCCACTGAGATAGTGACCAGACACAGAAACCTCCCACGAGGACACGAGGTATCCTCAGACGAATACACAGAGACATTTACATTTACATTTAGTCACTTAGCAGACGCTCTTATCCAGAGCGACTTACAGTACAGGGACATTCCCCCCGAGGCAAGTAGGGTGAAGTGCCTTGCCCAAGGACACAACGTCATTTGGCACGGACAGGAATCGAACTGGCAACCTTCAGATTACTAGCCCGACTCCCTCAGCGCTCAGCCACCTGACTCATCTCACACACACATCTCAGCCATAAACATCATGTGTATACAGCATGTTGAGCAAATACTGTGGAGAGTAATGAGGGTGGTAACGTAAACTGGAGCTGTGTGGAACCGAGGGACGAGCCTTGTGGCTTTGTGAGGCTCGTCTTTTCTGCTGGTTCAACTCGCTTTATTTAGAGGAATAAAACGGTCCGTTGGGGTGCGATGGAGAGTGGTACTGAGGAACCGATTCACACCGGTCTGTACCGGTTCAGGCTGGTTCACCGTGCCAGAGCAGCACAACCTTGCCAGGTGCCACACTCTTCTCCGAACTCGTCGCAAAGTCAGATATCTGCTACATCATCACAGCAAGGACGTTCACGCCAACAGTCAGAGTGGCAGGCCTCGTAAATAACATTTAAGGACTCAACATGTCAACAATAAATGCCAATAAATACCATTACCTCACTTCACAAGAGCAGGGCCATAAACAAGTGATGAATATGCCCTGATGATGCGTCAGTAAAAAAAGGTTTCGAAGACCCCATTGATTGTGGGTTTGTGTGTGAGAAAACATGGAGCACTTATAACAGCCTGCCGACAACAGAGCAAGCACAAGCCAGGACTTTATTAACACCTAGTTAATGCTTTCAACGCCTTTTCACATAAACCAAGGTCACATATGCATAGCTTATCCATTTCTCTCAGTGTGACGCAACTGGTGGGACTCTGGTGGTTGGGTGGGTGTGTGTTTGTGTGTGTGTGTGGGAGTGGGAGTGTGTGTGTACTGTAAGTGAGTGTGTGGGGGATCTAACTTTTGTGCTTAATTACACAACATAATTCAATTTTGATTAATAATTAACGCCCTCTTTCCTAACTAAATATCTATAATTAATCAACAAATCACAGTGATAGAGCAAGCTAATTGGCTTCAGAACCCAAACCAGACCACTTAATTCATAGAGGGGGCTGACATCGCTAATTGTGGGAGTAATGGAAGCCTCATCCTCTGGGACTTGATGGAGAGATCTGTGAATGGGGGAAATCATTTTTTCCCCCGTCGGTTCCTCGTGACGACTTCATTTGTTATCAGGGCTGCTCTGACGGGTTCCTTTTTATCGGATTTGTTTACAGTTGCAACCACCTCTCAGCAGGACACAGTACAGTACTTAGAAACGTTAATATCCTTGTTTTTTCCCCCCCTCAGTAGCAGAAAAGTACCGTAACAAACCCGACCAGGGGCTCTCACACGACACTCAGTTACCCTGTCCAACTGTCTGTCTGTCGCTTTCAAGGAGGAAACATTCACTTTGATTATGACATTTTAAATGTCTCGTTGCGTCTGTGTTTTTTTGAAAGACGCGTGAACGTGCTCTGCCTGTGGCTGCACCATTTTCGTCCCACAGCATATTTTGACATTTTCCCTTTTCTGTAAACTTCCAAGATCTTCTCCCTATCTCTAAATCTGTTTTTCCTCAGAGGGAAACCATCTCTTCCCTCCATCTGATTGCTCTAGATTATTGTAACCCACACTCATTTATTCTATTTAATACCAAACACTTTGTCCTTGAAGTGGCATTCTTGTGTTTCTTTCCTCCCCTCTTTTTGTGTCAATTCCTATTTTAATTGGACATTTTTGTCACCAAACAAGATTTATTACCGCCATACAGGTTAGAGTGAACCTGGCTGAAATTAGAATACATTTTGTCCGTGACACGGGCATATCCACAGAGAAGTGTGACCTTGCAGTCAGTTCCCAACTGAAGGACCAGTGTGTGGGTGTGTGTGTGTGTGTGTATGAATGTGTGAATGGATGTGTGTGTGTTTACATGAGAGTGCTTATGTGTGTACGTGTGAGAGTGTGTGTATGTGTGGATATGTGTATGTACTACATGTGTGTGTGCATGTATGTGTGTGTGTGTGTGAGTGTGTGTAGATGCTGGGGTCCATGAGGGTGGGTCTTGAGGGAATCTTCTCTTCTGACCTGGATACTGAGTTGGGGCTCTTTATCTACTTAGCAGTGTCACCTTCAAACCCAGAATGAGCTCTGGCATCGTCTCACCACCTCTACCATGAGTTTCATTTTGCTTACCTGCTAACCTGACAAGCTAGCACCTCTACCATGAGTTTCATTATGCTTACCTGCTAACCTGATAAGCTAGCACCTCTACCATGAGTTTCATTATGCTTACCTGCTAACCTGATAAGCTAGCACCTCTACCATGAGTTTCATTTTGCTTACCTGCTAACCTGACAAGCTAGCACCTCTACCATGAGTTTCATTTTGCTTACCTGCTAACCTGACAAGCTAGCACCTCTACCATGAGTTTCATTATGCTTACCTGCTAACCTGACTAGCTACCAAGATGGCGAGATAGCTAGCAGAATATAAAAACGATCAGAAGATGTGGAGTTGAAGAGCAGTTGACTGTGAAGTTGATGTGTGTGCTGATTGGTTTAGTGCACAATGCTAACTCATGCAGTATTTAGCTTATGAGGTGTTACTTTTTATGGACATTGCATCGTATCGCTATGTAGTCCTTTGCTGTGGGAGGTCTTTATGCTGGCTGACACAGCTTTAGGTGTTTGTCCAGAGGGACCCTGGCTTCCAACAGCCACTACCGCTGCTTGACTTACAGCTTGTACTACACTAATAATAGCAATACATTTTTAATGTCCTGAAATATTCCTTTGCAGCAAGCTTTCTGTGCAGCGTGTGAAAAACAGTGCGCTCTCTTACGGCCACCGTGGGTCTGGAAGAAAGATCTGGGTTCTGTTGTAGCTGCAGCGTGCAATAAATGTCTGAATTCTTATAAAATTATAGCTTCTCCATCCCCCATTCACAAACCTTTTAAATGAAATATTTAACACTAAACTGAATGCTTTACTGCCCTAATGAAACCAATATGGAAGAGCCACACCCCTTTTTTTAATGCATTTCAATTTATTTGTTTATTTGTGGGTGGGTGTTGTTGTCGTTGTGCTGTTGTTGTTGTTGTTGTTTTTGCTGTGTGATGCTCCGCTCTATAGGTGGGCCTGTAGGTGTCGGCCCAGATGTGTCCCATAGACCCCCACGGTGGAGGTTGTCTATACCAGATGTCTTCTCTGGTGAACATCATCTCCCGCTGTATGTTAAACACACACACACGAGCGCACAGGTTCAACACACACACTCTCACACACACACTCTCACACAGTGCACATACTCACAACACACTCCCGATGTCATCTAGAACAGCTGCTCAGGTTCCTGATGCCCTCCCTTCTGCCCTGTCCATCATCTCTGGGCTTAATGAATCTGGTCTGAGAACCTGCGAGGGGGGTTAAGGGGCTAATTTCGGTAATTGATTGTAAGTGCAGTGTGACAGCTCCCTTGATGCCCGTGTACATGTGTGACGCGCGCACTTAAAGTGTGCTCACTGGCAGAAGTGATTGATCCGGACGATCAATAACTCGGCCTGCATGTGAAGAGGGTCCTTTAGAGAAGGTTCACGTACAGTGCTAATGCTTAGCGACGCGGGTCGTGGGGTTGCTAGCTTTCTTAGTATTCACTATGCTAATGTGGCTCTGCGTAGCTCTGAGAGCTAGCTCAATGTAGCTCGATGCTAACGGAGGTTCGTGCAGCGAAGTGGAGAGCTAGCTCAATGTAGCTCAATGCTAACAGCCGGTGATACTTTTTGTTTCTTCCTACAGCCATAAATGATAGGAGCAGAAATTGCTGACTGATAGACTAATAAAGGAGCTAAATATGAAGAATATGTACTGTATTGTACAATGATAAAATATGGTGTTTGCAGATTTAACTATAGAAACATGATTATAAATCTGTTGTGTAGAGATAGTGTTTTATAACCTCTTACAGTGTCATACCACAGTATTTGAAAACACACTCTCTCTGGTCTCTCTGGTGTAGAACTGTACTGAAACTCCCTGGTCTCATCCTGTCCTTCATTTTTTTTACTAGTTTTTACCTCCTTCTCTCCCTCTCACTCCTGATCTCATCCCATCATCTCCTCCCGCCCTCCCACCCTCCCTTCTCTGCCCCCTCTCCCCTAGGCTCATCCCATCCTCTCCTCCCTCCTCTCCACCTCCTTCTCTCCCCCTCAACCCTCGTCCACTCCTCCCTCCCTCCTCTCCACCTCAGTGAGCCCCCTCCTTTCCTTCACCCCTTGTCTCATCCTGTCTCCTCCCTCCTCTCCACCTCCTGCTCCCCCCCCCTCCCCATCGAGGATCCACCACCATCTTAATGAGGATCAGATTACAAACAGAAATCAACATTCGTCAGCGCAGCGCTGCGTTCGGTGTCAGGTGGCAGGTTTTGGCGGCGGGCTTGGCCGCTCTACGTCTCCTCTGATATTTCCTCTCTATCTCCCCGGCTCTGATAATGTTAACCCCCTAATGAAGCTATTGTGCGCCTGTCCAAAGCCATTGTCTTCTGGAGGGAACCTTCTTTTTCTCTCAGACGCTTGTGTCTTCTCGACGCGGCCATCGTAGCCCTTTGACGGCCACGTCTTCCTCCATTCTCTTTCACTCTGTCGTCTCGTTCTGTCCTCTCTCTCCTTCCTCCCCTCCTCCCTCCATCTCTTGTCTCTGTTTTCTGTCTTCCTTTCCATCCCCCTTTCAATCACCCCCCAAATCCCTCTCTCTTTCTATCTCCCTTCCTCACTCTCTGCTCTTTTCCCTACCCCTCTCTCCACCCTCCACCTTCTTTCAGCCCTCATTTCTGTATATTTGTATATTTTAAAATGTTTTCATCTAGAATTTATTTTTCTCTCGCATATCCGAGAAACTGTTTGCCCTCTTGTTCACCGTCATCAGTTAGAACTGGATGCAGGAGGGAAAACCCGTGGACCTTCAGTGTACCCACACCCGCTGAAATGTCATCTCGCAGGGAACAGTGGTATAATTTAATAGCAATTAACAGTAAACAATAGTGTGGGCTTGGTTAATGAATCACAGGGGCGGGGAAAGGTGGAGGAAGGGAGGGAGGGGGGGTGGGGTGGGTGTTACAGACGGCCTTTTCTTCTCTCCTCCTTTCATGCAGTGGAAGTCACATTAGCCTGCTTCAGCTCAGACGCCTCCGTTTCAGACGCCTCCGTGTACCTGAACAATTGCAGGTTGACCTGATGTCCCTGTCTATGATACCGGAAGGTCTTTTGTCTTTTCTTGTCGTTGCCGTTTACAGAAAGAAAGGTAAATTACACGTCTCGCACCTCGAAAGAGCCTCACGCACGGTTTCAACGGCACTCTTTCAGAATGCTTTCTTCAAAAGGTTTTTTTTTCTTCTTCCGCCAAGACGTAGGGCCTACGTTTTTCTGTCGGTTGTCACGCCTAAACTGAACGAACCGCACAAACACTGGAAGAGGTTCCATTTTCAGCTCACGGTGTGATTTGACATGTCCTACTTTGACACATCCTACTCTCAAAACATGTTATGGTCGTTCGCTAAATATGTGAGCGGGCTGAGAAGAGGAAACACCAAACTGTAAACAAACACTAAATATAAGACCAGAAGGATGACCTCCTCACACAAACAAAACCAAGACTGTCCACTGTTTCTCGTCGTACTCTCGTGGCAGAAGACTTCCTGAAAGGAGCGCTGAGACTGCCATCCTGCCGCCATCAGCGAGGAGCCGAACACACCTTTGATGAGGCGAGGGAGAGAAGCTTTGATGCGGCGCTGGTTTACAGAGCTGTGTACAGCTGTTGTCTGCAACTTCAAGGGAAAGCCAGTTCACTGCTTTTCCTTCCAAATGGAAAATGGCATCCAAACACCTTTTTATTCTTAAACAATCAGTGTTTACTCTTCGTCTGCTTTGCGTAACCACGCAACGCATTTGTTCCATTATCTGTTCTTGTAGAGGGGATGTGGGTCTTAACACAGCAGGGGTACATTCACACAGAGCTTGTGCTGTATTGCACACATAGAGATGTTTTCAGAACCCAAGCAGTGCAGATTCCTAATATTTGAACACAATTAGACAACTCATTGAATTGCCGTAACTAAAACCCTAGAATAACAACTGTTGTTTTGTTGAGCCAGTATGAAGCACGTAGATCTTAAAAGCACCGGTACAAAAACAATAAATGACTGCAAACCTTATTGAGGGCAGTAAAGCTGTGCAGTTTTCATTTGCCACATTATGTTAATTTGTGGCTCCACAACATCCGAGATTGTGTGATGGGCCACAGGCCTGTCTGTTTGGCCCTGAGGGGTCATACGTCAGGGGTGTGTCACAGTCTCTCAGTCAAGTGAGGTAGACTCACACACAAGCTAGGAAAACGTTAACATTTCACCGGGTTTGTGGAACCCGCGGGGGATAAATCACATCAAAAGGCAAAGAGCTATTATGGGGTGTAGCTGTGCTACATGTTGATGCTGGAAGAAGACGATTATTCTGGGTTCGTTGGGAGGGTGCTGTGTGTATAGTACTGCTCAGGATGTCGTCGAAGGATAAGACTAAGGCTGTGTTTTCATGCTGTCTTCCGCAATTGGTTATTCAATGTAATGGCATTTTTTGACATAGTTCATTCATCGAGGTTGCAATGAAAAAGCAGGGTTAATGTGGAGAGAGAGTTAATTTTGTTAGAAAATGCTGTTTCTTTTTAAAAGTAAGAGAGTAATATTCCATGCAGTAACATCCACAAAAATACCCAACCACACCTAACTGTGTTTCTCAGATAAAAAAAATTGAATAAAAAATATGCATTTGCAAGAAAATCTTTTATTTTTCATTTTTTTTATTGACTAATATAAACATTTCCCTTGTTGGAAATAAACCTCTCAGTGTGTCTGTTCAAGACATCATAATCCTGTTTATGATTTAGCTCCCGCAAAAGCCTATCAGCTCTACAGGACCACTGTCCGGCCCTAATCTCTTTATGAGCGATATGCTGTTTTTAATGAAAACCCTTGCAGCAAGCGGCAATCAGATAGCCACATCTCAGCTTATATTTCATCCTGGTATTGTGATGTCATTGCCGGGCACAGGAACAATACATAATTCCATTCTTCTCCTGACAAACGGGGGCCTCAGGCCAGGCATCTAAAATAATGCTTTTGGGCTTGTGTCAAGTCCTGACCGTCTGTGTTGGAATAATCATGCTTAGGTTGTTTGCGTCTGCAGCAGAATGGCCGCTGACAGGAGGGTGCGGATCAGGTCTCGTGGTACATGTGCTACACGGCCATGCAGGGGGACAACACGGTACAACATGCTACACGCGTGCTCAGGATCTGGAGATGTGTCACCCTTGTATACCTACAGCTCCTCACTCTCACATATACACTTACTCTTAGCGAGACACACACACACACAAACACACACACGCTGGACACAGACCAAAGATGAAGTCTCTACTGGTATTGCATGAAGAGTGATGACCCAGACTAAATAAATTCACACAAAGACACACAGACACACACACACACAGACACACACACACACACACACAGACACACACACACCTCTCTCTCAGTCAGTCCCTCTCTCCCTCACTCGGCCGAAAATCTTTATCTGCTACATGATGCATGAAAACATACTGTCTTTCCATGGAACTGTACGCGACCCTTGACCCCTGTGCACGGATGCAATGTGACCTAGCCGCTGTTATCCATTTTGTCTCAGAGAGCAGATTCAATGAATTTTTATTACAGTCTGAGTAAGTTTGGCTTTTTTTTCTCTCTCTCTCTCCACCCCCACCCCCAACCCCCTCATCCCACAAGCCCCCACCCTGGTGGGGTCTTCAGTCCCAGTCTGAAGGGAATGGCATGACTCTTGCAGAGTAAAGATGCCCTGAAATGAGTTTCCCTCTCCACACACAGTGTGAGTGTTTGCTGTGGTCTCAGTTTTTATTGGCTGGCTGTTCTTCACTGATGTTCCTGGTCTTTGAAGGTTCTGTACAGTGTTCACAGGACAGCCAGCGCTCAATACCGTTTACAGTTTAGTGAAATGTATGATTCGGCTTTTCTTGGTGCTGTTTCAACACCTGATAATGCAGTGGAAACACGAAATGCTGTAAAGAAGAAAAAAAAAGCACGTTTCAACAAATGTACGATAGTCAAGACTTTAGGCCTCTCAGTCTCTGGATGCTTTCCTGGTGAAGACATCTCAGGTTAGAACACACCCAGCATTCTGGTTCCAGGTTGCAGCCATCACAATGTTTTAAAGGTGGAACCGAGGCTTTGTTTGGAACACTGGTGCTATCACAGGTGTTCTAAGAATGTTCCAAAGCTCCATTTAGAACACTAAAGAGTTCCACCTGACATTTAACTGTTTTTTGCCTACAGAGACCAGGGTGAGTACATTGCTGTGTTTTTCGAGGAGCGATCCTCACACACAGGTTTAGCCTTCTCTCTCCAGAGCTTACCCCAGCCACCCAACAAGACAGCAACACTGACGCAAGGTTTTGAAAGCTTCAATTAGCACCCCTGGTGGTCCTTAGATTTTTACCTTCCTCATTCTCCTCCCTTTTTTTTACTTCCCCTGGGAATAGGTGCTAAGGGATACAATTAATTTTTTGACACAAATATGAAAGTGTTAATTCACCTGTGATAATTAGTGCTATTCTTACCGCGTGTTGATAAATGTATGGCGGTATTTATTTATTTATTTTTCCTGTCAGGTTTGAGACACAAGTAATTGTGTGATCTGAAAATGACTGGAAGTCTCCAAGGAGGAAGATTATAGTTCTGCTTGGCAGTAATGCAACGTCGTCAAGAGAACGTTCAAGAAAGTAGTGTGGTCTCCATACATATCTGTTTTTCAGTTGTTGTAAACTTGGTGAGTTTGGATGAGTTGTTTGATTTTAAGACCGAAATCATCACAATATCTTGTCTGTTTGATACCCAATACTTGTTTCCCATTTATTGAAATGGTGAAAGAAATGATTGAACAAAGAATGTTGAAACACGATGGTACAGAAAATGAAATGTAATGATTGTCAAACACGACCCAGACAAACGTAAACCAGCAGATGGAAGATGGAAAAACACCAAGATGTAATCCTGCATGTGTGGAACTGTGCTTCATCCTCAAGGATGAATTTAAATAAGAAGTGTCTGCTTAGGTAAAGAGAGAAATCTGTCACAGCATTTCTCAAATCCAAGTTTTACACTTTATTTAATTTGACAAAACACAACTCTAAGTCAACTATGAAGGATCAGTTGGATTGTTGAAGAATTCCTGCAGTATTATAACATATTTACCCAAACAAGTATGTTTACTATATACAGTAAATACCAGGTTGAATATTCTAATGCCACCATTATAAGACATGCACCCAGCCCCAGTCCTACCCCCAGCCCTACCCCCAGCCCCAGCCCTACCCCTAGCCCCAGCCCTAACCCTACCCCCAGCCCTAACCCTACCCCCAGCCCAGCCCCAGCCCTACCCCCAGCCCCAACCTAGCCCCAGCCCTACCCCCAGCCCCAACCCCAACCCCAGCCCTACCCCCAGCCCCAACCCCAGCCCTACCCCCAGCCCTACCCCCAGCCCCAGCCCTACCCCCAGCCCCAACCCCAGCCCTACCCCCAGCCCCAGCCCTACCCCCAGCCCCAACCCCCAGCCCTACCCCCAGCCCCAACCCCAGCCCTACCCCCAGCCCTACCCCCAGCCCCAGCCCTACCCCCAGCCCTACCCCCAGCCCCAGCCCTACCCCCAGCCCCAACCTAGCCCCAGCCCTACCCCCAGCCCCAACCCCAACCCTACCCCCAGCCCCAGCCCCAGCCCTACCCCCAGCCCCAGACCTTCATCCTCCCTGGTAAGACATATAAAGGCGGCCATCTTAAATCACGTCTGCGTGCGCTGGTCTAATGACTACTGAGCTCCTGCATATTTCAACATTAATTCATTAGAGGCGGGCGCTGGGGGAGATCAGCACAGGCAGGAGGAATCCTGCACACCCTGATTGAGGCTGTTATGTTTTATAGGAGCCATTTTTCAATGCTGCCTCTGACAGCACTTGAGGTTATTAAATTGCTGGGTTCAAAAAGAGAGAGAGCGAGAGAGGCAGAGAGAGGGAGAGAGAGAGGGAGAGAGATGAGCGGATGAGTGAAAAGGAGGGTATGTGGGGAAAAGATAGGGATGAGGGAGGGTGGGATTGTCAGAAAGAAAGACTGAGCAACGTGAAGATGGAGATGAAAGATAAGTATAACTTGCTAACTTGAGATTCGCACAGGATGTTGCTATCTGAAGATCTCTACTCACGGCAACCAGACGTGTTCTCTGGTGAAACGGTTTACTCTCGGGTAGATCTGGGAATCCGGCAAGTGATGGGGGCATTTAGGTTGTGTGTGTGTGTGTGTGTGTGTGTGCTAACATGTGCACATATGCATGTGTGTGAGTGTGTTTCCTCGTGTTATTGGTGCTCCGTAGTTCATGGAATATGGTTATTTTCTCTTTGTCAGTTCTGATCTAGCTCCAGGAGGGAGAGTACAGGGGGTGGAGACAGGGGGGTAGAGGACACAGGAGCAGGGATGACCTTGGCTAGCAAAGCCTGAAGCTAAGCAGGCGTCTCAATACACACACGGTTACCAGCACACCCAAGTCTATCATTGTCT
Source organism: Thaleichthys pacificus (assembly GCA_023658055.1). Taxonomy (NCBI): domain Eukaryota; kingdom Metazoa; phylum Chordata; class Actinopteri; order Osmeriformes; family Osmeridae; genus Thaleichthys; species Thaleichthys pacificus. The sequence continues at coordinate 12,169,809 of CM042861.1, read as the reverse complement.
CAGAGGAAATTAGCAGCTTGAACTTGGTTGAGGTGAGGACTAGGGCTGGATGTGGAAGGAGTCGGATATAGCTTGTTTCTGGAGATGAGCTGTTTCACTGAGACGGGTGCTGATTGGGTTTCCCACAAATGTTAATATTTTGGGGACAATACAATATTTTAAATTGTTGTCAAACTAAAACACACACATTGCACACTACATACTATACACTATATGTTGTGTCTACGTTTTTTGTTAAACTTCTTTGAACCCCTGCTACTTGTATTTAGTTTGTGTTTATAACTGTAAAATTGAGGATGGGAGGGGAGGTCTTGCCTAGGGCTCACACACACACAAACACCCATACAGAAACATACACACACACTTAACCTGCATTTTCCCCGCTCTCCATATGCCCTCGCCTTGCTCCAATTAGAACGCAGTGCCAGTTTCTCATCAGACAGTGTCTCTCTCCGTCTCCAAATGGCTGCTCAGTGCCAAGCCTGTCAAGAAATTAAGCCATCACATGCTGACAGCTGCTCCTTCTCTCTCTCTCTCTCTCTCTCTCTCTCTCTCTCTCTCTCTCTCTCTCTCTCGTCTCCTGTCTCTCTCTCTCTCTGCCTGTCTCTCTCCCTCTCCCTCTCTCTCTCTGTCTGCCTGTCTCTCTCTCTCTCCTGCTCTCTCTCTTTCTCTCTCTCTCTCTCTCTCTCTCTCTCTCTCTCTCTCTCTCTCTCTCTCTCTCTCTCTCTCTCTCTCTCTCTCTCTCTCTCTCTGTATGCCTGTCTCTCTCTCTCTCCCTCTCTCTCTGTCTCTCCTGCTCTCTCTCTCTTCCCTGTCTCTCTTTGTCTCTTCTGCTCTCTCTCTCCCTCTACCACTCTCTCTTTTCTCTCTCTCTCTTTCTCCTGATGCCTGCTTTCCTGTTCCACCCTGTTCTCAGTGGTAAATAATGAAAAACGCTTTTCAAATTAGGACAGATTAGCAACTTCATTGCACATACATTATGCAGCACATAGTGTTCAGTACAGTTCAGGACTGTTAGGGATACACAAGGTCTTTGTACGTTTGTATTTATACAGCAGTATTGTACTGAAAAACAAATCTGTCATCTCACTCTTTCTTTTTCTTTTATTCTTTCTCCTCCTCCCCCTCTTCTATGCCACGCTCCTCGATTAGTAGCATCAGTGACTGTGAACGCAGCTTTGAAATCTCTCCTCCATTTTACAATCCCTCATGATTGCCAGTGAGCACATGCATGAGTCGAAACCCTTTCTCTCTTTTCCTCCACGCGCTCTCATTTCTGTCTTTCTCTTCTCTCTATCTTCCCTCCTTATCTTGCTATGCCCAATCTCCACTCCCTCTCTCTCTTCCTCCATCCCTTTCTTGTCAAACCGATACCCCCCTCTCTCCTTCTCTCTCTCTCTATCCCCATCTCTCCCTTTCTCTCCAATCCCCTCCTCCTCCTCTCCCGGTCTTTGTCAGTTGACTGACTCTAATCCACTCCACTGGCGGTGCCAACATGCGATCAGCGGAGGCCTGGTCGTCCTCTTCTCTCCAGGGAGGCGTGTGAATGTGTGTGTAGGTCTTTTCCGGGGAAGCGTGTGTGTGTGTGTAGGTCTTGTCCTCTCCAGAGAGGCGTGTGTGAGTGTGTGAGTGTGTGTGTGTGTGTAGCGCAGGGCTGAGCTCCGGGGCCTGCATGTTACGCAGCTCTTTATCCCCCCGCTACTATCCGTGACTATCTCACTCTGCGTCTGTTTAGGGGGCCCACTAGAGAGGGAGAGAGGGTGTGGGTGGGTGTTTGGTTGGGGCGAAGGGTGTGTGTGTGTGGGGGTGTGTGTGTATGGTATGTGTGTGTGTGGAAAGTGTGTGTATGTGTGTGTGGAGAGTGTGTGTGGTGTTTGTGGTGTGTGAGTGTGTGTGGAGATGGTGTGTGTGTGTGGAGAGGGTGTGTGCGTGGGGCAGAGGGTGGATGGAGAGGGTGAAGGAGAGATGGAGGAAGAGAAAGAAATAGGGAGAGAGTGAGACAGAGCGAAAGAGAGATAAAGAAAGAGGGGGGGGGAAGAAGAGCGTGTTGCAATTGCATGTATTAAAACACATGACAAAATGTTTGTACTATGGAGCTTGGGAGAGACAGAGAGACAGAGAGCGAGACAAAAGATGATCGAAGAAGATGAGAGAGAGAGAGAGAGAGAGATAGAGAGAGACAGAGACAGGGGGGGGCTGAAGGAAGCTTGATTCCCCTGATATTTCAGACCCCTGGGGAGGGGTTCTGTGGTTGCCTGGTGCTGACGATCTGCGATAGTCTCCTGAGGGAACAACAGAATGAGAACACACACGCTTCTCCTTCTCTCTCTCTCCCTCTCTCTCTCTCTATCTCTCTCTCCTCTCTCTCTCTCTCTCTCTCTCTCCCTATCTCTCTCTCTCTCCCTCTCCCTCTCTCTGTCTCTCTCTCTCTCCTCTCCCTCTCTCTGTCTCTCTCTCTTCTATCTCTCTCTCCCTCTCTCTCTCCCTATCTCTCTCTCTCTCTCTCTCTCTCCTCCTATCTCTCTCCCTCTCTATCTCTCTCCTATCTCTCTCTCTCCTCTCCCTATCTCTCTCTCTCTCCTCTCTCTCTCCTATCTCTCTCTCTCCCTCTCTCTCTCCCTATCTCTCTCTCTCTCCCTCTCCCTCTCTCTGTCTCTCTCTCTTTCTCTCTCTCTCTCTGTCTATCTCTTACTCTCCCTCTTCTTAACTCTCCCTCTTAACTCTTTCCCTCCTTTCTCTCTTTAATATCCTCACCTGTCTCACCTTATCTCCTTCTATCACCTACTCTCTCTCTCTCTCTCTCTCTCTCTCTCTCTCTCTCTCTCTCTCTCTCTCTCTCTCTTTCTCCTTCTCTCATATTGACTGATGAGTGTTCTGTCCATGTCTACAGCCCCCTGCAGCACCCCTCCTTAAAACCCCAGGCAGGAGGTGTGCAGCATGGGAGCTGGGTCCAGGGGGGACGTGCCCCTGTTGGAGGTAAAGCTGTGTTTGGACATGATAGCTCCCAATGGTCGCTTCCCTTTTCACAATAAAAGTGTACATGTATGTGAAAATTGAGATTTCTCAAACAAGCAACAGGGGAAAACATGAATGTGTGAATGAATGTGCTTGTACCTGTGAATGAATGACAGAATGAGGGAGAGCGTGTGCAAGGATGTGTGTGTGATCTGTGTGTGTGGGGAGGGGGGAGTGGTTGTGTGGGTGTGTGTGTGTATCTGTGTCTGTCTGCTTGAGTCTTTTCACTGTGTGTGTCATGTCTGAGTGAATATGCTTGTACCTATGAATGAATGACAGAATGAGAGGAAGTTCATGTCATGATCACTGTGTGTGAGTGTGTGAGAGTGTCAGTGTGTGAGCGTGTGTGAGTGTGGTGTGAGTGTGAGAGAGTGTGTGAGAGTGTGTGTGTGTGAGAGTTGTGAGTGTGTGTGAGAGTGTGTGTGAGAGTGTGTGTGTGTAGAGTGTGTGTGAGAGTGTGTGAGAGTGTGTGTACACGCCTCCCCACTCTTGTGGGCCTCCCACCAGTGAATACCCCTTGCATTAGCTAGGCCATTAGCACGTTTTTGCTCTCTGTACTAGAGAAGTGCTAGTGACACGTTTGGGCCCCCCCCTCCACTTAGGTTCGGGTTGTGATGGACAGGAGTGACATGCCAGGTGACAGTAATGCTTCACAGTGTGACAGTGAGGGGCCACAGGCCTCAGACAGGGGATCAAGCAGACGAGTTCTTAGTAGCGCAGGGAAACTCAGGGTGAAGGCCTGCGACTTTACCTTTGTGGGAGAAGAAGAAGAAGAGGAAGAAGAGAAGAGAGGAGAGTTCCTGAAACTGGGTCGTATCCACGGAATCTTCATCGTGAGATTTTGTTAAGTATTCTTTCGCGTTGTCCCGGATGTGCTGTGAGAAGTGTTTCCGGGCCCTGTAGTCAGTTAGCTAGCCTGGCATCGCCAGACCAATTCGTAAATGCGTATTACGGTAAAAAGGAAAAGTAGAGTAGTATAAGAAGCTACCTAAAATCTCCTCATCCCATTGTTAGCAATGACCAAATTAGCTAATTAGGAATTAGCAACAAAGCAGTAGTGAATTATTACCAAGAGGCTAACAACCATTAGCCACTAGCTAAAAGTATGCTATTCTAACTGAGGAAATGACTTGGAGGAAGAGATAAGCTAAGACGCTAGTTAGCGTTTTGCTACACTGCCGCCCACCTAATCCGTCCTCCACCTCACCCATGACATGATGACACCCAGTCAGAATAATGCCTGCGTAATTCAAACCATATGAAGCCTGATGTGCAGTGGCTGGCTGTCTATCTCCCGCGAGACTGCCAAAACGAGGTCGTTTGATGATCTAAGTTTGGACACACCAGCCAAGGGTGACATTAAAGAAGGAGACCTAAGAGAATGGATTGCTGGACATCAGTCATTTTAATCACCTGTTTTATTATTCAGGGAGTGGATATCACCTGGTCGGACCCAGAGACAGGGCTCTGGCGTGCAGGGAGGTGGGATTGGCTGACGGAGGAGGAACCAGGGATCCACAGGAAGCGGACGTCAGAATCAGAATCAGAATGGGTTTTATTCGCCATGAAAGTTTGCACAGACAAGGAATTTGCTTCGGTAGGAAGGTGCATACATTAAACATAACGTTCCTCTCACAAGCATCGTTGTTGTTTTAGCAGAGCCCATGTGCCAGCCCAGTTTCAGTTCTTGGAAGAATTGATCCATCAAGTTGCTGAGTTTGGTTTGGTTTTGAGGATTAGAAAAACATCTTTTTGGTATTTTGTTTTTGGACGGTTTAAGTCAAGTGAGTGAGTGAAAGGACAATAGCAAGAGAGAGGGAGGGAGAAAGTGAGTGGAAGAGAAGGAGAGAGGAAGAGTAACGGAGGGAGGGAGAGAGGGAGAGGAAGGGAAGAAGGGAGAGAAAGAGATGGAGAGACAGAGAGATGTGGTGTGAGTACTTGTGTGTGGAGGAGAGAGAGGTGGAGAGAGGTGGAGTGCCGGAGAGAGATAGAGCTGGTGAGACAGACACTAAGATGAATAAGACATAAGAGGGAGAGGGGCATTAAAGAAAGGTACACGGGAAAAGAGAGAGAGAGAGAGAGTCCGAGGGGAGGAGGTTGAGAAGGACAAATGGAAGAAGGGAGGGGCGATCTGTGGTCACCACATGGAGTACACCACTGCTTCCAGATGTCAGTTGCACTAGATGTTAGTGAAGAAGCACTGGTATTTGGCAGAGGCAGGGCAGAGGCAAAGGCAGGGCAGAGGCAGGGGCAGAGGCAGGGGCAGAGGCAGAGGGCAGGGGCAGAGGCAGGGCAGAGGCAGGGGCAAGGCAGAGGGAGAGAGACACACACACAGAGAGAGATGTTTCCGGAGGCAGATCTTATTATAAAAGGACAGTTGAATATAGAACACCCCCCAAAAAAATGTACATGAGAAAGTCAGGTGAGGTGAATGGACTTAGAAGGACAGTGACACAACTGAGTCTTTAAGTATTCATTTAAGGTCAAATAAGGAAGTCAGTGCAGTACATTTCCACATCTTCCAGTCCTTTTTAGGCTGTTCTACAAAACCATAACAAAAACGTTGAATGATTGTGCTTTTTCTCAATGTTGCAGCATGTCACATGGTCATGACACCACACAGGAAATAAACAGTGATGACATCACACAGAGAACTTGTTGTTGTTTTCTTGGACTGGACTCTGTAATAGTTACATCAGACAGGAGTCCCTCTAGTTAGCTGTTGTAGACCACATGGATTTTGGTTGAGTCTGGTCTGCTGTACTTCCAAAAGGCTTCAGCCTAGAATAACAACACATATTTGTTGTTAGGAATGAACCTGCAACCAGCCACTTGGGATATGTCTTGATCCACTGGTTCTCCAATGCAGAGACACTCTCTTCTTCTCTCTCATGGATATACACACACTCCAAATCTCTCTCGGGTTCTCTCTCCCCCCCTCTCTCTCTGCCTGTCTTCATCTCTCTCTCTCCCTCCCCCCCCCTCTCTCTCTCTGCCTGTCTTCATCTCTCTCTCCCCCCCCCTCTCTCTCTCTGCCTGTCTTCATCTCTCTCTCTCCCCCCCCCTCTCTCTCTGCCTGTCTTCATCTCTCTCTCCCCACTCTCTCTCTGCCTGTCTTCATCTCTCTCTCCCCCCCCTCTCTCTCTCTCTCTCATCTCTCTCTCTCCTCTCTCTCTCTCTGCCTGTCTTCATCTTTCTCTCCCCCCCCCCTCTCTCTCTGCTTGTCTTCATATCTCTCTCTCTCCCCCCCTTTCTCTCTCTGCCTCTCTTCATTTCTCTCTCTATCTCCCTGTCTTCCTCTCTCTCTCTTTCTCTCTCGCTCTGTCAGTGTTCATCTTTCTATCTCTCTTGCTGTTCTCTCTCTGTCTGTATTCATCTCTCTCCTCTCTCTCTTTCTTTCTCTAACTCTTTCAAACAAACACACATACACAACACCCTACCCCCCCCCCCCCCTCAAACACACCCTTCCCCGTCACACAAACACACACACACACACACTCCTGAGGCTTCACATTGAGCGATGAGCTTGATGAGCTTGATCAAAGCTGTACAGCAGGGCAAAGCAGACACACACTGCACATCTCCAGCAGGAGAAACAACATGCTCACCTTTTCATTGGCTTGGCTCTGTCAGAAATATTTACATATTCATCAACTTCACACTTGACACATGCACACAAGCCCAAGGCTTATATTTATTATGAATTAATATGGAAATAAGTGAATCATTTATAAAAGTTTCACAGTAGATTTGTGTTTGGTCGACTCAAAAACCAAGGGTTACTGTTGTTCGGGACGTGTGGATATACCGAATCATTATTAATTCACCAGCGTCAATAGTGTGTATATGTGTTTTAATTTGTCCCATTTATTGCTTATAACACAAGCATGATTTGAGGATTAATTAACAGGCTTAATATGGAAGATCTAATAGAATAAATATGACAAGAGTAGTGAGATGGTGACATCAGTTTAATAACTGGTGATAAAAGTGTTCATTGACAGCCTACCTGTCTGAAAGGTACAATTACAAGATCATCCTGTGGTCTCGTACGGTAATTCACAAGTCCTGGATTTGAACAATCTTTTCCACCCCCGTCGAAAAGCAATCTTCTTTACTTAAGAGTGATACACATAAAACCGTAATAGTTTTGTGGATGTGAGTGTCGTGGAACTGTACAGTTCGGTGGTGGTGTTGGTGTGCATCGTTGGCCCGCTCCTTGGGTGTTAGGGACAGTGTAAACACAACACTTTCTACTCTCATTCCTTCTCATCTCTCTCTCTCTCTCTCTCTCTCTCTCTCTCTCTCTCTCTCTCTCTCTCTCTCTCTCTCTCTCCCCCCCTCCCTCACATTCAGGGTCTCTCCCCCCTTTTTCCTCACAATTTATTACACAAGCAGGCAGACAGCAGAGAAACCTCCCTGTATGGAACGATCTGTCATCTCTACATTATCAGACAAACACACCGCCTTCCATATTGTGCTACAAGGGCTCCGGCAAATTGCTATTTTTATGGGACATGATAAAGGAAATGCTACCTTATGTTCGCATTTTTTACCGCCTGATGGTGGGGAGACATGCCATGATTCACTGGAGAGAGCGGTTTGGACCTCGGGTTGGGTGGCTGCTATGTCTACGTGTGTGTGAGTGTGTATGTGTGTGTGTGTGTGTGTATGTATGTGTGAGAGATAGAGATAGATAGTGTGTGTTACTGCTCTTGACCGAGACAAACATTCAGAGGACAGAGAGTCATAGAGACAGTTAGATCCACATGAGATCGTTTTAGTCCTAACACACTCGTTCCAGACATCGAGCGCTTTGGTTTTATATTTCTCTTTGTCGAAAGAGAATATTTCATACGTCAAGGATCCCTCAAACCTGTACTTAGATGCGGCTGGACTTTGCTCATCCATTTCTAAATCTGTGTTAGTGCTGGTGGCACATTTACAGTGTTTGGAACGTGACGGTATCTGTCCACACAGACTGATGTTACTGGACTCTACTGGTACTGGACCACATTGCATCTTTGGCAAAGTCTATCAGGGGTGGATATTCTGGCTCAGTTTAACTTCGCACACTACAGGAAACGAATCCAAACGACTTTTAAATGAACGCTTTTAAGCAACGTAACTCGAGAGCTGGTGAACGGGTAGCTGTTTGAAGGTCAAAATGAAGGTAAAGAATCAACATGGAGGAGCCTCAGTATAATATATGAGCAACAGCTTGAGTGGAATGAGAGAGAAGTAGAGAGAGAAAGAAGAGGGAGAAAAAAAAACTGAGAGAATAAATAAATAAAAGGGAAAATACACGATGGCCTTGTTCTGTGGGTAGGATGAGTGTCTGTAGACTCCACAAGCATCTCTCTCTCCCCCTCCTCCCCCTCTCCTCCCTCAATCCTTCTCTCACCAAGCCTTCGGCTCGCCTGACAGCCAGTGCAGCACCAAACTGACAGGTCCTCAAACCTCGGCCAAGACAGCAAGCATTAATTAAGTCATTGCCGGACTGTAATTTCCTTGAGAAGTAAAAAATTTCTCACACGCGAAAAGGTTACCGAGACCTTTTCTGTGTCAAAATTACCATGCGTCATGAATATTAATGCGCTTAATGAAGACAACCTTTGCTTCATCAAGAATGTTCCCCTAGCAGGTGCCAAGCTGATAAACTCACTCGATGAAGGTTTCTCTCTCTTTCTTTTCCTTCTTCTTTTCTCTCTCTCTCTCTCTCTCTCTCTCTCTCTCTCTCTCTCTCTCTTTGTTTTCTTTTTGGCTTTTTGTCAGGCCTGCTGAAAATAGACAATTGGAGATTTACTCATTTAAATCAACCTCTCTTGTGGAGTTTACTCTCTCTCTCTTTCTATCAACCGACTCCTCTTCCACTTTCTCTCCTTCAAATCTGTCTTCTTTTCTTCCTTTCTTTTTTTAAATATCATGGGGGAAGGGGGTTTTAGATAGATTTTATGTTGATGAAAACATTATTAGTCAAGGTGTTTTCCCTCTGCAAAGCCAACATGTGCCAACAATAGTGCACATTTCACAAATTCTCCCAACGGTTTAGCTTATGTATTATCGATTATCTGCATTCCTCTGGTTTTGGAATGGCAGTTGGTTTAAGCTTTAAACTATTGAATGCTTTATGGGCTAAAGGTCAGGGTTGAGGCTAGGTTTAGGGGGAACACAGTAGAAAGCATTCTGTATTAAAACTCAATGAAATGCAGGTCAAGAACGTCTGTTGACATTGCAGACAGCAAACTTGACGGCAAAAACATGTCCTCTTTGCGCATAATATTGTGAATCCGCTAGTTTAGCCTATGAAGTAAACATCTTCGACAAGAACTGTCTCTACTGAGGCAAGTAAGCTAAGTCCAAACCAGGTGATCAGGGTTAGTGCTACTTCAACAAAAAGTAGAACTGAAAGGGTTTCAAATAACGATTTAATAATGATGTATTCATTTCTCGGGCGCTTTTATCCAGAGCGATGGACAGAGGGGGATTTGAACCTGCAACCTCCTTATCTACAGTCAAAAGCTCTAACCACTGTATTCACTATCTATTCACCGTAACCACTCACTACTGACAATATGGCTTCCCTGCTGTTTAGGTGATGCAGCCATGTCAAAATGTCTTGATCCATGCCACATCCAAGACCTGCTGGATACTGATAGTGACGTTGCAAGGGAAAATGACACAGACCGGGGCTATTCCGATGCTCGTCTTGTGTTTTGATAGATCAATTAAAACAGTGCACTGATGGCCACGCCAAGCTTTACACCAGTGAGTGTCTCACACTCGGTGGTTTTGACGCAGTGACAACAAAGTGACAACCATCCCCCCCCCCCCCGCCCCTCCCTCCCTGCCCCCGCCCCTCCCTCCGCCCCCCCCCCCCCTCATCTGCTTCTCCTCTCCTCCGACATCCTCTGCCACGGTTGCCTATTGTCTCTGTGGTGTAATTGAGATGCAGAAACATTGACAGAACTCATTTACTGCGATGGAGAACTGTGTAATGTGGAGGGGAACACAGATTATTACATCAACCGCACACACACACACACACACACACACACGCAAACACCCTCACACACACACACACGCAAACACCCTCACACACACGCACACTAAAGCACGCAAACACTTATGCAAGCGCGCACTATCTCTCTCTCTCACACACACACACACACACGTAGACGCACACACAGAAACACACTCCCGTTCTCCGTCGTAAGAGGCGCTTGTTATTTGGCACCATGTCTGGAGTGTGCAGTCACTTGTTAGAGCGTGATCTGTACTCAGTCTTACTCAGTCACAGTCTGCGAGAGCAGGGGTGAGGGCCCAACATGTTTGATTGTGTGTGTGCGTGTGTGTGCGTGCCTGATCACACAAGCCCTACACCGCTCCTCTCAGAGCCCTTTGAAGGACGTTCTTAAGACGTGTTTGAGCCAACACCACCAGACGGTAGTTGTTTGGTGAACAGGGACGAGCACCAGATGCAGAGGATAGCGATGGAGCCGACCCGCTCAGCTAGCTGTCTGACTGGCGACTCCGCGCGTCCTCTATCTTTTCCTTCTTCCCCTCCTTTCTTTCTCGAGGAAGTGTCCTTTCCATTTTAGAGAAAGCGTCTCTCTTTTTCCCCTTGTCCTCCCTCGCTTCTTCTTCCTCCTCTGCCCCAGTCTCTCCCTGTATCTCTGAATGTGGCCCATCTTCTTGAGATAAAGGGCCTCACTCACCGCTCTGACACACACACACACACACACACACACACCAGGAAGGCTGGGGTCTGCTGTCATACACCTCTCATTAATTCCTACCTGTCAGGGCTGGTCCCCCTACCGTATCTAGCCTCTGAAAGGTGACAGCTTTCCAATGACTGACAAAGGCTCTTTAGGTGATACAGAAGATCTCTGTCTGCCTCCAGTTCTGTAAAGTGCCCCTCAAATGTCACTTTGCTGCTCCAACACACACACTCCCACACGCTCCCACTAAACACACACACACACATACAGTCTGTGTACTTTTCAAACAGACCTGCTCTCAAGTCCTCAGCTAGCGCTGACGTGAGAGGGAGTCACCATGCCACTAGCCCTCAAAGTAAAGCTTTTAACACCAGAGAGATCGATGCGTTGTGTGACAATGGTATATCAATGCCTGGTTTTTTATTTGTGTTGTGAGCAGGGGGGGAGGGCAAGGCCAGGCCGGGCCCTGTCTGTACCCAGCCTCTTCACTTTAAAGTATCAAATCTCTTAGGTTTGCAGATTTGCAAGCCTTTGTGAAAGGTTTGGTCAATTGTGCGGTTAGGTTGAGCTTAGGTTGGGGTTAGGCTTAAGGTTAGGCATTCCTCTGGTGTGGTTGGGTTAGATGATTTCGACTCACCGGACGTAGCTCGTAGATAAAAGGTCCAAGAGACCACGATGTGTCCTGTATCCACGCAGTCACGTCCAGGGATTGGGATTAAATCTAGGCTGAGTCTTGAAGGAGTGCAAACAACCAGCCAAACGTTCCGTTTTGCACGATAACAAGAATCCTGACTTCTTGCTCGGTGTGAAGCGTATACATTATCCAACAGCAGCGGGGGGTGAGGTGGGGGTGGGGGGGGGGGGGGTGATACCATGTCTGGAAGTAAAACTTCAAAGACGTCTGTAATTTGTGTTGAGCTGAACGATAAAGGCATGCTCATCATCGAGGCTGTGGCATTATATTGGTTGTTGGCGCACAAAATAATAGCCTAGTGGTGTGTGTGTGTGTGTGCGCGTTATCTAATTAACAAGTGAAACACACTGTGAGTCAAATGAAAGTCACTGCAGGGTATCGCTGGTGTGAGAGAACAAAGGCTGTAATTTCTTATTGTACACACACATGGAGAGCACACGCGTGTGTGTGTACAGTATAGGCTCACACACACACACACACCACACACACACACAAACAGGAAGAAAGGCAGGTATACTAACTACATCATATGAAGAAAACATTGTTTTTTTTTATTAATGAATACTCACATACTTACCGTGTGATGATTAGGAATATAGAAAACTGCTGATACTGGAAAACCCTTTGATCTAATCCCTTATAAGATATATGTAGATAATTGTAAGCTTGAGAACATGCACAACATATAATTACATGTTTGTACAGTTAGTGCTTATGTACATGCTACATACATGCAATCTACTATGTCATTAGTTTACAGTATTTATTATTTTTGGAGTGATTCAATTCAAGGCGACTATGATGGCTAACATGCTCTGGTAAGAATCCAGGCTCAAATCAAATATTCGGTATTTCAGTTTTTATAACCAACCTTGTTTGAATGTAACCACATTCAGTCCAGAATGGACGCAAATGCGAGAAAAACAAAAACATTGCAGTACACAATCAAAAAAATATTTTCTATTAGTTTACATTATTAGTTAGTTACTGAAGTGTTGTTCAACAAATCAAAAGACTTAGTAATAGAAAGTCATCGTTCAGAGAAAAGAGTGATAAAGATTACGGAATAGCACAAGGAAGCAATTATCACAGGAAGCCAAGCAAAGGCATCTCACATTTTCACACACAAAGAGGATGTCGGCGCGACTTTCAGTAATTGCTCCTTCAATTATCAAGTGCCTCGTGCCTTCAACAAACTGATGTTTTCAATAAGCTTCTCTGTAATGACGTCGAGTCTGTTTCTGTTCATAATCGCCTAAACAAGTTATGTTTGCTTGTGTGACTATTTCAAAAGGTAAACAGAACTGTGTCTGTGTTCTCGGATGCTTTCTCGTTGTCTCAGACACGATGAAAATAAAATATTGCACCTTTTGCTTTTCTGTGCAAAGAACAATGCACAGCACCACAGCAAATGAACAGCAAATTGATCAAATCAAATATTGTCACTCAACCATATACACTGAGTGGAACCGTGGGACTCTTGGGTCTTGGGTGCAGTTCCAAGCAGTATAGCAGTATAAAAATGACTTAAATTCTAATTGACACAATTGACTTTGTCTTTGTTGAGACATCTGCTTCGTTTCATAGACTCCTCCAGTCCAGTTCAGAAGGCCAAGGTGTGGTCTGATTGGCTGTTGTCCATGCAGGGTTGGGATTGGGTGTCCCAAACACCTGGGCAAGCTGAACAGGTTCCAGCTCAGGAACAGACAAAAGACAGAACAAGGAACATAAAGCTTTGGGTTCTCAGGTAATAGAAATTAATTACGTAACCTATTGCTGCCCGCTTCAAAAGTTCACGATGCATGAAAAAATTAATATGTGCTTCCTTCACCTTTACGTGGTCATTAAAATTATATAGTTGTACTTACATTTTTTCATAAAGTGACACAGAGCATTTATTAAGACAGGCATATGTTAATAATATTCTGTGCTGGACGAAGTCTTAAAAAGCAGAAGAAGGCTATAGCAGGACGTCCACTCTCACAGCATTGCAAAGGTCAATAATATTTTTATAATACAGCTCTAATAGTCTTTCATATCCTCTGAGACCGCCTCTAAATTTGACTCTGACGCTATGACAGAAATTATACGAGGGGGGGGAAAAAGTTTAAAAGTGTAAAATATGACCTAGATGTACTGCAGGTTCATTTAATTTCAAAGCGGACGTAGAAAAAAAAGCAGGGAGAAGAAAAATCTAAAACGACCTCTAAAGACTCCTCTCCAGCTACAGACAGAGTGTGGTGGAGACAGAGCTATAGAGTTACATGCAACGCTGGAGTACTTTTCTTCGCCTGCACAGCTTGTGAAATGTTAGCCCTTCCTGTAATCAAGTGTGACAGTTTTTGGGAGCACAACATGTTTCTACAGTAAATTGACCACTACCACCATTTCAAACCTGAGGCGTTTAACAACAACAACAACAACAAAAAAATGATAAATAACAGAATTCTTTTAAATAATCTGCACACGTCTTTGCGAGTTTTAGAACGAACCCCCTTACAACTAAGAGTTGTTGATTATAGAACGTACATCGTTAGAACGTAGAACGTACAAGTTCCACTCGAACAACAACAAACTAACTTTACAAGCATCTTTTTTCAGACAGAGGAAAAAACGTGGAGTTGCGGCGTCAACTTTGACTCGACGATTTAATACCTGGCCTCGTTTATGAACGAGAAATCCCACTACGGTTCTCACACTCTGTGCTGTGACCCTCCTCCAGGCTGTCCTCTTTCTCTCTCTCAGTCTTTCTCAATCTCACTGCAGAATGAGGAACCCAGAGCTCTCCCAGCTGGGACTGTCCGCTCCGCTCCCGCCTGAGAACACGGAGGGTGTAGTAGCGTCGGTCCAGGCCAGGCTCGCCGTCCTCAAAGGCCGAGGCAGGGTAGGTCTGTCAAGAGCTGCCTACTAGCTGATTAGGCCACACTCCCTCCCTGCCTCTGACAACTCTGCAGTGTGGTAAGGTCAGGCCCTACAGAATGTCAGAGAGGTGAGATGGTGATGTACTTTTCTTTTTTCTTTTTTTTTTTCTTGACGCCTTCATTTTTCACCTCTCGACTTTGTTGTTTTTCTCCTGGCGTCAGTGTCAACACTCCCCATCTGCCCAGGACGAGCGAGTCGGTCAAACGGTTAACCCCTCCGTGTGCCGGGGGCGTTGCCACGGCGCCTTGCAAGCCTGGCCGGCCTTCACTTCCTCTGCTCTGCTTTCATCCTCTCAGGTTCTGTGGCTGTCAGCCACCAGAGTGAAAGTCATGGAAGGTGAGACTGGAACACGGAATGTACTTAGTGTTGTCGTAGCGATACCTAGCACCTTCCATGTTAAAGCATATCAGAGAACTGCCTATGACAACTAACGCCTGGTTTTCAGTCGTAATTTTTTTTTTAAAGCTGGTTTGTTTGAGGAGTGTTCACATTACACTGCGACCATTTTTAACAAAGCGAAATTGGAGGAAGGCTTAGCGGCCACTCATCGTTTTTTTCCACCTATTCCATTAAGTTCCACCTCCGTAAAGATGTCCCGACATCAATGAAAACACCCTTTTAAAGGCTAGCCCAGGACTGACACAGGACTGACACAGGACTGACACAGGACTGACACAGGACTGACACAGGACTGACACAGGACTGACACAGGACTGACACAGGACTGACACGCAACAAGAAACAACACAGAATGTGTTTCGGTGTGACAGGCGGAGTCTCTGCCTTCATGGATGAGCCTTTTCCCCTGGATGACAGTGAGTGTTGAGGATGTGAGCCCCAGGGTAACACGACTCTGCGTGGTTCTGATGTTTTGCCCCCGGAGAACCACCCCGAGGACTCACACTGCAGGGGGCTACCGGCACCAACGAAGAAGAGATTCACACGAATACACTTTTCAAAGGCAGGTTTTTGTTGTGATTCGAGACGTTGGGGAAAATGTTTTCGTAAGATGGGTATGGATATGATTATGTGATATTATTTAAATGGGTGTGGATATGATCATGTGATATTATTTAAATAGGTGTGGATATGATCATGTGATATTATTTAGATGGGTGTAGATTTAGTCCTCTCCAGTCTAAAGCTGTTTCTCCCAGAAGAGAAGAAAGTATCCAGAACACAATTTGAGGTCAGGGTGTGTATGTGTGGATGTGGTGTGTGTGCGTGCATGGGTGTACATACGTTTTTGTGTGTCCGCACGTATCCTTGTGTGTGTGTGCATGCGTGCATCCATGTGTGTGTGTGCATGCATCCATGTGTGTGTGTGTGCGTGTGTGCGCTCAAGTTGCAGCCATTCTGGGTAAATCCTTCCAAATCTATTTATTCAGAACCCTGTGTCAAGGCGACACCTGCATGACACTGGCAGAGACATGAGTGGCGTGGTCTGGGGACCACACTGGGGACAGGGTCTGGGGACCACGCTGGGGACAGGGTCTGGGGACCACACTGGGGACAGGGTCTGGGGACCACGCTGGGGACAGGGTCTGGGGACCACGCTGGGGACAGGGTCTGGGGACCACACTGGGGACAGGGTCTGGGGACCACACTGGGGACAGGGTCTGGGGACCACGCTGGGGACAGGGTCTGGGGACCACACTGGGGACAGGGTCTGGGGACCACGCTGGGGACAGGGTCTGGGGACCACGCTGGGGACAGGGTCTGGGGACCACGCTGGGGACAGGGTCTGGGGACCACGCTGGGGACAGGGTCTGGGGACCACGCTGGGGACAGGGTCTGGGGACCACGCTGGGGACAGGGTCTGGGGACCATGCTGGGGACAGGGTCTGGAGCCCTTGGCAGTGTGTTGCTATTGAGGTTGTTTCTACACTCTGAAATTCCTCTTTTCAAATTTCTTATACGAAACGTCACCTAATTTAATTTTTTATCAGAAGGGCAAATGTTTTCGCTGTAAAGATGGATTTTATTTAAATCGCCTTTTTTTCTTGTGATAGAAAATATACATTTGTATGCATGTTTGTGGAGTTTGATTTGACAGCTGTCTTTCTCTCATTCAGTTTCCTCTCTCCAATACACACTTGTTTGTATCAACTTTTCAAATGACAGTAAGTTGTGACAGTTGTCAAATGTTCCTGAAAAGAGCTAGGCTTGGCAAGGACACGCCAGAAAGCTGATAGATTTATTTACTGTGATGTCGACGTGTCAAACGACTTATCTCACTCTCTCACTCTGAAGCATACGTTGGCACTTCAGCATCACACACTTCAAACCCCGCGGCCTTCAGAACATCAAAACGTGCGTCGACTCAACACATCACTCATGTGGCCACAAGCAAAATGAGGGAAATGTCAGCTGTGCATAATCGCAGCGTCTAAAGGCATTTGACGACACATTTGATGGTTATTTTGATTTGAGGAGACTGTTAATGATACGTTTCAGATGTCTTTTGCCTTTGGTGTGAGATGACTGAGTTAGCGAGAGGAGAAAACCCCCTCCCCACTTAAACGTCCACTTAATCTGATCATCTATCTGTATTGAGTGTTACATTTTCTTGTTCCGGAACAAAATCAGTAATATTCCAGGCTGTTCATCACATCTTCTTCGAGAAAGACACAATTGAAATCGAGACACCGCAAATCTTATTTGACACACAAACACACACACACAAACACACACACACACATTTGCACTCTGAGCAAATATCCCACTTGGTGGTTCCTGACTCCAGCTATAGTGGAGGCGAAACCATTTCACTGTACTAATTGGCCAATGTCATTCCTGACGTTTGGATAAACAGAGAGAGTCGAGACAAATGTTGGCTAATTAAACTGATGGGGAGGCTGGAGAGAAAACAGCTGACAAAAAAATTAGACAGAATAAAAATCACAACTTGACAAGAGGAGCTCTACTCCTACCCAGATGAAAATAACCATCTTCCCGCTCACTTTGAAATCGTCATCTTCTCCTAATTGGGCTTCATTTACCCCTGATTGGAAAGAAAGGAGAAAGAAACCGTTGCCTGAAATCTGGTTTCATGGAAAATAATTCTGTCTTTTCACTTGTTTTTTTGGTGTTATAATGATTGCCTAGTTTAAAAGGGTGCTATTTAAATTGTATTTGTTTGTGTTTCTTTTTTTATTGACTCATTTGGGGTGAAAGGTTGTTTTTTCTTTCAGTCTTTATTTTTTTTGTGTACGTTTTCATTCTCCTGGTCTCATACTTCTCTTCATGTATTTCTCTTTCAGTTCCCTCACTCACTCACTCATCCACACACACACACACACACACACACACACACACACACACACACACACATACACACACACTCACACACACACATACTTACATGTACCCTATAACCCCATACACACAAACACATACCTATACACACTTACACATAACCTCTCACCTTCCCTTCACACACACACACACACACATCCTCACCCCCCCAGCTCCGCACGTCGCCCCCTAACACACACAACCCGCTCACCCACCACCCATCTTCTATCTCTACCCCCTCCCCTCCTCCCCCCCTCTCTCTTGACCACTTGTCAGGGGGTGTTTATGGGCCCTTGTTTGTGGAGCTGATGATCATTGTCACCGAGTGTTTCCATTACCGATACCCCTTGATGGATGGGGCCTCCCCTGACTAGGGCTGATAGGGGTGTCCTTGACCACTGGGGCAGCAGACACCAGGGGAAGAGGGGGGCGTGGGGGGGGGGGGGTATGGGAGGGGGTGGCAGGGTTGAGGGAGGGGGGTGAGGGAGGATGGAGAAATGGGGGAAAGACGAGGGGAGGATGTGGGAGAGAGGAGGGGGAGGATAAAGAGAGAGAGAGGATGGGGGACAAGACGGTGTGTGTGTGAGTGTGTGTGTACCGGGGATGGGGTGGGGGGTACGATTATTCAGACCATGAGGATGACTAGACTGGGTCTACATAGCAGAGACTAGGCCTGATTCAGCAAGACTACCATACATACAGTATACTGTATACACATGACATACATATTTTAGTGATTTGTTTATTTTGTTACGTTTCTACAGTATAGCTTCATTGACCTCAGTGTGGGAAAAGGCTTTCATTAACTGGATTCAAATGTTTTAGTAATTTTTTTGTCAAATGTGATTGGTACAGTTTGGTTAACGCGTCAATTTCACAGACACTCACTATGCGTGCTAGTGTTGGTTTATGCCTTATTCTTGAAATTCTCCAACCTGACACATAAGGACAAACTGACCTTCTTCCAACACAGAGCAAGGTCGTGTTTCAATTCAAACCTTTGACTACCTACCTAGTACCAGTGTTGAGAAGTTTTGTTTGTTCAACCACAGACAGCATGGCCACTGGTCAGGATTGAATAGTGCCCTTGATTTAGCTGTGAGAGAGTAACAAATATTGGGATTAGCTGAATTTTTTTGACAGACTAAGGTTGTGCAGGACAAGGCATATATTGTAGAATGTATCCAGTTCAGAGGTTGGAACATAGAGTCTCTGTGTCGCCTGTTTGGAACTGATCTGGTTCTAGAACTGTGCTGGTTCTAGAACTGCTGGTTCTAAGAATGTACCGCATGCACTGCCGACAAACAGCAGTGTAGCATGCATTCAATTCTATAGATGTGACTGTCAGTAGATGGCTATTGATTAAAATCATTTGTGTTTTATGATTTTGTTAGTACAAGACCTGACAGAAGACAGCAGTATTCCATGACAGCATATTTTCCCTATGCAGCAAGATTAACTACTATTATTGACCTCAATGGGAAACAGGAGGTATTGCATTTCAAACAAACGACGCCATCTTGGTGATTTGCATTCAATGTGTCATTTGCCTTCATCAGTGATTAAGCTGTGATTTATGCTTTAATACAATGCACAGAATCCACTCAAAGCGCTAGCAACTTAACAAACCCTGAGACCTCCAAAAAAAGAGAAAGATTGAAATGATAGTTTAAGGCAATGGGGGATGGTGTCGTCATATCAGTTAAGACTTCCTTTGTATGTCGTTTTTTCCCCCTCTCCTCTCCTTGGAAGGCAGGTTGCTGCTGATGAATTCTTAAGCAGATCTCACTGATAATTGTATTTCATAACTGTCACGCGGAGAGGGACTGTCCGCTGAGAAGCTATTTGTGTCATCGTGTCTCTCTCTCTCTCTCTCCCCGCACAGCCCCTTCAATAAAACTCAAATCACTGCAAGAGATTGTTAAGTCTTCCTCGAGGATTATTAAATCCAAAGGAGAAATTTATGGATGACACTTCATAACAATTAATCAGAATGCTTGATTAATAAAGTTTGCTCCCCTCCCTCCCTTCCTCCCCCCCCCCACCCCCTTTTTGCTGAACCGTCCAATTGGAGATGAACAAGGGAGCAGGACTGACGTATATGTGGCAGGACTGTTGTCAGGGACGACATGGTGTCATCCTTTTTGATTAATGGGGCAGTGTGACCCCGCCCCTAACCCCCCACACCCCCACCCCCCCCCCATTGCAGACCCATTCTCACTCACCTCTATGGAGAACCCAATAACAGGTAAAAATAGACGTGTGCTAAGGTATGCTGCTTCTACACAGGCAATACAGGCTAGAGGGAGGAGAGTGGACGGGTCCAAAGAAAGAAAGAAAGAAAGAAAGAAAGAAAGATTGATTAGTATGAACGGATGTATGGAGAGTGAAATTCAGAAAATAAATTCAGAAAAAGCAAAAGAAGGAAAGACAGAAAGATCAGAAGATTGGTTGGACGGAGTGCAAACAAAAGAAAATAAACAAACCACAAACGGGGCAGAGAAAGTGTGACCAACAAGAGAGAATAAAACAGTTGACAGTTGAGAGATGGAGATTTGGAGAGGGTCCTTAAGAAAGAAGCAGGTTTTGGAGAATGTCACCCACCTAACCTTGTCACTGTGATTAGGCTACCGTGATTAATTAGCTCAGTAAGATTGAGCAATTAGGTCAGGTGTGTGTGTGTGTTATATGTATGGCAGCAAATGTTGAAACCAGCAACAACTAATCAGGACAACCATTTTGAAGCAGAGAAGCAGGGTGATAGATAGTATAAATCTGATGTGATAATTCTATAGAGGTTAATACAGATGACAGGGCTAACACTCAAGTCTTCCAACGGTAGTTATGTTGCATGGAGCCCACACACACACACACACGCACACACACACACACACACACATGGACACACACGCACACACACACATGCACACACACATGCACACACACATGCACACGCACACAAACTGAGTCCTAGTATGAGCAGAATTGCTTACAGATGAGAACCTCATTTAAGGCTAGATCTGGTTCCAACCCACCAAAGGTAAAAATGTCCTGTGAATTCTAGCTCTGAAACAGTCTTATATAACTTGGACTATGTCTTTAGCTAGGGCAGTGGAGGCTCCGTTCGACATAAATAGGACCAGAAAACCAGTCTTCCTCTTCATCAAACCCTCTTCTTCTTCCACCTGAGCTCACCCTACACTGCCTCAAAACAAATGGTAGGTTTGACCATTAAAATAGGAGAGTTTTGTCTAATCTGTCAGGGTTAAGCAAACAAGAGAGAGCTTCGCATCGATAAGAGACATGCTGAAGTTAAAGGGGATCTTCTTCAAATCCTCAAAGATTGGTCCTTAAAAAAATGTTTGGCAAATGAACTCGTTACAAAAGTGTGTACAATAAGTCTGGTGTTGTCTTTTTTTCTTTTTTTTTGCAATTAAAGAATCCCTCTGTGTAATTTAATGCTTCTCTTCAAGTGTCGGCCCCTCTGAGACTAGGCTGGAAGCTATGCGAAGGCTTGTGGTGATTATCATTAATGAATTTGGCGAGGCCTATCCCTCACTGTGACTGGGGAGGAAACAGAATGCCTAATTAAGGGGTCCCCATTCATAAATACATGCCTCCGACAACACAGGCTGACCAGCACTGAATAGGAGCCGTTTCAGATGAGAAAAGCTACGATCAGAAGGAAACGTAGCATGCATAGCATCAGTAGCATATAAAGTATCTGTAGTATCTATGTGATCAGTAGCATCATAGCATCAGTAGCATCATAGCATCAGTAGCATCATAGCATCAGTAGCATGTAAAGTATTTGTAGTACCTATGTGATCATTAGCATCATAGCATCAGTAGCATCATAGCATCAGTAGCATCATAGCATCAGTAGCATCATAGCATCAGGAGTGCGTTTTGCAACTAGGAAATGGAATCTCTTCATTATTACAAGGCAAGGGTTTAATTATACCGTTGTAAGATCATCAGCTGCTTCTTACTTCAAAAGCATAATTAATGCCATTACGCTGTAAATAACAAGCTTTTTCCTCTTAGTATACACTGTGTATAATGATGTGATTCTATAAAAGCCGCCATACATAACCTCAATAATTGTGCTGATAATTGCTGAAATTTTGTAAAAGTGCTGTAGTGCGCAAGAAGCACTTTCCAGTGTATGCACATATTTCAAAACAAACATAAACAATTCTCTGGGTGGTTTTAGTCAGAAGATACTGATAAGTTATAGTCCTCGTCTAACAACTAGATTTGTTATTGTTGGAAATGAAGAGTGAAATGCCTTCCAACTCATTTCACGTTGGCACATTAAAACATCAACATCGCATGCAAACTAATTGGCAAAAAGATTATATTTTTTGTGTTTTGTTTTTGGGGAATCACAATATAAAATAAAATGTTTTATTTTGTTTGTTTGTTTTTTTCACTTTCTTGCCTTGGAACGACTGAAAAAAATAAGAAAAATGCAGTTGGGCTGAGAAGAGGGACACAAACATTTCACTGCTTCAGTTTTCTCCATAATGGGTAGAAAATGCTAATTGGAGTACGCGTGTCAAAGAAAACAAAAGGAAGAGGCGGAGGAGAAGGAAGTAGTACTCGTGTCAGCAGCTGGTATTTTGAAATGTGAAATATGTCACTTAATTCGGCAGAAGCTGAAGATGCTTTCCTAGGGTTGTTCCAGAGCCCAAGTCTTCCCTGAACCACATCGGTTACGAGGCATCAACAACGTGTGTGTGTGTGTGTGCTTGACACAGGAAGGCCCTGCCCAACAGATAGTTGTCTATTTTCTACTCTCAGAGAAAGTCTGCATCATCGGGGTGAACTGTGCAACCCTAATTGGGGAGGGAAGATCATCAAAACTAATGGACTATGTCACTGTCTTAAAAGAAAATGTTCCTTCCACCATTTTGGTGGAAGGAACTACACAGGAAAACTATCTAAAACAATCAGAAACATGCACCGGATGTGAGGAGATGTTTCTGTCGTCACAACAGTCTCTTTCTGTGAGTCTTTCATCATCCTCCACGTCCAAATTGACAGAATTGAAAATCTCAGGCAGAGATTATGAACCTTTAATTGCGTTGTCAAAATTACTGTGATGTATCATTTTCACATCCCCATACTTCAGATCCGTTTCTTCATCAACATATTTTGAAAAAGTACAAAAGTAATGAGTTGTGAGAAAATCTCTATCAAAGCCCTTCTTTCTCGATCCAGTGTGACATTTTAATTATGCAGCCTTATCTGATAGATGTGAAGATATACCTTGTGTCAAAGTAAGAGTCTCCTCTTTATTGTTTTTCATCATATATTCTTATATCCACACTGTCAATGAATGTCTGGGATTTCATTTGACCCGTCATTGATTGAAGATTATTAGCTTCATAGAGTGGTGTTATCATAAACCACAAATCTGTCCGGTTTTTAACTGTTCACTTATTTGAATGACATTGAGGCAAAGGGAGAAACTTACATTTGTGTATTTGCTCAGCAACAAGGTAAGTGAAGGAGTTAGGATGTTGTCGTGGCTGGGAGGTTGAACGCACCTGTGATGTAAGACAGAGACAAAATCTATCAAGGTCTGACCCTGTAGACATTTAATAATAAAATGTTGCGCTATTGTTGAAAATTCGTAATAATATTATCTGAATAAAAGTCTTTAAAAACCAGCAGATAGGTTTGATTTCAAATTAAATAATTATATATTTTTATAGCTGTATTAGTGTGTGTTGTATATTCATCATGAAACACTGTGAAGAGTTTAACTGTTTAACTAAGAGACTAAAGTATTTGAAGAAAAGTTTAGATACTCAGTATTATTTAATTTTAAAATAGGATATAATTTGTGAAAAGCTGATCCAACTGAAGTCTTCAGTTGGATGTAGTAATGGATGCTTCGTGTGAACGTTTTCATTTCATGAGACCAATTATGTTTCAAGGAAGCTCACACGATTCAAAAGTGCGAATGAGTTCCAGTGCTGGAATGCATAGAATGCTGAGCGAGGATGATGAAGATGATGATGATGAATCATGAGAAACATTTCACTTAAAGAGCGATAGGTCTTAACAAAAGCATTACAGAAATGTTCAATGACGTATTTTTTTTATTAAAGATCCAAAGACACAGTCCGTAGTGAATATTACACTATTTTATTGATAATTAACAAACTTAGTTGGTTAATAATTTCCATTTTAAAACGTTTATATCTGAAATGGAACATGCCTTTCTGTTTCTATGGCAGCTTTATTATTTTACCGTGATGTGAATTTGACCTAGTGCCCGTGGTGAAGTATTTTTAAGGCAACCTACGTTTGGAAACATTTTGCAGGTCTCTCTCACAGCTAGACGGCGTCTAAATCCACAGAAACCAGAACAAAATAATTAGTGGAAATGAAGATGAGAAATCTATCAGGTTTGTGTCTTTAATTCTTTAAAAAATCCTCTGGGGTCCTTCCTGTTGTGTCCCGGGGTGCAGTGTCACCTCCCTCACCCCAGTTCTTACAAAATGGTGGCTCCCATCATCAGTGTCCTCCAGCCACACTGTTCCCACGTCAACCGATCTACAAAAAAATAATAATAATAAAAAAAGATAGGGAGAGAGAGAGAGAGAACAAAGTAGGACACGTAATGTATGCAAATATACAGACCAGTGTTCACATGTTCACATGTACTGAGGGAGTGTTTCTGACGTGAAAAAAGCACACAATGACACAGAATGAGGTTGACGCGTCATCGCATTGTCACTGTGTCAGGATGAAGAGGTATTTTATATGCACAGTGTGTGTGTGTGTGGGGGGGGGGGGGGGGCGGAGGGGAGCTGTGTGCCATATTATTGTTTGCCAATGTTCAGATCTTGACATACACGCGTGTGGACACGTGTGATGGTGTCCTGGATAGTGAAGCTTGCAAACAATTTGGATCACAGTGTGTTGACGGATTACGGCTACAGCTGTAAAGCCTTCAAAGACTACACAAAAGGGCGTAAAACTACAAATCCCAGTCTCAGATTTCTTCCAGAATAATAAATTAAAATATATAAAAATAAAAAGGTACGTAGTTCTATTCTCTGCCACTTCCAGGTAACCAAACAGCACACTGGAGAGCATTCCGGGGAGTGTGAGGTATCCTACGGTGAATTATGACCCTGACTCCCTCTGGTGTTGTTCCTGACCCAGGGATGAGCCACAGTGCTGGAATGATATAGACGCTGTGTTGGCCAATGCCTCTCTCCTCCAGCATCACTGGATCCAATTAAAAGGTTAGGAAGTGACTACTAAAACATGAACCCAATGATTTGTTTCCTTGTTGCGTACAATGTATTTAGGGAGTCAGGTAGCTGAGCGGTTAGGGAATCGGGTTAGTAATCAGAAGGTCGCTGGTTCGATTCCGGCCGTGTAAAATGACGTTGTGTCCTTGGGCAAGGCACTTCACCCTACTTTCCTCGGGGGGGAATGTCCCTGTACTTACTTTAAGTCGCTCTGGATAAAAGCATCTGCTAAATGACTAAATGTAAAGTTGTATGAAAGATTTAAGTCCACGACATCTGTAGACAAATACTACAGTCACTGTACCTAGCGCTGTGTAACATCAAAGCTGTCAGGTTACCAATGAAAATAGATGTTGTTGCAGGTTTTAACGACTAGGTTACGGTGATTTAAAGTTTTTTTATACGGTGTTACAAATTTATTTCACAGGTTTTTTCTCACCAAAGGCCTTGCAACTGTATATGGTGAAGACAGGGGATGGTATTCTGAGTAAAATCATAACTGTCATTACTTAAATAATATGTTGTTAAACTCAGCCGAGTTCATTGCTGTTCTTTTCTCTCGGTACTTTACAAAAGACCGATAATGTGTTTTATCTTTATTTTATCTTGTCTTATCTTTGATTGGTTTGTGGTAGTTTGCAGCTCCGTCAAACTCTTAAAGGGATCGCTTAGAAAACAGTTTGTAGATTGGGAATACCCCCAAGCCACCATTTTGTTTAAACGAGTGTGTTAAGGCGGAATTATTAACGGCTACTATGTGATGCAGGTGGGGAAGAACATCTACTGTGTGTGTGTGTGTGTGTGTGTGTGTGTGTGTGTGTGCTTGAGGGTAGGGGGTGAAAATGTATATATGTTAGTGTGTGTGTGTTAGTGTGTGTGTGTCTACAGTATGACATGACCTTCCTTTTGGACTAGAATAATATTTGTGAATATAGAGTATGGCATTACACTGAGACCTGAAAACGGACCCAGAATGCACCTTTCATTCAGAAACAGAGATGAAATTATTTTATCTTTTTTTTCTAAACAACCTAATAGGCTTATGAATGGAAGTATGTGAGTTAAACTCTACGCTGAATTTCTCAATATCGAAGGCAGATGTGACTTGATAGTAAAGCTACACTTTAAGTTACACACAACTTTGAAAGTAGTTTGTATTTGTGTCCTGGTATAGGCCTTTACATTCTGCTGGGTTTCACAGCAGCCAACTGCTTTGAGGTTTTTCATACTTTTAAATCATTGTTTCTGTATCTTAATGGATAATGAAAGTGATGAAAAACAAGATAACCTTTATAGATGTCATCAGAAAGCATCTTACAACGATTGTGTTTCCTGTGAAGAATTTACAACATTTATCTGTGGGTAGGCTGTAGCTGTGTAGTGTTACAAATAATCACTGACGTTGAAATTAGCCCTATTAAGTTAATTTTTTTGCAATTTGTATTTATTTTGTATTATTGTTTATTTATATCATCTCTATACCATAACTTGTGACAGGTTTCCTGAAGGGAGATTATGTTCAAAACTAAATAGTAGTTTGTATAATCTATATATGAGTGATTAAGACAAAAGAAAGTTTCTTAATGTCCGTAAGACGAAGGGTAGCAGTCTGTACAAGCAGCAGTCTGGGAAGGTTGAGGTCGCCGATGGCTCAGCACCGATTATTCTGACGATGACTCACATTTCAGGCATAATATTAAAATACATTCGACAAACCAAAGCCAGTAGCGAATCTCGAGATTGTATTAAATATACTTTAAAACTAAATATGTACTTTAAAACTCTTCTTATTTCTGATAAATATAACTTGGTGGGTAAAGGATAAACTAGCCTACTTTACATGTCACTGTAATTAATTGAACGTTTCTTATTATCACAGATAATCACTAAAACTTCCGAAGATAAACAACTCAGTTTACTGTTAAAATTAAAGAAAAGTTGCCTATTTGCGTATTTAGGCTACTCTGTAGCATAGGCTATTACCGCAATGCACGGTCCACTAACCACCTTCAGTCCCTACAAGTCTGTCTGATAGAAAATTAGTGACGTAGAAAACATCAATAGCGACAGGCAGATTCGAGGTAGATGGAGGGATGGATACATGGATGAAGGGATGGATAGACAGATGTTGGGGCGGTACTAGAAAATATTGCCACATTATTAGCCCCCTCCGACAACCGTTCCACATAGATGATCAGTTTGATAGCGGCTGGCAGTGTGTCAAGAATGCCACGCGCAGAACGGTAAGGACGACGAATTTCAGTGCGTAAAATTTATGAATGTAGAGTGCTTGATGTCCTGAGGCTTGCGATGCGGTTTATGACCGCAATTTACACCGAAAAACAACTATACTTTAGGGTAAAGTGGGGGAGTTAGTTTCAGAGTCGTAGTAGGGTTAGTATGGTGCAAATTCCAATAACTCACCAAGGTCCAATAAGTACGAATGGGTCCGTCTGCTGTTCCAAGTTAATCCGTTCACTAGGACGCCGAGATGAGCCCAAGAATTTGGACAGAACATGGAGCAGCGGTAGTTGAAAAATCTCTAAACCTCCTCTGTGCGGGTGGTAAGGCGCGTAGGCTATCTAGCTCCTCAAACTGTAAACTGCTCAACAAATCTAAATACAACTCAAGTTACCATTTGTTTATTTAGCAGGCGATAGAAGCTAACTTTTTCTTTTCGTGTATAGCTTGCCATATAGGCTATAAAAAACAACAACATTGGTAATTTACTGTGGTTATCTGGTTGAAAATAGGCAACGGAGTACTTTGAGTGAAATTGCCAACTGCCGATGTGAAGTCGTAGGCTATACAGCCGTCAGTGCAGTTGTATTTACATGGTAATAACGGCTTGAATCTTGGCAATTGGTAAGTAAGTGGATGGAGTACAGTGCACTGTTGCAGTCACAGTAAACTTGCTGTGCGCCCCTCCCCTTCCTACGCGAAGTCTAAGGTGTAACAAGTCAATCTGCATCTTCAATCAATGCCCTATTTCGTTAGTTGTTCTCAAGTGTAAAACAATCTAACTTTTTTCACACTTTTTTGGAGGTCAGATTTGACTGTTGTAAATGCATGTCCCAAAACATATAGCCTAGACAAAGGGTTATTTTCTATTTGCCCACTGCGCTCAAAAAATTAAATTGTTAGCCAGAAAATGTATAACATAGAATGATATGCAGCGAGTAGCCTATACTCTCTTTGTGTTACGTTATTTATGCTATTCAGCCTTGCTGTAAAACTAGTTTTTACCACCTATGGTAAACCCAGCACTGGCAGATGCCAATACGCGATTCCCCGCTAACACAAAACAACAGCAAAACAAAACAGATTTGATGAAAGTGTATCCAATCGACTCTGCATATTAAAGACGAACATGCACTTTTCAGATCTGAGAACAGTATTTTCGCAGCGGGGGCTGTTTTTCTATAATCCTGGAATAAGAAAGGTAAAAGACGAAGAAGACGAAAAAGGAAAAAAAAAACAGAACAATTAGAAAGATTGACAGGTGGGTTCTACTGTCAGTGTGACGCTTTCAGAGGGGTGGAGTAACGGAGAGGCAGGAGAAGCAACTCGATGTGTCTGTCTATCAGTTGAGGCTGTCTGAACGCCCGCGCATCCCGAATGTACGTTACATATTTCACGGCGGAGACGGGACCCGTTTCGTTTTCAGTCAAAAAAGAGCAAATAGTGCATCCCTTTGACCTTGGTCGAGTATGTGTTATAGTTGAGTTTGTTCGTAATCAGTTTTGAAAGCAGTAGCGTAATTCGTCAACTGTCCACATGAAAGCCAAAAGAACATCACATTTGTAAGTATCAAAATCCACTAGACGAGATTATGTTTTGATCAATGTTTTTTTCCGTAAAAGTGGTGTATGATAGAAAATAATCATGTTGATGAAAAAAGCTGTCTGATCGTTTTGTTGTGAGGAAATGACTCGCTTGACTGACTGATTGACATAACCTGCTAACGTCTGTCTCTCTCTCTCTCTCTCCCATTTTCTGTCGAATAGCAGACCTTGAACAACAGAGCGGCACCTGTGAGGATATACAGTTTGGGAGCGGTGCATTCGCCGTCCTGGAAGTTACATTGATGCATTGAATCCTCTCTTTGTTACTTTTCATTTGAAAATCGGCTTCCAAGTGTCGTTTGAGGGTTGGAATCCTTTTTGATGGAAGCACGGCGAGGGATCGAGGGGGCTTTGGCGGTTGTCCATATTCTCCACTGCTAGACTGAAACATAAACGGAGATCAAACGAATTTGTATGAAGATGCTATGAGTTTATATCTTTTAAGCTGCACCAGGCATCAATAGAACCCTTTCTTTTTCGTACAACATTCTCCGATTTCCTCATCGGACAAACGATTTCCTAAAGATGATTTGAGATTTTTTACTTTCACTGACGCATACACCCCAACACATTGCCAATCAAAGAACGGGAATCTACATTTCCACGCGCATAACCGAGAGAAGGACATAGACAGCGAGATTTGCTTTGATCTTGGTTTCCTCTTTGCCTTGTCCGTTATTGTGGTATCTGCATGAAAAGTCAAGCGGAAAGTCTATCAGCAGTATGCCGAGAAGAAAACAGCAAGCGCCGCGGCGGTCTGTAGGTAAGCCAACTTCGAAGTCCTTCCCTCTCTCGAAACCCTCTAAACTTCGACACTGTCATTTTCTATCAGCATCTAGGAAATTCTTAAATGAAGCTGCACGTAGTATTTACAACAACCAAAAACAAAAATAACTCTAACTTGACTATGTCCATTTGTACCTTAAACTGTAAGTGCCAGAAAAGAAAAGTATTCTGCTAATAATTTAACTGCTCTGATGTTTTACAGCCGCAAGTTCACATTTAATGTGTTGTCAAAGTCCATTTATAAGTGTTACATTGGCTACAATAAAGACAGACCAAATGAAAAAGTAAGCCAGTTAAGTTATTTTATAAATAACTGTTAAAGTAGTATAAGTGCCCCTATGTACAAAAATAAAAACAACTCGTCGCCACCTAGACTGCGTTCCGCTCGCGGATTGCCATCCTTGATTTGATGCCTGATTGATCGCCTGTCACGCGCATGCCTTTGATCTATTCAGTCCTGATAAACATCAGTAAATCATTCACCATGGAAACACGCATGCGCTTGACAGCTTGAGCCACTCAAAGGGACAACTTTTGCCCCTGTCGAGGAGCAAGAAAAGACAAATTGAAAGAAAAGTTCTCAAGCGGGGTAAATACTTTGCGATTAATGCCCTGGGGGAGGATCATGGGAAGAAGGCGGAGGCGAGGGTTCTGGGGCGTGTCGAGATCAGAAAGTACCCGAAAACTAGCAGGCCTGGGCTAACCCTAGGATAGATAAATCACTAAAACGCACAAAACTTTTGCCACCGCTGTTTACCGCTCATCGACTTTAATTCATAAATCAGAGAAACCATTGTTGTCAAATGAGGTTTTTATAGCATTTGTCATCTCAATTTTTTAAATTCCTTCCTTAGGTCACAATAGTTTTAACGTTATGTTTTAGAAGATGTAGGGAACAATTTGTAAGTCCTTTAAGATGTCTTCGTTGTCTGCACAACTAAGTGATTGACCAGGTTGTTAAACCAGTAACGTCTATCATAACGAGAAAATGTGTACACATGCTTGAATTGAATCTGAATGAAGTTGTCCTAAAATTGTTTTATAGACATAGGTAAAATCGTTTTTCAAGGTTTTTGATAAGGATTACTGTAAAGTAGTTTGTATGCTGACTGAAATATAAGGGTTTGAGATACATAAACTATGGTAGAGGCTACACTGAATGTGCACTTATGCAACACACCATTATAACCCCGAAAACTAGGGATGCTTTGGGCAAATATTAACTAGGTTTTTTTTCTTCTTACCCAGGCTGTCGTGCTTTCAACCAAGCCATAAAGTGGCTTGGTCTCCCACCCAGCCTTTGAATATTGATTTAATTGTCTGTTTTGTGACAGTCACATACATCACTGGCTCTAATGGTCAATCCAAACTTGGCAGGCATCATCTTTCCATTATTTCCAGTGTATGACATATGGTGGACTCAATCAACACACTGTGACAAGAAGTGTGTGTGTGTGGGTGTGGGTGTGTCTGTGTGTGTGTGTGTGTGTGCGTGCCTTCTTGCTCTTGCATTAAATAAAGTATGAAAAACATTTCAGACGGCACACGACATTGTTGGCTGAAGACGATGTTACAGAAAACTGTTGGTGACCAGGATAGGAGACATGGCCCCATTAGGAGGGGAAACCAACTCACAAAATGACGTTTTGAAATTCAACTGCTCCTAAAATGGAGGGTACCCGTAACACCTCAGGTCGTGTTTTCTTACGGCGCTGTAGCCGGGGTTGTGGCTATCGACCCTGTGTATCCCTCATGTGAAACCTCATAGCTGTGTCTGAGTTTCTGGCGGCTGTGTTCACCACGGCTGCAGTCTGAACACGAGGGGTTCTGTTGCTGCCCTTTGTTGTCGTTTTCTGGTTTAACCCTTGTGCTGCCTTCGGGTCACATGACCCAAAGGTTCACAACGAACCATCGTTGTGTTTACCCAATTTTACCCAATACAAAAACAAATTATTTTAACCTTCGCAATGTGTGGGGGAGTCTGAGACAGCCCGACGGTTAAAAGAAAATGCTTCACTTTGTTTTTGTATGTGGTAAAGTTGTCGCAATACGACGGTGGGTCACAATGACTGACGGGTCAGAATGACCCGAAGATAACACAAAGGTTAACATCTCTGGCTTCTTTAATGTCGCCTCTGTAGCAATGTTGTAAATGTTAGCTACTGTCGAATGTTGTCCCTGTAACAGAGTCCCAGTAACTGTGTCTGTCTCTCAGATACATTGTAATGTCCCTGTAACAGAGATGTTTATGTCCAGGTGACAGTGTCTTTGTCAATCAGATATTTTAATGTTGCCTCTGTAGCGGTGTCTAATGTAGTCCATATAACATGGTCCCTGTTACAGTATCTCTGTAACAGTATCCTTAGAACAGTGTTGCTGCCTCTTAGAGAGATTTTAATGTTGCCTGTGTAACAGGGTCTTTGTCTGTTCGAGGGATCTGAAGGCTACAAGCTGTGTAAGGAGTGTGGAGACATGGCTGTAATAGAGTTGAGATTGGGTTGTTGTACTGTACAAGAGTTGCAACACGAGCTAGCTCTGTCCTTTCCTAGGCTCTGGGTTATAAAGGCTTTGATTCAAAGTTGCAGTGAATGCAAGCCATCACCTTTGACCTTTGTTTAAAAAAATATATAGATTTGTTTTGTTATTGTTAAAACTCGAGCATCCTGTGAATAAGTCACAGTGTCTGACATGCCCAATGTCCTGACCAACAAGTGAAATTAAAACTGAGATCGATTTAAAATAAGCAGTTAATTAAGATTAGTATGGCCAAGAGGATTAATATATTATTTGCAGTGTGGACGTTTATGAAGCACACAGGGGGAGGATGAGAAGGACTTCTTCCTTGACTCCATCAATGCTCTTTTTCCTCTCACCCAGGCTTTTCTCTTCGTTGGTAAAAGTGTAGTCTCTTAATTATCACTCCAAGGAAGAAGAAAAAAGCGCGAGCCTCCCTTCTTCAACGGCATCATTAGCCCAGGTCCCTAATTATCTCTGAAGCTGACGGATTGGTGACAGGGCCCCACCGATTAATGCTGACAAATTCAGCTAGGTGTCAAGTCCGCAAGCTGCCTTGATGTAATCAACTTGATATTAGCCAGTCCCCATATAGACCCACACCTCTCTCTATCTATCTCTCTCTCTCTCTCTCTCTCTCTCTCTCTCTCTCTCTCTCTCTCTCTCTCTCTCTCTCTCTCTCTCTCTCTCTCTCTCTCTCTCTCTCTCTCTCTGTCTCTCTCTCTCTCCCCTTCTGTTTTCTCCCTCTCTCCCCTCCTCTCTCTCTCTCTCTCTCTCTCTCTCTCTCTCTCTCTCTCTCTCTCTCTCCGTCTCCCCTTCTGTTTCTTTCCCTCCCTCTCTCCCCTCCTCTCTCTTTCTCTCTCTCACCTTCTCTCTCTCCTCTGGTGTAGTGCAGCATTAACTCAATTCGAGCAGGGCTCACAGGTGACAAATGGACTTTGCCTACCTGACTAATCAAGTGTTGGAGGCCTGGCGGTGCTTAATGGCCGCCGTGTTCCTCACAGAGCTGCCGACGCGGAGCTTCGCTCTCCAGGAGTCGCTGGATCTCGTCGCTTCCCTTGAAGGGGTTCATTTATCCACACAACACCTGCTTTAAAAAAAAATTATAATAATTTTTTCACAATTCACAAATGACGTTTATCGGCGGTAATCGCTGTGGTCTGATAGCGGTTTGTCGGCATGTTGTCTTCTCTGCGTGAGACGGGGGCTGTGTTTGCTGTGTTGGCTGTGTTGCTGTGTTGGCTGCGGCCCAACTCAGTGAAAGAGGCAGGTAGCTGAGCTGAGAGCGCTGTGTGCACCAGCATCCCTAGCAAGGTGTTGTTGCTGGGTGTCCATGTTGTTTCACCCCCCTTCCCCCCTCAACCCCCCAGGGGGTCCTGTGTGTGTGGACCGCTGCGTTTACACTCGCTTTCCTACATCAAGTTATTATTGAGGCCTTTCTTTGACACCGATAAATCCGGTTAGCAAAAAAATTATATGTTGCAATCGTTTCGTGTTTAGTGAATCGAAAAGGGGTTTGGGGAAAACCCATGTAGGTGTGTGATGTGTTAGGAGAAGAGGATAGTAGAGAGGATAACTCAGGTTTTACGTTTCTATAACACCATAACACCTACACACTCCTGCTGTGTGGTACAGTACCACATGAAACAGCCTTGTTCATGTCTGACGTTTCACGTGTGTGTTGTGTGTGTGTGTGCGTGTGTGTGTGTGTACACGCCCTGTCCCTTTATCCAATCTGCAAATGAAGGGTATGCAAAGTAACATTAACAGGTGACATTGACTGAGACAGTCAATAGTAATGCATGTCCCTCCACTCTGCAACGCAAATACTACCATTTGCATTTAAGGTCACAGTCACCAGGCCTATAGGCAATCAAAGACACGCACACACGCACACACACACATGCACACACACATGCACACGCACACACACGCACATACTGCGTTCCTGCACCCTCCAGTCTCCTTCTCTTACGTGGAGGTTAAGTGACAAATGGAGATCGATGACTGCTCTCGTGGAAAAGAAAGGGTCGCCATGGAAATATGCTGGGATTAAGCTGGCCAGGAGTGTGACGATACCAAGGTATTCGCCACGGAGACGCCAGGGTAAAACTATCCCGGAGTTTAATGAGGTTTTATGCAACCAGGGAGATTTGAATTTCCACATGTGCACACACGAGCGCACATGAGCACACATACTAAAGCACACACACTTACAAATGGAGCCACCTAGAATCATTGTGATCTGCTACAGACTCGCATGTGTTTCCATGTTCACAATCTTATGACACAGCCCTTTCCCTTTTAATGACACACACACGCACGCACATTGTGTGTGTGCCAACTATAATAGCTCTGCACAACTACAGTACAACGACAGTACTACAGTACAACTACAGTACTACAGTATATCTGATACCCTCAGACTTGGCATTGGCCTGAAATGTCATAGCAACGCAACACATTTGTGTTCTACGCCACACACAATATTGAGTCAAACTCACCTCTGCAAGATGGTTAGAGTGGAGGATTGTGGGTAGTTGTCACCCCATCAAAGAGGGGCCAGCTGTATTTGCTCTATATCTCCCCCTCCCTCTGTCTCCCCCTCTCCCCCTCCCTCCGTCTCCCCTCCCTCCCCCTCCCCCCCTCCCTCCGTCTCCCCCTCTCCCCCCCTCCCTCCGTCTCCCCCTCCCTCTGTCTCCCCCTCTCCCCCTCCCTCCGTCTCCCCTCCCTCCGTCTCCCCCCCTCCCTCCGTCTCCCCCTCTCCCCCCCTCCCTCCGTCTCCCCCTCCCTCCGTCTCCCCCTCCCCCCCTCCCTCCGTCTCCCCTCCCTCCCTCGGTGTGGGCTGGCATTTCATTTCTCTAATTTCCATCAGCGTGAGAGAGGGAGAAGGAAAGAGAGAGAAGAAGAAGAAAGAAAGAAAGAAAGAGCGAGTCATGACCTGGAGATGGGAAGACTGCAAGTCCAGAGTCCACACTGAGGTCAACATCCCCCCGGGAGGTCCTGTCTGAGCCATCTCCATCCCAGCCCACACTGGGTGTGTGTGGGTGTGTGTGTGTGGGTGTGTGTGTGTGGGTGTGTGTGTTGCACACTGATATCCCCTTCTCTGCAGAGTAGAAGGGAGTTCTTGGCTCTTATGAGAAGACAGTACTTGGTGTTCATCTCCTGTCGTCTGGACACTGGAGTTAAGAGGCGTTGCTGGGCGTTTCTCCACCTGGAGTCAAACACAACTGTGTGTGAGTGTGTGTGCGTGTGAGAGGGTGTGTGTGTGTGTGAGAGTGTGTGTGTGTGTGTGTGTGTGAGAGGGTGTGTGTGTGAGAGTGTGTGCCAGAGCCATGCTGCTGCTGAGTGATGGGTGCCAGACACATGGTGTTTTCGGAGAGGATGACGTAAGACAATCTCGTCCGCTTCGGTTGATTTGTCAAAGCAAATGAACTCCGCCATGATGGACTCCATGATCCTGCCTGATCCTCACTGGGTCTCACACACACGTGTTTCACACACCACGAAAAAGAAAATCTCAAACACATTACATATTTATGACCCCATAGCACAAACAAAGATTTTTTTAAATGTAATTCTGATTGTAGATATTCATTTATATAAATGTGACTCTTGTGATTTAGAATTTTTTACAGAATTTGTCGAATGTGGAAAAGACACAAAAAATAGTTTTCTTATCCCAAATGTAAAACCGTTTTGGGTGGATGAAAAAGAAGAGAAGAAGAAGAAAGGGATAAAGAGAGAGAGGGAGGAGGGGAGGGGGGGGGGGGTGGGAGGGTGCACGGAAAAGGTATTAAATGTGACAGATGAACAGGACTGGGGTAGGAATTCTCCTGCTGCAGCTGTGACTGCGGCCATTACCCTGACAGGTGTCAATTAAGAATTACTGCCGAGGCCCCCAGTCATTTCTCCGGCCCAGCTGTCTGTCTGCGTGCGTGCGCGCGCGAGAAATAACACTTTACCCTTGTCACTGTGTCTCTTAGCTGCAGTCGCCCCTGACTAGGAGCGTTGCGGGCACGCTAATCGATAACCAGTGTATTAGCAATTATTTTGCTCATTGATTTACGAGGGCCAGCGACTCCCACTGTGCTGTTATTAGCCCTTGATTAGATGTGCCTGAGCTACACTACATACACACACACACACACACTCTCTGTGACACACACACACACGGCAACACACATGCTGACTGACGCTTCATCCTGCCCCTGTTGCCAGGTGGATATATGTTTCACATGAACACACACACACATCGTGCACTGCTGCTGCCAGGTGAATATATGGTTCCTCGGAGGCCAAGGGGTCTAGAACAATCTTTTAGGTTCTCTCTCTCCACTCTTTCATGACTGTCCCCCGATTTGGACAAAACTCTGGTTTTACACAGAGGAGACTCTCCCAGCCCTAGGCTAGACCCTCCCAGCCCTGGGCTAAACCCTCACATCCCTGGACTAGACCCTCACATCCCTGGGCTAGACCCTCACATCCCTGGGCTAGACCCTCACATCCCTGGGCTAGACCCTCACATCCCTGGGCTAGACCCTCCCAGCCCTGGGCTAGACCCTCACATCCCTGGGCTAGACCCTCACAATCCCTGGGCTAGACCCTCACATCCCTGGGCTAGACCCTCACATCCCTGGGCTAGACCCTCACATCCCTGGGCTAGACCCTCACATCCCTGGGCTAGACCCTCCCAGCCCTGGGCTACACCCTCACAGCCCTGGGCTAGACCCTCACATCCCTGGGCTAGACCCTCACAGCCATGGGCTAGACCCTCACAGCCCTGGGCTAGACCCTCCCAGCCCTGGGGTAGACCCTCCCAGCCCTGGGCTACACCCTCACAGCCCTGGGCCTAAACCCTCACATCCCTGGGCTAGACCCTCACATCCCTGGGCTAGACCCTCACAGCCCTGGGCTAGACCCTCACAGCCCTGGGCTAGACCCTCACATCCCTGGGCTAGACCCTCACAGCCCTGGGTTCTGGTAGGGCAATATGTGTGTGTGTCTGAGTACACATATGTTATAGTATAACTATAGAGCTGTTAAAGGTTATGATTAATGTGTTTTTATTTTTTGGTATTATTTTTGGTTGCCATAGTGTTAAAAAAATGAGTGCATTTTACAATCCGTCATAACCCATAATTCTGAGTGAGAGGCTTTTACATTTGATATGATCCTCTGTATAAACTTGACAGATTGTTCTAACATACAAACTTGATACACTTTTATGATTTTAAGAGGTTTTAAGAGATTTAACTGACTCCAGAGATAAATAAGCACTTAAAAAAAAAAAGAAAGTCTGTATCGGTAGTTTGACCAAACATTACGACTGTACTCAGCTCTCCCATCAAGATAAGCCTTAAGCATGCATTACTGCCCGTGCTTAAAAACATCCCATAATATTTCAGCTTGTTACGGCCTCACAGAAAGGCCTATTGTGCTACATTTACGACGTATTTCGCCCTATCGTGCGGTAGTAAAACCCTGGCAGGAAGGGTGTCAGAGTGTTTGTATGTGTTTCTACTGTATTTTAATAGTTTGAGGTAGTTCCACTGCGGTGCCTATTTTGTTTTCTGTTTCCATTTCTGAGGCGTTTCGCCTATAAATCCTCAACGGCTGGTCTGTATTTGCAGTATATCAGGACTTAAAGACAAATAAAAGGGGCTTGTTTTTACGATGCTGTGATTGATAAAAGCTGGTCTCAGCACATTGAGCCAGTGTACTGCAGAGTGGACAAGAGGCATACCCCCAAGCAGGACTTATTTAACTGATCACAGGCTTGAAAAGCAATGAATATCATTTTTTTGGACCACAGTTTACCGTGACGGTAGATAAGACATCTGGGAACAGATAGGGCAGGATGACAGTTTGTCCTTGAGACGCGCCCACTAGGACAGGTCACACTGTGGCTTGTTGAAATGCCTTTCTGTCTCTTTCTTTTCTCTCTCTCTCTCTCTCTCTCTCTCTCTCTCTCTCTCTCTCTCTCTCTCTCTCTCTCTCTCTCTCTCTCTCTCTCTCTCTCTGTCTCTCTATCTCTATCTCTCTCTGTCTCTCTCTCTGTCTCTCTCTCTCTTTCTGTTTCTCCCTTCCTGCTGTATCTCTCCGTGTTCTCTATCTCTCTACCTCAATTGTCCCCTGGGTCCGTCATTCCATCTGACCTTTCCTATCTTCGATCTCATATTTTCTAAGGTCTCTCTCTCTCTCTCTCTCTCTCTCTCTCTCTCTCTCTCTCTCTCTCTCTCTCTCTCTTGCTAGTCATAAGGAACTCCACTCCCCTCAGGGTAGAGGGTTTTAGTTTGGTCCTAACCTGCTGTTCTCTCCTCGACGTTCTAGAAGCACATTGACCCTCTGTGTCTCCTGCCTGTCAGGTCAGTGCCACAGTGACCAGCCGCTCTGGGCTGGTCTGGGCTGGTCTGGTCTGGGCTGGTCTGGGCTGGTCTGGGCTGGTCTGCGTCGGGTGTCTCCTCTGCTGTGGAGCAGCGTCGCTCCTCTTGCTCTGGTACACGCTGTGAGACAGAACGACAATCCCACGTGAAGCCTATTCAAAGAGGCCGTCACCCCCCACACACCACACACACACACACATGCCCCACCTCCTCCCGAAATTCCTCAAAATCTTCTCAGAGCTCATGCAGCCCCAGACAGCGTCAGTCAGAGGGGGGGCCGGGGGTGAGGGGGGGGGGCATAATCTCAGATCCTCTCCTAAGTCGTCTGTCTGTGAACAGTGGGGTTCCCCAGGCCCCGGACCCTGGCAGCCTGTCTGATGTCTGGCCCGTCACTCACTTCAACATGGACCAGGATGTGTCCTGTCACCATTTCTGTCTGACACTCTGTCCACCTCTCACCACACGCTGTCTGTTTTAGCTGTCTGTCTCAGCTAGCTAGCTGTCTGTCTGTCTCAGGTAGCTAGCTGTCTGTCTGTCTCAGGTAGCTAGCTGTCTGTGTCAGCTAGCTGTCTGTCTCAGCTAGCTAGCTGTCTGTCTCAGCTAGCTAGCTGTCTGTCTCAGGTAGCTAGCTGTCTGTCTCAGGTAGCTAGCTGTCTGTCTGTCTCGGGTAGCTAGCTGTCTGTCTGTCTCAGCTAGCTAGCTGTCTGTCGGTCGCAGGTAGCTAGCTGTCTGTCTGTCTCAGGTAGCTAGCTGTCTGTCTGTCTCAGGTAGCTAGCTGTCTGTGTGTGTCTGTCTGTCTGACTCTTTGATCATGAGTCTATCAGTCTGTCAACGCTTGACGTCTGCCCAAGCGTCTTACATGTTCCCAGAGATCTCTCTCCCTCTCTCCCTCCCCCCTTCCTCACACACGCTGTCCTTTCAGTGTGCTCTCCTGGTGGCAGCTACAATCGTGCACACACACACACACTCACTCCTGGTGGCATCTGCTCAGTGTGTGTTTCTGTGTTCCAGCCAGGGTGGATCAGTCACACAACATCACATGACTTCTTTACACACACACACACACACCGTATGTGAAGGTACAGTCCTTTACACCCCGGCTCCATTTTGTTTGGATGGAGGAGCTATTACATGTCTCTATAGACGAGGTGTCTGTCTGTCTGGACTCACACAGCCTGGATAAGTGCTGCAGAGAAAGAGGAAGGGAGACAGAGAAGGAAAAAAAGAGAGAGAGAGGGAGAAAAGGAGGGAGGGAGAGAGAGAGGGGGGGAGGCAAGGAGGGGGTAAAAGAAAAGGAGGGAGGGAGAGGGCCAGGGAACAGGAGAACGACAGCGAGGAGCAGGGAGTAGGGGCGGAGGGAGGGTGGGTGGGGGGGGGGGGCATCCAGGGATAGGAGAAGGCGGAGCGAAACAGAAGAAAAGGGAGAGAGAGAAGAGGGAGACGGAGAGAGCAGCCAGAGAAGAAAGCATGAAAAGGAGAGGAGGGGCAGGAGACTGTCATGTCTGTGTGTGTGTGAACGAGAGAGGATGGAATAAGATGGAAGAAAGAGAGGGAGAGAGAGAGAGAGAGAGAGAGAGAGAGAAGGAGGGAGGGCCCCCCAGAGGAGGTCACCCATGACTGCTACTCATCACTCACTGCTTAATGATGGTTTTTTTCTCTCACTATTTTCCTGGGAGTAAGAGCCTGGCTCCCCACCAAAACAGGTCACCCAGAGTTCACGACCTCCAGGTGGGAGGCTGCCCCCACTAATGTGTGTGTGTGTGTGTTTGTGTGTGTGTGTTTGTGTGTGTATCTGCACTGCAGTGTTGTCTGCAATAGCAATGTTTAAAGAACTTCAGTTTGGAGAGTAAGCAGTATCACGGTTTAGTGACAACGTTTCTGTGGACAACCACCAAACAGATCCTTAAAAATGTTTGCTTTAGTTAACAGCCTACAGTATGTATGTGTAACTTATGTGTGTGTGTGTGTGTGTGTGTGTGTGTCTGTGTGTGTGGCCCGCCTGTGAGACTGAGGTATTTATGGTGTGTGTCCAGTCAGGCTGGGATTAGGCCAGATCTTGGAGATGTAGCATGCACCCAACTGTTTTACTATGTTTGTGTGTGTGTGTGTGAGAGAGAGAGAGGCAGAGAGAGGGAGGGAGGGAGACAGAGAGAGAGAGTGTTAGCAGGAGAACAGCAGTAACATGTGTATTCACATGTCTCCTGTGTCCTGCTGGTGTTGGCTAGGTTCCTGTTCAAGCTAATGCAGGGTGTTGATGGCCCAGGCTTGTGTGTGTGTGTGTGTGTGTGTGTGTGTGTGTGGTGTGTGTGTGTGTGTGTAAATGCACGGTGCCACAGTGTCCTGTTCTCCTTGGTTCAGCTCACCTCGTTCTGGGAAGCGTCAAGCATTGAAACTTTGACATGAAGCCTTTTCTCTCTCTCTCTCTGTCTCTCTCTGTCTCTCTCTCTCTCTCTCTGTCTCTCTCTCTCTCTTCTCCTCCTATTCTCTGCCACCCTCTACCCCTCCTCCCCTCTTCCCTCCCCCTCTCTTGTCCTCCTCCCCTCTTCCCCCTTTCTCTCTCCTCCTCTCTCTTCCCTTTCTCTTCCCTTTCTCTCTTTCTCCCCCTCACACCAAATTTGGGGAACAGCTGGAAGGCTGACGATGATTTGTCTCCTTCTGCTAGCGTATCTTGACAGGTTCTGTGTACACAAAACACACACCACAGACACACACAAACACACACCCACGCACACACACACACACACACCACAGACACACACAAACACACAAACACACACCACAGACACACACAAACACACACCACACAAACACACACCACACAAACACACACCACAGACACACACAAACACACAACCCACACACACACAAACACACAAACACACACCACAGACACACACAAACACACAAACACACAACCCACGCACACACACAGACACAGACAAACACACAACCCACGCACACACACAGACAAACACACACACGTACGCAAGCCTGTTGAGGGAGAAAGCAGGACACCGACACAGAGAGAAATGTACTTTTTGAAAGTGAGGCCCAGTTCTGTGCTAAATACAGAGTAGATTGATAACAATAATTCGGCTTTTATATTTACATTTAGTCATTTAGCAGACGCTCTTATCCAGAGCAACTTACAGTAAGTACAGGGACATTCCCCCTGAGGCATGTAGGGTGAAGTGCCTTGCCCAAGGACACAACGTCATTTTTTCACGGCCCGGAATCGAACCAGCAACCTTCTAATTACTAGCCCAATTCCCTAAGCCACCTGACTTATATACGCGGGTGTTTGGGTGGCGTGTGTGTACGTGTGTGTATAGGACGTACATGTGTGTTTCTGCGTGTGTCTATAGACCATGTTACTCCCATGCACAGCATAAAGCTAACTTATCATCCAATCTTGACCTGACACACACAACCCCCCCGACGCACACAGACACACACTCAAACATTCTCTGTCATGCACCACAAATCCCTACCCCCCCCCCCCACACACACACACACACACACACCCACACCCCCCCCCCCCCACACACACACACACACACACCCACACACACACACACACACCCCCCCACACACACACACACCCCACACACACCGTCTCGTATGAAAGGCCGTGTTCTCAGGGGCTCTGCCAGAAAGGTCTGATTTCCTTTAGCTAGCAGGGCCATACATCAGTGTGGGGCCTCCCAGGCCCCATGGCAGGGGCTGACAGAATGACACATGTCATTTATCAAAAGGGAGGCCAGGCCTTGGGAAGGAACGGACAGCCACATGACAAAGCCCCCGAGAGGTCTCCGTGCTCAGCACAGGCCAGTGAGGACACACACACACACTCTCTCTCACACACACACACACAGATGAGATACACACGAAACATGGGACCGCTTAAGCAGCTAAAAGCTGTGAACACACACACACACCCCCCCGCACACACACACATCCCTGCAGACAGAGTTCAAACCTACAAACACGCTGCTGGATGTCACAAACCTGCTTGGGGATCAAGCACCAACAAAATACACATGCTTCTTCTTCATATGTATTTTTCTTCACAGACACTTGGAGTCGTCTTGTGTGTGCCATGCACACAGCTTCACTTCCTACTAATCTCCTCTCTCTCTTCATCAGTGTCTTTCTCTCATCGTCTACCTCTCTCTCCCTTTGCCGGCTCCCACATCTCTCTCTTTTTCCATCTCTCTCTCGGTTACTCTTTCTCTTCGTCCCTCCCTCCTCTCTCCCTCTCTCCCTCCCTCCCACGCTCTCCTCCCCTCCTCTCTCCCTCCCTCCTCCCACTCTCCCCTCCTCTCTCCCTCCCTCCCACTCTCCCCTCCTCTCTCTCTCCCTCCCACTCTCCCCTCCTCTCTCCCTCCCTCCCTCCCACTCTCTCCTCCCCTCCTCTCTCCCTCCCCAGCCCTTTCATTTGTCTTCATAAGACTAATTTATTTTTGCTGCCAGATGCAAGCTGACAGGCATCACTCATTCCGATCGTCTCTCTCTCTCTCTCTCTCTCTCACTCTCTCTCTCTCTCTCTCTCTCTCTCTCTCTCTCTCTCTCTCTCTCTCTCAGACACACACACAACCACCTGACACAGCCACAACACACTGTACCTACCCCCTAAATACACACATTCACACCACACACAGCACATGCCCTCCCCAGGAACACTGCTGTTCCGAGGTCAACACACAGTCACGTAGCCCTCGTTGCACCCCTGCCTGCCCCACCATCAACGTTACTGAAGATGGATGTGTGTTTAAAGCAGAGATTGATTGCGGATATCAGAGTTATGGTGCTATTTATCAGCGGAGGGGTGGGGTGGAGGGGTATTATTGCAACTCATGGAGTCTAGCAAGGCACGACAAGAATGTTCGTGTGTGTGTGGGAGAGAGAGGATAGAGAGAGACAGTCTGTATGGCCGGTGTGTGTGTGGTGTATGTGTGTGTGTGTGTGTGTGTGTGTAGGAGAGGGGTGGATAGAGAAAGACATTGTGTATGAGTGATGTGTCTACGTGTGATGTGTGTGTGTATGTGTGTGTGTGTGTGTGTGTGTGTGTGTTTGCTTAGAGGGCACTTTGGGAGATTGTAGAAAAGTTTAATTGCCTGGGAGGTGGACTCTTTTAGGCTCAGTTTCTAGAATGTTCTTGTCGTCTGTCTGCCCTCGGAGATATTAAGTTGTGTTGAAGGATGGCTTCCTGTCCGTTTCCACTCCTACACCTCTCTCTCCTTTTTTTCTCTCTCCTTCCCTCTCCTCTCTTTCCTTCTCTTTTTCTCTCTATCCTCTTTCTCCTTCTCTCTCCCCTTTCTCTTCTCTCTCTCTTTCAACTTCTGTCTTTCTATATCTTTAAAACACTGATGAAATTCTTGAAGTTGTTATGAATGGTTTACAAAATGTTGTTTCTGTGCTACCCAGGGAAGTATCAGTACATGCACACACACACACACACACACAGACATACACATTGACGCACGCACACACACACACACACACACACACAATCTAAA
Source organism: Thaleichthys pacificus (assembly GCA_023658055.1). Lineage (NCBI taxonomy): Eukaryota > Metazoa > Chordata > Actinopteri > Osmeriformes > Osmeridae > Thaleichthys > Thaleichthys pacificus. The sequence continues at coordinate 12,125,830 of CM042861.1, read as the reverse complement.
GTGTGGCTATTGATCCCCCTCCTCTTTTCTTCTCCAGTTCATGATTTACTGTCTTCCTTCCTTCGGAGCTCCTCCCCCTCTCCCTCTTTTGTTAGTTCACTGTCATGGTCTTTAGGAAACTCACACACACTCTCTCACACACACAAACACACTTTCTCTTTCTCTCTCACACACACTATCTCTATATCTCACTGTTTCTCTCTCACACACACACTCTCTCACACACACACACACTCTCACACACTCTCTCTCTCACACACACACACACACTCTCTCTCACACCCATTTGTGTCGCTGCTTCTGCGATATTAGCCCATTTAGGGATCGTTTAGATACAATCCTCCTGTTGTCAGGTAAGCAGGCCATTACTGTCGTGTTATATTCTGTTAGGACCTGACTGACAGGAGGATTCTGGGAATGATCTTCTGTTCACATGTATTGCTTTCCAGGATCTCCATGATCTGTGTGTGCGGTGGGGTCGTCTTTAATCTGACTCATCCGTAGTTTGTGGGCCTTCCCACAGAGAGAAGGAAGCAGTTTCAGGGAAGTGTGTGTGTGTGTGTAGCGAGAGTGTGTCCTGTGTGTGTGTGTTTTGTTCCTCAGCAGCAGTTTACAAAGCTGGCGGTCCCTTTGAGGGGAGGCCTGACGGCACAGGGAAGTGTGTGTGTGTGTGTGAGTGTGTGTGTGTGTGTGACGGCACAGGGAAGGTTGATCGATGGGTTATTGTGCAACCAGACCCAGCTAGACAGAACTGGTGAGGTTATGACCTCTTCTTGGCCCCCTGCCCTATCATTTTCTTCATTTTCTCTCTAACTCCACTCTCTCCTCTCCCTCTCTCTCTCTCTCTCTCTCTCTCTCTCTCTCCCCTCTCTCTAACTCCGCCCTCTCTTTCTCTCTCTCTCTGTCTAGCTCCCTCCTCTCTTCCTTACTCGCTATCTCTCCTTTCTCCAACCCTCTCTCTCTCTCTAAATCCACTCTCCTCTCTCTCATCATTTTCTCTAACTCTCTCCCTCCCTCCTCCTAAATCATAATTCTCAAAACAAATCCACCCTTCCTTCCTTCCTCCTTCCTTCTTCCTGCTTTGTTTTCCTGGTCTGTACTCCTTCTCAAGTTTTGTTCAGTGATTCATTTGATTAAGGTTCATTTTCCAACTCTATTCACAGGATAAGACCCATTCATAACCCCGCCCGCTCTCTGCAAACCAGTAGAAAAGAACCTTTTAGAACAACCTTTAGTGCCATTGACTGAGGTGTCTGTTACATAAAGCTGATTGGGCATGAGGGATTGTCCAATCATGGAACAGGTTACTAACTAGTAACTGTCATGGGTTTTGGTTTAACCCTTACCTCAGACAAAAACATCTCTTCTCCTCTGGGGTCAAAGCAAGTATCTGAGCAAGCCGTTTTTTTTTCTTTTTCTTTTTTTCTCTCTCTCTGACATTTTCTCTTTCCTCTGCCCCACTCCCTCTCCTCCCTCCCCCAGAAAGGGAATGATTTATGGTAATTATCTATCTTTTGGGTCATCCATCAAGTGGTTGTTGCTAGGCAATGCGAGCAGCTGTTGTTAGGGTTTGGAAGAGACACAGTCTGGGGAGTTGCACAGGTGACTTCACGGGGACACATTTAAAGCAAAACAACCAATCTTCTAGTTTTCCATTTTACTATTTAATATGAATTGAGTCAATCAATTCAGCTGGTGGGTAATTTGAAAATAAAAGTTAATGTGGAGGGTTAGACAAACCATTGTGGAGTCTTGAACTTTAGACCCGATCCCCTCAAATGAGGAACTGCTTTATTTTCCTGACAGAGAAAATCAAAAGGTCAAGACAATATTTTCAACTTGGCAAAGAAAGATCCTTAGGACAATACAGGCTTTTCTTCCTATTAGATGTTCAGCGTAGGAAAAAACTCATATACATTTTTTATGTCATCTATTCTAACCTTTTGTGTAGTCTGTCAACTACAAGTCCACTCTGTCACGTTCAGTTAGAATTAGCTAGGCCTAACTTTAACCTCTTCACTCTTTAGGCTCGCTACCAAATGGACTGAAAACGGGTCTTAAATGGCGTGGTAGCGCACGGCTAACGATGGCGAACAACATTACAGACTTCTCAGTTGCGTGGTTCCAGAGAGCCAGACAGATGGAGCTGGACTCTGCAGTGCTTATGATATAATGGCCATTGTCTCATCTCAGAGCGCGTCGCGCTGACAGTGGGGGAAACGTGATTTATAGACTGCGCTTGTCGCTACGGCGGCGCGTATAGCCTGCTCACAGAGAACCTGGACACGGAGGAGAAAACGGAGAGAGAAGAGGAGGAAAGAATAGTGCAAACGAAAGGAACAATAGAGGGACTGATTGAAAGATGAGAATGTCGTGTGTAAAAAGGGTTATTGGTTACCTAGGTTTCATCGTTGTGGAAATATGATGATTTAAATATTTTATTAGATTTTTGGGATAAAAATAAATCTGAAAACGTTTTTAGAATATTCACTGTGGGTCAAAATGCTGGTTCACGTTTTTAACATGATATTCTTACGACACCAAAACGGTTAACTTTATCACAACCTAAGGTGTTACGTGATATCGTGTCTGAATAGATCTCTTCGACACAGATTAGAATTAATTTCTCGGAGCACAAAGCTAAATTAACCTGTTTGAAATTTCTCAGAAGCTTCTTAGTAACTCTGAAACACTTGAACTAACACCCCTACTCAGTGGTAATACTCTCATGTATATTACTTCAATGGGTTCCTTTGTGTGCTGGCCTTGTTGATGTCTGTGTGTGTGTGTGTGTGTGTGTGGGGGGGGGGGGGGTTGTGTGTGGTGGGGCTGCGTGTGTGTGGTGGGGGGGGGGGTATTGATTCCAGAAAGCATAATCAATCCAACAGTGGCACGCAGGCCTTATTTTCCACCAAGCAGGGGGCAGCATGCTCATTGCCATTCAGTAAAGACCTGTGTCCGGGGTGTTAAAGGGGACTTTAATAGAAAGCAGAGTTACCGAGGTCGGCCATCTTGACTCATCATGACTCGTCACTCACGCCAGACGACAGCATGAGCTCCTGCGCGACTTCACCGCCCGCTGTGGGGGCTTCCGCTAAATCATTTGTTGATCTTTTATTCATCCTAAAGTGTTACGAGATGAATACGTAATGTGGCCTAAAAAACGACAACAGCGGTGTCCAAGATGGCTGCCGTTCAGTGACGGTGGAATTTGAGTGAACGTTCAAAGACCTTCATCCAAACTTCGGTGGTAGAAAGTCACCCGTGACTCACCTCAGCTCTGTGTCTCTCGTTGGCGACTCCATTACTGTTAGAAGTGAATGTGTTCTTCACCTTCTGGGTGACCCATTTACGAGTTTTGTCAGTTGGCTTAAATTGGCAGCCACTCGGCCCCCGAGTTGAAGCCTTCATAAGCCTCAGGGTTCGCTAAATATATAAAATATATAACAATCTAGAATGACAAGGTGGGGCACATGAATACTGTAAGTTTCTGTTACTCTGGCCACAGAAGTGATTATATTCTTGGACAGGAGACACTGAAGTTGTATTTTGCGTAGTTGTGTTCATGAACACGTCGTAGAGAGGAGATATGTGGAGCTTGTCTAGAATTTTTTTGTTGTTATCTTATCTTTGGAAGTTTCTAGAAAAGCTGAGGAGATGGATGTGTATGGCAGGCCGGAATGGCACACCAGTATTTGGAAGCCCTTGAGGTATTGTGCCATATGGTGAATTATTCCACTTCAGTGGGGTGTGTGCGTGCGTGTAGTTGTGTGTGTGTGTGTGTGTGTGGTGGGGGGGGGGGGGTGGTTTGGGGGGCAGACTTTTACAAAAGTGGTTTAGGAGGAAAAGCAGAAATTAATTTAGAGGGGAGCACTCCACAGTATCCGCGGCAACACTAATCAAAGTTACTCTGCACAAGAGAGGTGGGTGGG
>CM042861.1:12084398-12116898 GCA_023658055.1 Thaleichthys pacificus | reverse complement strand
CCACACAGTCAGTGGTATGTGAACAGACTCACCTCATGATGAAATTACATCAGGCACTCTGAAAACTCCTTCTCTTACATTTTGCTTGTGTCCATGTTTTTTTTTCATCAACCATTACTCAAACGTATCTGCGGTCCTCTTTACCCTTGCTGAGCTATAATGTTCAATACCTTCGTTAGGCCTTACAGAGAAGAGGACTATCTATCATAGTCAAGATATGGATGTTTGCCACTTTATAATTGCAAAGCTGTGTCCTCTGCCAAGACTATTGACTAAAATCTCTTGAGAATCATTATACTCACTCGCCCTTGTGCACATACTCAGTCTCATATACACACAGACTTACATAGACCCGGGTAGTGCTTCTACACCCCCCCCCCCCCCCCCCCCCCCCCCCAAAAAAAAAACATCTTGACTTATGTGATCGGTGCCAATAGGAACGTATCCTACTAAATTATTTTCTCCCCGTCTTTTCTTGTGTTTTTCAGCTTACGCGCCCGAGGACGAGTTCAAGGCCGACAAGATTGATGAGGAGGAAGAACCCCTGCAGGACGACGGCCTGTCCTTAGACGGCCAGGATGCCGAATATCTGTTCAACGACGACGAGGATGCCAGGGACCGCTTCAGCTACCAGAACTCCCCGCTCAGCAACGGCACCAACCCAGACGCCGGCTACGGGTCTCCGCTCAGCGACACCAGCGACCAGCTGGCCGACTTTAAGAGCACCTCCTCGTCCAAAGACGGGCAAGACAAGGAGGAGAAAGCCGTCGGGGGAGACACGGAGTCCGTTAACGGCCTCTCGCTGCAGGATAGCCTGGCGCAGATGAAAGCCGTCTATGCAAACCTCATCTCGGAGGCCTCCTGGTCCAGCATAGCCATGGACATGCTGAAGAGCAAGCAGGTCAGCAGCGTCAGCAGCAGCAAGTGTAACGGAAGCAGCCAGAAGGGGAGCAACGGTGTCCACGGCAACCAAGGGCACAGCCACGTCACCAACAGCAACGGCGGCGGCAGTAGCAGTGCTGTGCCCGCCTCCACAACTACGACCACCACTACGGCTACAAGCGCTTCTTCTAACCACACCAATAACAGCAGCGTTGGCGTTGGCAACGCCGGAGGGGTCACCTACGACTGGCACCAAGCGGCTCTGGCTAAAACCCTGCAGCATACTCCGTACCACCTCCTCCCAGAGCCCAGTCTCTTCAGCACGGTGCAGCTCTACCGCCAGAACAACAAGCTGTACGGCCCTGTGTTTACGGGCGCCAGTAAGTTCAGGTGCAAGGACTGCAGCGGGGCCTACGACACGCTGGTGGGCCTGACTGTGCACATGAACGAGACGGGACACTACCGGGACGACAACAAGGACAAGGAGGAAGATCGGGGCAAGAGGTGGTCCAAACCTCGCAAGCGCTCCTTGATGGAGATGGAAGGCAAGGAAGATGCCCAGAAGGTGCTCAAGTGCATGTACTGTGGTCACTCGTTTGAATCTCTGCAAGACTTGAGTGTCCACATGATTAAAACTAAACACTATCAGAAAGTGCCTCTCAAAGAACCGATTCCAGCCCTTGCCTCTAAGCTGGTACCCCCTACCAAAAAAAGATCTTTCCAAGATCTAGTGTCCCCATGCTCACCCGAGTCCATCAACAACACAGCTGGGATACCCCTTGGGGACAACTCAAAAGACCAAAAGGTACTCAACCCTTACGTCACGGCCAATAATCGATATGGTTACCAAAACGGAGCCAGTTACACCTGGCAGTTTGAGGCACGGAAGGCGCAGATTCTCAAATGCATGGAGTGTGGAAGCTCCCATGACACCTTGCAGCAGTTGACGGCGCACATGATGGTCACCGGACACTTTCTCAAAGTGACCAACTCAGCTTCCAAAAAGGGGAAGCAGTTGGTGTTTGACCCTGTGGTTGAGGAGAAGATTCAGTCGATCCCACTCCCACCAACGACCACTCGTCTCCCGGTTCCAAATATGAAGCCGCAGCCCGAGTCTCCACGACAACCGTCCACCCCCGAAGAGCAAAAGGAGGATCGAAGGGAGGAGGGGCACGGAAATCCGCCAGAAAAGAAGATCAAGGAGGAACAAGAAGATCCGCCGGAGAAAAGTGAGAGAGTGGAAAAAACGCAATCCTACAAGTATCTTAGAGAGGAAGATCTTGAAGGAAACTCCCAAAGGGGGTCTGGATATCATTAAGTCCTTAGAGAACACAGTATCAAGTGCAATCAGCAAGGCCCAAACAGGAACACCAACCTGGGGTGGATACCCCAGTATTCATGCCGCATACCAGCTCCAGGGGTCTATGAAGTCTTCCTTTCCTTCCCTTCACAGTGTCCAGGTTCAACCTTTGTTCAGCACCAACAACTTGAAGGCGTTGTCGTCAGACTCCAGCACAATCATACACTCGCCCAGTAGCCCTTCTCCGCCCCCGAACCACAAGAACAACGTGTTGGCCATGGAGGAGTTGGTGGAAAAAGTCACAGGAAAAGTCACAGTGAAAAAGGAAAAGGAGGAAAAGGCTACAGACAATAGGTGTAAATCGAGGTCTGCCAAGTCGCCCTCCCCCCTTCCCAAGGACAGAAAAGGGTCGCCCAAACCAGACAACATCTTCAAACCGGTGAAAAACAAACCCATAGAGGAGCATACAGAGTCCAAGGCCAGGGACGGAGAGGCAAAAGATAGAAAAGTAGATCCTCCAGTTAAAAATGGGACAGATTTACCCCCAAAAACATCTCCAATGGCGGCAACAGCTTGGGGATCATCACGGATCACTCCCCTGAACAGCCCCTCATCAACCCCCTCAGTGCTTTGCAGTCCATCATGAACACACACTTGGGAAAGGCCTCAAAGACTTCCACTCCCTTCCTGGATCCCCTTTCAATGCTGTACAAAATCAGCAACAACATGATGGAAAGACCCGTCAACAACTCCACTCAGGTCAAGCAAGTCGAGGCTCTCAACCAGTATTTTGACAGTGACGATCAGCCCATGGACTTGACGAAATCCAAAACCTCCAATGGGCGCACTGCTAACAATACCCCTTCTACACTTCACGGTTCAACAAACTGCAACAGCAACATGAACAGCAGCAGGCCAATCCTCAATAGCTTGTCTGAATCCATATCGTCTCCTTTGCGTGAGAACGCCCTGATGGACATCTCAGACATGGTCAAGAATCTAACCGGTCGCCTGACGCCCAAGTCCTCCACTCCGTCCTCCGTATCAGAGAAATCGGACATGGACGGCAGCACCTTCGAGGACGGCTTGGAGGAGTTGTCCCCCATACAGAAGCGGAAAGGCCGGCAGTCCAACTGGAACCCCCAGCACCTCATCATCCTGCAGGCCCAGTTCGCCTCCAGCCTCCGGGAGACGCCCGAGGGAAAGTTTGTCATGACCGATCTCGGCCCACAGGAACGTGTGCACATCTGCAAGTTTACCGGACTCTCCATGACCACTATATCCCATTGGCTGGCCAACGTCAAGTACCAGCTGAGGCGGACAGGGGGGACGAAGTTCCTGAAAAACATTGACACGGGCCATCCTCTTTTTCTGTGTAATGATTGTGCCTCCCAGTTCAGAACTCCCTCCTTGTACATCAACCATTTAGAGTCCCACTTAGGTTTTAGTTTGAAAGACCTCTCTAAGCTTTCCATAGATCTTATAAGGGATCAACAGGCAGTTAGCAGAATGATATCTGATAAGACCTTTAGTTCTCTAGGACTTACGGAGGAAGACTGTGGTTCTGTGTTTCAGTGCAAGCTGTGCAGTCGGACCTTTGTAAGCAAGCATGCGATAAAACTTCATCTTAGCAAGACACATGGCAAGTCTCCAGAGGACCACCTGATCTTCGTCTCTGAGGTTGAAAAGTTTGATAAACAGTAGATGATGGCATGACTGATTATTGAATTGTTGCACTATATCAATACTGCACTGCATCTTAACTGAGCCTTTGGAATTAGTTAACTGTTGTCATAAAACTGGACCATCTTCTGTTTTTGATATCAGTTCGATTTTATTTTTTCAACCCACTTTTTGGAGACTATTTATATGATGCTTGATTTGTGCATGTTTTTCTGTGAAGTATGAAAAAAAACTACATTTCCAATGTTTGTATTTTACAAATTCAAAAAAAATAAAAAATACAACCAAAATATCACATTTGGGAAAATATACAATTGATATGAAGGTTTTTTGTTTTTCGAAATTAGTCACAAATGACAGTACATTCTCTTAAAATTATTTAAAATGATGAAGGATCCCTGCACTGTAAGGAAGTGTACCTGAGTGTATGTACTTGAACAATGAAGAGATACTCTTATGGGTTTGTAGGATTTACTTCATGGCATGATTACATGTTTTTTCTCATTCCTTCTAATCAACTCATTATTGCAAGGTTGGAAAAAACGTTGCAAGTTAAAGAATTGTGTGTCATTGCTTTGTAATAAAGTAGATAATTAAAAACTAATTTTTGCTAAATATGTTCAGCTACTCTCTGTATTTTGTTTAATTAATCTACTTTTATTTAAAGCTTTTTATTATATTTGCTTTGGTACCCAAATTTGATTTATCATTGTGTGCAACTCTCAACTTGTACATGAAATGTAAAATTGGTGAATATATTAATGATCAGCAAGTATGTGTAAATGTATGTCATCATATCTTGCGATTTGCAGCAGCTCAGCATTCTTTGTACTGTGTGCATTTTTATATTGTCATTTTATAGAAACTTGTGAAAAAGGTCAAATGTACTATGGCAAATGTATATAGATAAAAATATATACAGTATATTCTGTAGAGCCACAACATGTCCTTTTTTTCAATGAAAAGTAGGTTATTCCTGGTGTGGTTAAATAGACCTATACAGGCATCACAAGTGATGCATGGTACTGTATGTCCAAGTTAACAAGCAATGCACAATACATTTTAATGTTTTGTCATCAATAATGTTCAGAATTCTATCCTTCAATTCATGAAATACTCTTTTGTTTCTCTAATTGTAAAATAAACTCCCAGTAATTCTGAATTCCGTTGTTTTGTTTTGCTTTAAGTCTTTATTAAATCACTGCATACAGTCCGGTACAAACAAGAAATGTCATGTATTTAGACAAATGTATTTAAGTATCGACACCATATATGCATTTAGGGTCACTTTACTATTAAGGATATCAGTTAACTTGAAAGAACAGTTAAGTTATGTACAAAAGAATCTGCTTAAATTGGCATTCTACTGTATTTGCATAATAATTCTTAACTGTGGCTTCAGATCAATGACGAATGAAGATGTGTTAGTTTATCACTCATTGCAGGCACAACAACAACAACCGTCTGATGACTGCCACCAGCAGACGTCAAACTCCTCTGGCTGAGAGACTTGTGGGTTTAGGACGTTTGAGCTTCACTGTCTTCTCACAACAGATAGCATTTAGTCAGCGATTGGCTTTTCCTTTCGGTAAGGATCTTAGCCGCTTAGTCTATGTAAATCACAGTAATCGTAAGTAACGCCACAATGCAGCTACCTGTGGAGAGAACGGCTACATTGGAAGATAGTCGGAGTTTAAGCAGATTTGCATAGCTTTGCATTTGTGCTCACAAAAAAAAAAAGGATTCTGGGGGGGATTCATGGGTCTCCCGCTTATTTGGTAAATGTCAGTTCCCTTTTGGGAATCTGTACTCCTTTCAACTCAATTAGGAGCCGATTATGTATTTTGGACACTAGGAGACACAGGGAAGGAGACAGTGAGAATCTGCAGTATGCTAATATTTGAAACTGTCTAACACAGCAGTGGAACACATATTAATCATCTGATTCAATTGCTGTTTTTGTATTGTAATTATTTAGTGTGAAAATGTCATTGATAGTTATTTGCAAGCCTTTTTTTTGCCATCTCACAGTTTTTAATGGGTACACATTTCTAAATGAATGTATGAAATAATAATTGTGTTGCCTTTTTGGCACCAACTATATCAAGACCGGAGTCAAGTGGTCTCTTAACTTCTGGCAATAGAGAAACCAACCTTTCTTACCCAGACTGGGAAAGTAAAGGATGTGGTACGAGAAAGGTATGTACAGACTTTACTGAAGCGAAATGTGTCTTTATAAAAAGTAATCTCTCTACGTTTGCAGGAAATCATACACAGTGCTATTCGTCTTAATGGACGTGTCTTCAGTAGAGGCCTAGAAAGGTCATCACCAAGGTAGCATATCTAAACACTTGCAGTCTGTTTCTGTCAACTTGATGCAGAAAGACCTCGAAAACAGCAGCACGCATCTCGAACCACAAGAACGACAACAGAATAAATATACATAATCTAAAAAACTGTTGCTTTTGTCATTAAAAGTAGGATTTGCAGGGGCTTAACAGTTACAGGTGCGTTTAAAAGACACAGCTTCTCATGGCTTGAAGACACGGAGGGAAACTTGATAAAGGCATGGCAGGTTTCCACTGAAGGTATTCAAGATGACACCACAGCCCCACATACTCCCTACACTCGCCTCGGGCGATACTCACAGAAACAATACCGATCCCTTGCACCTCACAGCTGGTGTTCAGTACCTGAAACCCGGAGATGTTGCAGCTGAATACGGGAGGATTAGACTCGCAAACAAAAGAAGTAGGCACAACCACATGCGGGGGGAATACGAGAATGGTACACTGGATGATTCAGATGCTTTAGAATGATAATTTCACTCTCCTTTAAAGACTCAGAAAGTCTAGGTGAAGTAAATATGTTGATTTTAAGTCTGGAGATGGATATACGGTATCAGAGGATTTTCTGTTGAGAATTGGTAGTGTTTGGTTTGACTACCTGAACTACGTATGTTCCTTAGCATGCTCTATTCAGATCAAAGTCAGACGAACGGATTCACAGTTGCTCTGGTATATCATGCATATAGTGCACCTTGTGTTCACAAATGTACTGGATGCAGTGGATATATTTGCTTTCTTGTTTACCTTCCATTCTACAAGAACATTTTCACCTTTTCAATCATTGCTAAATTATATGGGTACCAGTCATTGGTTTCAACTTTGAGGAAATTTAAATAAGAGTTTCATTGATTGTCTTTGAGAAATAGTCATTTCTGTCTTGTCAAAAAACAAAAAAGCATGAGAGTTTCAATCAGACACTGGTTTGTTCTCTTGCCTTTTTATTCTGATCGTTTTTTACTTTCGAGCAAACAGAAAATAAATTGGTTTGATGTCCTCACCATTACCAGACAAACAGAAACGCAGGCAACAGCATAAATTTAATGTTAAGCAAACCGGTGTTTGACAGAAACCTTGTGATGAATTACATTTGTTTACAATATACTATAATCAAAACAAGAAAATGTTTTGCAGTGGTTGAATAGCAATGTTTAGGAAAAAAAAGGTTTTGCTCACTTGAAAACTTGAAATGATTAATAAAAAAAAAACAATACTTACTGTAGAGATCATTGCACATTCACGTGATACAGTACAAAACACCGGTGACTCAGTCCTCAAACTGTTCTCGACTCTCCCTGCCAGAGATCTCCAGGCTTGCCACATCTTTGTAGAGACAAACTTATAGAGAAGTTACATTAAACCTTGATACCCGTTTCAAAGATGGAAATTGAGATACCCAAAACACTTGAGACTCCTCACAATGGACAGGGATTTCATTCCAATGTTAGTTGACATATCCCTCCCTGCTGAAATCCACAACAGTCGAAAACCATCTTGTAGTGTTGTGTCCCTGTCAGAACTGAGGACATGTTTCAGAGATAGAGAGACAATGTTATTCATCAGGGTGAGCCAAACACCCTTGAAGAATGGAGACATGACAAAATCATCTCTTTCGAGAATAATGACGGCTGCCAAAGCGTCAAATAGATGCTGTGTTCTCAACAACTATCGGAAGCTTTTCTTTATGATTCCGGGTTTCTCCAAGGCCCCACAGGTGTTTTTTCACAGGCGGCGTTGTCACCATGGCATCAGTCACCGTTGACAACAGATCATAACATACCTCTTCATTGTTGAGAAAGAGATTCACCTCACCTAGCCATTCTGTGTATTTATTATATCCTTGTGACTTTCTACAATTTACATTAAAATGTCTCCCTAATAAAAATTCATTCACTTATACATTCATTCATTTCCCTGTTGGCTGATTTAGGGCGAGACCTGTTTTATGCCGAAGACAATAAGGAAAGATACGTTTGAGTAATGAGAGAAATATGTTTATATCTCATCTATGTCTTTTGTTTCCACTCAAAAGACATTCAGTTTATACTGGTATGCATTTTATGCGTTCAAAACTGAATGATTGAATTTCACTCTAACTGAATGATATTTGCACAGTCTATAATTGCATGGGGCCTCTATGGGCAACAAAAACCTCTTCCATTGCTGCTAAGGGATTTCGGCACAATCGGATCTTAAATTGATGAGAAAAGAAGAAAAAGGTGCATGTGTACATTACGAATAACATATAAGTTAGTTCTGTTCCCATTTGTGTGAAGGGAAATGGTAGATGTGTCCTTAAGGACCTTAGAGAAGGCAGAGTGGTGTTCCCTGCTCAGTGCCTGACACTTCCAGCAGTACAGTGATTCTTCAACATTTCTTGTTATGTTAGACTATTCCTGGTTGGGGTTGCCACATTTGAATGTCAATGTATTTCTCATTTTAAGCTTTGAGAGAGAAAAAAAAAAAAAAGCACTGTCACATGGTCTGCATAGGCCTTGGACATTGTGATGAGTCTCATTCACATTCTGTCCAAACCTGACATCATTTGCATGAGAATAAGCCCAAACTCGAGAACGTGACATGTCCCAGACAAGGGATCACAACTTGGCTGTCATATTAGGCCCGTAAATTCAGGTGACACAGATCCTGTGTCCTCATCAAGCCTGTCTTGACAGTGGTTCATGTTTCCCCACTACTTTTATAGGGGAGGGGGAGGGGGGGGGGATCTTTTGGATATTTTTTTGGTGTTTTTAATCAGGAAGACTGTCCCCCCTTTCCGGAGGTGTGCACATCTGGAGGGGCAGCCCGCTGGCCGGTGTGGCATCATTAGCCGAAACTGGAATGGTGAGCATCTGACACATGTCTGAGGTAGATCCTGCGACCCGTGGACGTCGCATCCGCATAATGTGAAGGTGACGGCGTTCTTATGCACAGCGACGCTGTCAGGATCGACACACGCAGGCAGAGGTGGGGAGGTGTTGGTGGGGGGGGGGGGGGGGGGGAGGGAGGTGGGGTCTCTCCCTGCTTCAAAGGATGGTCATGATGCACTGCTCTCAGCAGTATACAAACCTCACACACACATGTCTCTCTTCTCGCTCTCTCTCTTCTCTCTCTCTCTGTCTCTCTGTCTCTCTCTCTCTCTCTGTCTCTCTCTCTCTCTCTCTCTCTGTCTCTCTCTCTCTGTCTCTCTCTCTCTCTCTGTCTCTCTCTCTTACACACATACACACACAAACACAATGACTATCTTCAGCGTATTAATGTGTATCCCTCCTATCATTCATATGAATCCTATTCAGTTATAGCTTATTGTTCTAATTGGCCCTGGAGAAACAAACAGAAACAGCCCCAGTAATAAAAACATGTTTTCATACATTCTCACTGCATGGACAGCAACTAAATACCACTTAACTGTACTGGATGCACAGACAAGACCTCTGGCTTCACTGTCACTTTGAAACTACAGTGGATCTCTCACCCTTTCTTCAGTCCAAGTCCAACCATGCGGTTATGCATGTCTGACGTCAGTCTGGGCATCACTTCCTGGTTCCGTGGCTAGTAAACATGAGCCTTTGCGTGTTTTGTTGAAGTAAATTACTTATGGTCACTGACAGGGGATGGGTTTTGGCTGACTGAAGACATTACAGTGGATGGCAATGTCAGCAAAATGTTGTGGATTGGATTGATGTCTGCATTCTTTGTCATCAGTAGGCTTATATATAATTTCACTTATATTTTATTTGCAGAAATGAGCCACAGTTAGTCATCTTTTGCTAGGTGATGAGTTGTGGCTGCTCCCATGAAATCTGAACTTCCCCACTGTGATAGTGGGGAAGTTCAGAAGATCCTCCAAGTTAAGATGGGATCCTCCAAAAAATGTATTCTGGCTATTCCCCCGATCTAAACCTTCATATGTTGAACCTATACATCCCTAATCCTCCAGGGTTAGGGTTAGCCTAATATTTCACAGTTCACCGAAGCATATAGGCCTACAGTAAAGTTCTTTGAAGAGAGGACCATAAAGGGATAGTCCTATCATGTTTTCTTGTTTAAGAGTATATGTCCCATAACTGTCATGGATGGTTGTGTAGACATGCTGATATATGGATGTCTGAGATTATGGAGTAGGCCTAGTGGATGTAGCATCCAGCTGTAGACGCTGATGTTTAGAGTCTATTAATTTTACAACGCTGTATAGAATTATCCGTTTGTTTAAAGGTTAACTGCCTCCCCGCTTATGAGGAGTGCATTTTCTCCCCTCGCGCCAAAAATCATTGACGCACTCCTTCGCGTGCCTTCGCAGACGCGCGCAGATACAAGTTTGAAAGAGTCACGGGGTGAAGTAAAAACAGGAGAGCGATAAATTAACACGTCCTCCGCGCAACTCTTCCCCGAGTCCGGCGGCAACTCGACGACATATATGTCTTTAAGAGATGTATTAATAGAGGAACAAACAATCCACTTAATGCCCAAAGTGAAGGGTAGAGTCATTTTTACAAGTCTGTGAGATGAGATTCCACTTTCACGGCCCACGTCGGTAGCGATGATTTAGCACACTGGCCTGCCAGTCCTTTGTCACTTGGGCACGGCAATCTTTCTCTGTCAGCTGCCAGGGGAAGGGCTGAAGTTCAGCTTCTGCAATAACACTAAATGCACCGCCAGCGGCTCATGGTCCGATAGCTCATGAATATGAATATACATATAAATAGACAAGTTTAGGAGGCGGAGAGATGCGGGTCCTGTCACTCCCGTCTTACCTAACATCTCCACTGAGAGTAGGCTGTGTCCCAGTTCCTTGACAGAAGAGACTTCCACAAAGTTGGTCAGGGAACATAGAGGCCTACCTTTCTCTCACTTCCAATGTGCTTGTTCTTCAACTGCGACATTTACAGGTAGAGTTTATTATGCAAGTCTTGTGTCGGCATTTCCCTGTACACTGCGGCTCTGCATTCGCCTCCGTAAAAAGCATGTGACATCACATGATTCCTGACTCTTAAAACCAAAACCCCTAGCCCTCATTCCAAACTAACATTTACACAACCGTTTTGACATAGTAAAACATTTAAGTAATCATAAAAGTAATCATTAAAAAGTGTAATAATTATAAAATGACGAATAACTAAATAGGGTACTAGCATAAAAACTCTTTTTTTCCCCCAATGTAGGTCATCTCCTGTATGCCATTCTCCTTTATACGTTTCTTAAATGGGTCAGCCTAAAGCAGAAAATTGAAATTTCTGATCTGAGGTGGTGCCACAGGTTTCGATTAAACCAAACAATCTACCTTGAAAGGACACATGATCACCATAATACATGACAAGCTTATAGCCGGTTAGCACATGGACAAGGCCAGGATATCCTTACAGAGCTAACTGGTACCCAATTCCAGGGTATCCTTACAGAGCTAACTGGTACCCAATTCCAGGGTATCCTTATAGAGCTAATGCAGTTTGTGAAGGCCACCAGGATGCCTCTGTTTGTGTTTTGGTAGAGGACACCAAACAGATGTACAGTACAGTGCATACCTGGCCAGTGTACACTTATTGGCACTGACACATTGACACGTTGTATATGACGGTCTCCTCAGGGTAAGCTAATAACCAGCTGGAAATGCAAAAATAACATTTGTTTTGGAGAGTTAGGATGTATCGTAATGGGTGACAACTCATGCTGTATATTTGAACATGCAGACTGTACCTGGGAGTCTACCGACACAAGTGTGCTCGGGCAACCCCCGTGTCACACCTGTCCTACCTGTCCAGTGACAGAGTGTGACGAGAAGTCCTTATTTTTGTCGAGGCGGACATTCTCCAAGCTCGGCTCTACTGTCTTGCTTCCTCTCTCCTCTCCCCACATTGTCACTAGCTGTGCCGGCTTCCATTTTCCTAACAGTAGGAGCCCTGACATGTGACATCACACACGACTCCCCAAGCACAACACACCAAGATTGAGTTCCCCTGACTGTACTGGATCTGCTCTGCCACTGCGTCTCTCGCAATTTTTTTTTATACTTTCACTTTAAGTTAAGCCAACCAACAGACTGCCAGGAAACATAGATGTGACAAAAACAGGGAGAGAGAGAGAGAGAGAAGAGAGAGAGAGAGAGAGAGAGAGAGGGATGAGAGAGAGAAGGAGAGAGAGAGAGAGAGAGAGAGAGAGAAGAGAGGGGGAATGAGAGAGAGAGAGAAGGAGAGAGAGAGATAGGTAGAGAGAGAGAGAGAGAGAGAGAGAGTGGTGGCTTATGCCAGAGCCAAGCTGCCAGTCAGCGGCGGGGGTTTTGACAATCATAGGCTGTCATCACTTCCTGATCAGACCTGTCAGCATCAACGCAGAAACGAGACAGGGCTGCGGAGGCTCACACACACACACACACGCGCAACATACACACACAGCTGAAAAAATAGTCACTTCTGTTATTTATGTGTGCACACACCCTATTTCGATGTGCCAACAAATCAAATGTGTCACAAAGTGCCACACACCATCCACAAGCATTAAACAGGCTTGGAGACCGAGCACATCTGAACAGGTCTCCTTTCCCCGGTCCTGTGTCGTACACTAGCTCTGGCAACAGACTCAATGTGTTTTCCAAGGCTTCATATCACTAGGAAATTTGATAAGAAACCTACCACACTTTTAGAGTTATCTGACAACTACACTGAGATGCAGATGGAATGAAGAATCTCACCCAGAAGAGATGGTGCTTGTCGACAACAGCGCAGCACGTGTGGGAGGGAGTTTGCTGCAGCAGCAGCCTTCGTTTAGAAGACCCAAACTATTCAGAAGGTCACTAGAAACCCAGATCCAGTTCCTCTGCCTCTCTACCTCCTCCACCCCTCTCTGCCTCTACTCCTGCCCCTCTGCCTCTCTACCTCCTCCACCCCTCTCTGCCTCTACTCCTGCCCCTCTGCCTCTCTACCTCCTCCACCCCTCTCTGCCTCTACTCCTGCCCCTCTGCCTCTCTACCTCTTCCACCCCTCTCTGCCTCTACTCCTGCCCCTCTGCCTCTTTACTCCACCCCCTCTAACCCTCTGTCACCAGCCACCAAATGAGTCAACATGTGCTCATGATGATAATGATGATTTTGCAAACAGGCCCCAGGGCTGAGAACTGGAATGGTGTTCTGTGGTAACGACCCATTAAAGGAAACCAGGCTGCAGCCTCTCTCAGTCTGTGTGCCGTCACGACCCGCATGTCTGATCGTGGCCGCTGTGCGTCGTCAACCGTCTGGAGATATCGAATGCGGTGCTTTTCACGGAATAGATTTGGCCCGTTAGATTTGACTGTGCATAAATAAGAAGCCCCGAGGCGATATTTTGATTTTAACCAGAGCTTTTGGCCGTGATTTAGAAGGTAGGAAACTGGGTGACAATGCTAACGAGGGGAGGCGTCTGTGCGTGTGTGTCGGTTGCCTACGTTTATCCAGATTTTGGTTGTAACCGTTGGAAACACACACACACTGACGATGCAGTGATCCTACAGTACTGCTCTAGTTATTGCAAGAGATGGTTAAGAGCCAAGCAGCCACCTGGTTCCTGCAGGCATCAAAGCAGCTTTTTGATCAGTTTGATGGAAATGTGCTCTCAGTTTCAGGGGGAGTGGATGAACAGACAGGCAGGGCAGCCTGTCCATCTCACCTGTCTGGCCTCACTCAGTTTCACTCACTGTCTCTCTCTCTCTCTCTCTCTCTCTCTCTCTCCTTATCTCTCTCTCTCTCTCTCTCGTTTTCTCTTTCCGTCTCCCCCACTTTTCTCTCTCTCTCCCTTCTCTCTGTCTCTCACTCTTTCCTCGTTATCTCTCTTTCCCCTTCTCTCTTGTCCCTCTCTCTCTCTCTCTCTGTCTCTCTCTATCTGTCTGTCTCTATCTTTCTTCTTCTACAGAGATGCCTCTTCCCCTGCCTCTTGGGTAGGCCTGGGGGAAGTTTAGCTGGAGCAAGGCCTGTTATTGAACCTGGAGTGGAGCCAGTCATGTAGAATATGCTGTCTCCTGAAAACCCCAAAGCGCTCATGACGTAGACACAGGAGAGGGAGGGAGAGAGGGAGAGAGGGAGGGAGGGAGGGAGGGAGGGAGGGAGAGAGAGAGGGAGGGAGGGAGGGAGGGAGGGAGGGAGGGAGAGAGGGAGGGAGGGAGGGAGAGAGGGAGGGAGAGAGGGAGGGAGAGAGGGAGGGAGAGAGGACACTCTGGGTCTGGTCAGACCAGAGGACAGGCCACCCTCCAGAGACCCAGATCAACAAGCCTGGTCTCCCCACTCCCAACAGACAATGGGGAAATGCTGTTATTGGAAGGATTTTGTCGGTTTGGAAACATGCACCATGGTTAGAATGTGTCTACACACAACGACTCCTTTGTTTAACCGCTTTCGAATTTTGCACAATTTACGCACGGCTTCGTAGCAAGTTTTACTCGCCCGTGTAGATGATGGCTGCAAAATTATAGACAAGTCTAAAACATGGTTTGTGGGTGTTCATCACTGCGTGTCATGTCCCACCCGTGTTCTGTAACTACTGCAGGTGTTCAGTGTGTTTATCTGGAGTGAGTGGCAATAAGCAATCTTTAATTAGCACATTGTCACATTAACATATCATATTGAGCCATATGCGTTATTTTTTTTAACACTATTGCAGACTGTCTCAAGTCTAGTACACGATAATTAAGATCAAACAATTTAATTTGGCTTGTTCATTATCCACTTAAGGTGTAGAGACTGACACTTCACAAGGATGTGTACAGTGTGTGTGTGTGTGTGTGTGTGTGTGTGTGTGTGTGTGTGTGTGTGTGTGTCTGAGGCTGTGAATAAAAACACACAAACACACCAAGTGTGGGCATATGCAAGTTACTACCTTCATGGCATTTTCTGTGTTTGATATTCATTTATTTGCGCTTGTTATATACAAGGAATTACTCCCACTGACGTCAATCATTATCACAGTGTTTTTACCCAGTGGTCGAACACACAACATGGCACAGTACTGTAGGCACACTCTCACTTAGAAAACTCAATAGAGAAACGATTTCTTGCACGTCTGCAACAATGTGTTTGTTTGAATAAGTGGCAATCGTTACGCTCGGCCTAATTAACAAGGTGGATTCTGTAAAAAAAAAACAATAAATGAATATGCAAATGATCTCTCTGTCTGCAGCTAATTTTCTGAAGCGTTGATAACAGTGTGCTGTTAAGCTTCTCTCTTAACCCTGATTTTCCTCATCCACCATAACAAACAAACAGAAATGATAATCCTATTATATTCTTAATGGCACCGGTTTTGTGTTCCTAGGGCATTTTGTGAGCAATTTATTTTAGATGCAATGTTTTCTTCAGTGTGACTAATAAAACTTGAAATCAATTTTCAGCCATGGAGGTGTCATTTTTTACTGCATACCTTTCACGCATATCATTCAGTTTCCTTCTAATTCATTTCATGTTTCTAAGTTTTTCCCTTTTTTTTTGTTGTTTTGTGATGCTTATCGTCCATCTCGTCACTCGGTGGACAGGAGGCAATGCCAGAAAACTTTTTATTTGTGTGGAATTAAAACTGATTAGCTTAGCATCATCACTGGCACATGAAAGGATGAGAGATGTTTATCTAACAACTTATTTGTAAACATCTCCTCTCATCAATACAAGGTGGGTGAATGAGCAGACCTGATAATAGAGGTTCGAATGAATTCAAGGTGAACTTTAGAAAGTCCTTGGCGCATGGATGGAACCTGGAACTACTGGCCAAACTGTCGGACTAACTGTCGGGTCACTAAGTATCATTCTGAGGTCTGAACCTTACAATCTGTGATTGTAAGGTTGTTAGGTGTGATTGTAAGTTACATGCGGGACAATCTGTAAACCAGTAGAAAACCTCCAGTACTTCATCTGGGCACGATTCCGAGGCAGGAGACAATAGGTAGAGACATTGGGATTCTACAGCACCACAAAGTTGACCTGCTATGGATGATATTTATAGTAACTGATTCTGGTTGGAGTCTATGAGGATCATGTTCTTCTGCGTTAAGATTGAACGTGCCAGAACTGTGAAGTCCAGACCTGCAACAACGTCGAATGTTACCTGTACACACGCACATAGTTTTACATAAATTAATAAAAATGACAGTTTTAAATATCCAGTATCCTCAGTGTTGATGTCTGTCCAAAGCTATTCTTTTCAAGCAGACAAGCCGATACTTCTACACAGAAAAGGATTTGGTTAACCTACATATTCAAATTAATATGCGAGTCCATCCCTGCTGTTTGTCTGTCTGTTTCCTTTACTGTCAGCAGTGTGTGTGTACGTGTGTGTGTGTGTACGTGTGTGTGTGTGGCAGTGTGTGTGTGTGTGTGTACGTGTGTACGTGTGTGTGTGTGTATGTGTGTGTGTGTGTGTGTGTGTGTGTGTGTGTGTGTGTCGGGCCTCAAACACTGTAGACTTGTGTTTTACAGTCTCTCCTTGATGACCTTCCACAGTGTGCACAGTAACCTTAGGAGAAATGTGACAAGAGCCAATATGACAGCTATGCAGGTGTGAGAGGGAAGAGCACAAAGTTTTCAAGGACACAGTATGTGCGTGCACACCTCCAAGGGCCAACAAACGCCACTAACTGGCACAGAAACACCGCAAAGTTGGACACCACAGAGAAACACAGAGCGTTGGCTTGGATTAGTGTTTCCCAATTTGGAAGTGCTGATGGGAAGTGAGCTGAACAACGTCAAGGACAGGAGCACGCTCTCGATTCCTGCCTGTGTTGGTTTGAAAGGACGGTTTATATCGATTTAGTTTTAGAATAGTTTCAGACTATTTCTATATTTCGAACGATTACGTTTTTCCAAACACTTCATGTAATGTACAGGTTGTAAGTAAATATTTAGTTACATGTACAAAACACGCACACATATGCACACTGTTTTAGGCACATTCTACTTAGATGATTGTACTTAATCTAGATTAAATACATTTGTGTGTTCAATAACCATGAAAAGAAATACAAAATGTGGACTAAACTAACAGGGTTTTATTATAAGTAAAGCAAAGTAATTTTGTTGATGAGAAAAGTAGTTTCAGTCAAGTGACGTGTCACTAATGTCACACACAACACAATTACAAACAGCCAAACCTATTCTTTACAAGTTTTTAAAGGTTTCTAAATATGTTAAGACTCATGGCAGTTCTTACATTACTGTCACAGGGCTGTGGATTGAGGACGGGAAACCTATTTGAAGACCATTGCAAATCAGCTGTGACAAACATCCCAGAGAGCTCCCTCAACAATGACTGCCGCCCCACCACCAAAGGTTCTGCTAACAGGAAACAGGCGCATTACCTAAACCCCAACACACCTGTCGGACAGAGAGGTCTTCAACCTCGGAAATTAAAGAAACGCTGGCTTGCATTATTCTTCTCAATTTTCCCCTTCTTGAATAATACCTAAGTTGAAATGCTGTCATCCCGGACACTAGACACGTAATTATTGTGGAAGTGTTTGTTTGGATTTTGTGTGTCAGGTGGTGTTTAAGCCGAACCAAATCCTTGTGAAGTCTCTCTGTGAAGCGTTCTGAAGACGGCAGCAGCTCTTTAATCTCGGCAGTACGCCGTAACATCCCAGACACACCTCTCATTTGAACTATTTATAATGTCTGCTTATGGTCTGGTCTCTCTCTCTCTCTCTCTCTCTCTCTCTCTCTCTCTCTCTCTCTCTCTCTCTCTCTCTCTCTCTCTCTCTCTCTCTCTCTCGTTTGGTAAAGTTTCAACTCAACTTCACCGATGAGAAAGTGTGCCGTGAAGAGGCGTCATGTCAAAGGTATGGATCACATGACCTCACAGACATGACTTGTATTCAACCCTTAGAAGTCCGACATCGGGTCTATGAGCAGATCATGTATTTTGTCTGTTCTTAAAGTATCCCTCAAATTCTTTTTCAACACGAGGAGCTAATCTGCTTCATTAGAGGCTCCCACTTAATTGTCTGCGCCACATCTCAGACATCTGACTGATAAGAGGATTGTAATCGGGCTGATTCCTTCAAATACGAGACGAGATGAGGAGCAGTTTGTTCACAGCTGCTTATGGATTTAAGAGCTGGGTGGGGGTGCTGTTAGAGATTTAGGAGAAGTGGGGGGTGGCGTGTGTAGTGTGTAGTGTGTGTGTGTGTAATGTGTAGTGTGTGTGTAGTGTGGGGGGATGGGTAGGGGGTGTAGAGGGGTGGGGGCAGTCTTTCATATGTCCTGCTGTTTCCTCTGCATGATTCTGCTGTGTGCCAGGTGGGGGGGGGGGGGGGGGGGGGCGTTGCAGTTCTGTTGTCAGGACAAAAGGGACTAGTTGGAATGACTTGGCGGGGACTAATCAGAGTTTAGTAGCTGTAGAGGTTAGGGGCCATCACACACACACTGGTGTTGTTGCTAAACATTTCACAGTAAAATAAACTCCCACAGGTTTTTGAACAAAGCTTTCAAACATAGTCGGAGAACTGATTTTAATCACAAAAACACATCAGTAAAATTAAGGCTTTTATTTCGGAATACAATGCTGGATTTTATGTCTCATGAATACCTGAATGTATATTTAGATTACTTAAATAACACATAGCCTTTCGAAATACACAAACATGCAATTGTATGATGTCGCTTTGTGTATGAGAAAGGCGCATTACAAATAAACATTTATTATTTATAAATACAAACAAGCAAGACATCACTACATGTCCTGTATAGTTTGAACACAGTTATCTAGTTCTCTCTTTCCTGCCTAATGGCAAGGAATCAGACAACAACATGGTTGTATTAGCTCTGTCTTTAATATTTGATGATAAAACCAGCACACACAGCCTTCCTGTTATGCCCTCTGCAGTTTTCCATAAGAATAGATTATATTACATATCCTCAAGACAGAGACCAAATAATGATAGAATTTGTAATATATCATTGGGGAGCCATCCTAGACCACAACCACACCCACCCACCCACCACGCACGCACACACACTCACAACACACACACTCACACAAACATGCCAACACACACACACACACACACACTCACAACACACACAAACATGCAAACACACACACACACACTCACAACACACACAAACATGCAAACACACACACACTCACACAAACATGCCAACACACACACACTCACAACACACACAAACATGCAAACACACACACACACACACACACTCACAACACACACAAACATGCCAACACACACACACACACTCACAACACACACAAACATGCCAACACACACAAACACACACACACACCTCCTGCTCTGTTTAACTTCAAAGTCTTGGCAATTTCTGATCCACATGACATTCACACTCCTCCAGGGTCAAACAACATCTTGCAGCCTTCATAAAATGATTAAATATTTTAAACAGCATCCCTCTCCTGCCTCTTCACCCCCCCCGAGACCAGCGCTGTTATCGTTTTTGTCAGAGTCAGTTTCCATCTGCATTTGTCATCCCCGGCCGCATTTACGAGTTATCAATCGTTGTGTCAGAATGCAAAATAACTGATGTTCTTTGGGGCGGTATTGGATGTGAATATCTAGGGCTTTTAATCAATGCATATTCCCCCCCCGCCCCGCCCCCCCCCCCCCCGCTCTCTCTTCTCTCTCTCTCTCTTTCTCTCTCTTATTTTCTCTCTCTCTCTCTCACTAACATCCCCCTACTCACATAAATCTGAGGCGGTGTAATGTATTTGCACAGGGAAGAATAGGACTGTTGTGACAGAAGCAGTAGTTATATTATCAAACATTACACCTAGGGGCTAAAAGAGTATCAAGGGCCTTTCAGACTGCCTCGGAATCCCGAGCGAGGAGGACGAGAAGGGATTGCTTTCTGTCGACCATAAATCAGAGAACGGGGCGAGGCTAATCTCTCTCACTCAGCAGCAGAGTAAATACCCGAGGTGAGGATCTAACGCCTGGCTCCTCGCTCGCTCGCCCGCCGCACCTGCTCACGGGGCGTCCGGGGCGGCGGCGCGGCGGGCTGCGCTACGAGTCCCCTGCTCGCAGAGCCGTGCTCGTCCCATGTGTATCTTCCCCCTCGACGTCAACCCCCCCCCCCCCTCCCCACCACCACCCCTGTTCACCCGTGTTGTGTGCGCTGGTTTGGGCGTACAGGGGACGGATGAGAGCATGTACGTGTGAGTTGCGGGCAGATGGATTGTGTGGGTGGGGTGTGTGGGCGGCGTTTGAGGACAGATATGTATTGTGTTCTATATGTTTTATGTATGTTGTCTTTTTCACAGCAAATTGAAAGTGTTTCCTGACAGTAAATACCTTTCTGTTGGCAGCAAAGGTGATTTACAACTGATGGACGTGACTGAGTGGAGACTATAAGAATAATGCCCACAGCTAATGAGCCTCAATAGGAAGGTAAAACTATTCGACCATTCAATACATACTTATGTATTTTCACATCCAAAAACAAGTCCTATAGGCAGGAAACTATTGATTAAATGATACATTTTGCTGTTATTTAACACTCTTCCCAGTTGGTTCTCTCAGATTAAAGTGTGAAGAAAGCCAAATAAAACCTCTGTTTCATTTTTTATCTTCAACGGCCAGTGCAATGACCGCACTAAATTAAGCTAACGGGAATTTGCAAACTTTAATGCCTCTAAACGTCCTGCTACTTGGACAGCGTCTTATCAGTTAAGTGGAAAAGTATTAATCTCAGACGCATTTAGCTGTTGTCCGTCTAATGTCCGTTCTCCAAGTTGGTCCTGAAAGCGATCCCCTTTCTCACCCCCTGTGAAGGATGGCTCATCCTGGGCCCAGATGAGGACATTATCATTTGAGTTGGGAGGGGACGGCTGGGGGGGGGGGGGAAGGGTACTCAGGTTCAATCTCATCTTTCCTCGATCCCTCACGTCCTCTCTCCTTCCCTCCTACTCTGGAAGCAGCGAGCGAAGAAACCGCACGGATCTTTTCCCTCCGAAACTCCTGCCAGGAGGACCTGAGGATGCGAGGTCCTGAGAGGAGGCCTCGAGGTTTCAACCTAACATCCGTGTCATCGGAGGGTGCAAAAAGGGAGAGGAAAGGGGGGCGGGCATCTCCGCAGTGGCAATTTAAGTACAAATTAGACCTCAGGGAGGCAGAGAAAGCCCTAGCGACAGTGCCACTGCTCGGGGAAAATCACTTCTTACATTGTGCCGAGGTAAGTCTGTGGTCTCACCTGACAGTTGGTGGATTTTTACATTTCCCTGTGAAAGGGTTTTTTTGCGTCTGTTTGGAGGCTAAGAGGATGCTGTCAACTTGTGTTCAGGGCTTAAATGACTGGTTGAAAGCGTGGCTTGGACACAAACCCTCACGTCCAACCTGGTTGTTCTGCTTTGTATCTCAGGAGGGAGTAAGTATGAGACTGGTTTAAGGCTTTAAGAAGAGGACACAGTTGTCAAACGAAGAAATAAGTCGTATTTTAGTTTCAAGACTGAACACGGTGTCAGTGGTCCGGACCATGGTAATAACACTGCATGTGTTTTCTCATTTTTCAGGGATTAAACATTTGAATCATATTCATAAAATTCATAAATATTTAACTGATAGATTTCAGGATTATTACATGTCCTAAACCACACCCAGCCCTGACCTGAAGCCATCTGGGGCCAGTGTCTTATAGCTCTTGTCTGATCTCAGCCAGGATCTGGGATCCTCAAGATCATGAGAGGACCGGACTGACCTACTTCTCCTTGTTAGCGATTCATTTTACAAGTCTGGAGATCAAATTTTTCTTGAAGGGTATTTGTGCTGAATTTCATCGACCACCACTAGTGAGGTCTCTCTCTATTTTTTTTATCTATTACCTCCACCGACATACAATATTTACAGGCTATGACTCGAAATAGGATGATGTAGTCTGTGTCTGTCTGAAGTTTTTAACCATAAACCACACATTCTGCACCAAAGTAATAGAGAGGAGCGCTTTCCGACAGCCTTATTCATATTGTGTATGTGACACCAAGGGGAGACATGACGTATAACATCTATAGGATCAGAGCTGAATCTGACCTTGAGCCTGAACAATAACACTGCCTTCCCTCCGTCCTTTTCTACCAAAAGAGCTGTTTCTATCTCAGTAAACGTAGGTCTAAGTCACTGTCTGCATCCAGCTGGCCAGTCACAATTGCATTATTCATAAAATACAAACACACACACACACACAAAATGGATTCCTCTGGTCTGCTCCCCACCAAAGTCACATGATTT
Organism: Thaleichthys pacificus; assembly: GCA_023658055.1. Classification (NCBI taxonomy): domain Eukaryota; kingdom Metazoa; phylum Chordata; class Actinopteri; order Osmeriformes; family Osmeridae; genus Thaleichthys; species Thaleichthys pacificus. The sequence goes on along the minus strand of CM042861.1, from coordinate 12,094,491 downwards.
ATGAGTCCCTCTTTAGGTTATAATTCAAAGTTCATCCTCACATACATCATATTTTGAAGCACATAGATTATGAGAGAGAGCACATTTATCATACAACAGGGCACACATACACAAACGTGTACAAGTACACACACAAGCATGCACACACACACACATACAAGTACACATACACACAGGTATACACACACAGGCATACACACACACACCGACACAAATATATACACACACACGTTACCGACATCTACCCACTAAACCACACTTTCCCCACTAACAACTATTCTAATTTCACTGTTGACATCTCCTCTGAAACGTGTAAATGCCTTAAATGCAAATAGATAAGAGATCATGTTTTCTGCTTGTATGCTGTATTTTAAAATACTCTCCCAAGTAGGTGAATATGAAAATAATATACACTGGAGTCATTTATCATGTTATACATCAAATAGCTAAATAAGGAGCATAGACTAAGATTCAGACCAGTTCACTTACTCTTTTAACTAACAGGAAATGACTTTCCAAACATGTTTACTCCGAATACATTTGCTGTAATAAAAACTCCAAAACTTTGCAGGGCTCTCAAGTCTCACAAACATTTCTCACGCTCTGACGCAACACCTTGTATTTTTCACGCTGAAAATTAAGGGATAACTTGTCCTCTATATAAAATTAATGGATGAGGCGCAGGCATACAGAGTTTTCTGGCGAGTTGATAGCTGTCTCGAGTTATACAGAGTTCCTGCCACCTACCAGCCAATCAGAACCCCCCCCCCCCCCTTCCTATTATGGTTACTATGGTAATCTCACGCCAAACCTTTGATAAAACTTGAGAGCCTGGGAATTAGTTTTGTTTGTTTTTCAAAACCTGGGGGTCAAACGTGAATGTAGGCTATCCCTACTGTGAATGATGGGTACTGACAGCGGATGCACTTTCGAGCAACGTTAGCGAACAACAAAAATGAAGATTACGCTTCTGGACACCAGAGAGAGAGCGTCACCCAGGAGCAACATTAACCCCAAGTCTCGTGACAGACTGTATTTCGTCCTAATCTTCACTTAAACAGTTGATAAGGAAGGCTAATTTGAGGACTGATGGAGAGAGGAATCTAGTTCAACTCTCTTGAGCCTCATGAATAAATTCAGATATCATAATTGCTCGCAGAAAAAAAAAAAAAAACTCAAATTGCGTAAATTCCGAAACAAATTGGCCTCCTTAGAAGTCGAATCAGAGTTTTGATGGTTGATGCAGACAGATTTGATTCTTTCTAAATAGGCGTGAGAATGTTATTGACGCCACTTCAAATGAGATTTAAACACACACTCAAATTGGGGATCATTGGCTTATGGTAATCCTCTGCATTTGTCACCAGACTGAGAGAGCCCTGCCATCTTGCTTTGCCCTCATCATCCAACTCACACAAGATGTGTCCATCTCACACAATCTGTGTCTGTCTGTCTTTCAAGAATTTCGGTTGAGTGGCTAATCATTGAATAATGGGCAATGTCGTTGGCACAGGAGGGGGGTACAAGACTATGAAAAGAAAAAAGATGGAGAGATATAATATCTTTGGAAGAGCTCATAGTTGTGAGAGCAGCCGTGGTTGGAGTGTGATGTGTGTGAGGGGCTCCCAAATGTAGTTCTGAGATCAAAACTGTGATGCAGTTTGAAATCCGATATTTTTGGGGAGGGCTGCTTTGTTGAGATAGACAGTGAAGAACGACAGGAAATGTAGCAGAGAGGGGAGGATACACAGGAAATGAACTGCGACAGATTCGAACAGTCTTCACCGCCGAGCAACAGAAGCAAGGCACTTTAATACCAAATAGACACATTTTGCAAAGGTCATGTTCAGTAATTGATAGTCTGTAGTAGATAGTTTTTGCCATAGTGTGCGTTTATTTTTATATTTGAAAAAAAAGCATTTTTGAAAGCATCTAAAGCTCTTTTAAGAACAAGCACTTCCTGTACTCAAGAATAGGACAGTTCATGGTTGACGGTATTCAAGCAGCGAACTAATAGATCCTAAAATATAGAATACACCAGCAGTAAATAGAGGAGGCTGTAACGGAGGAAGGAAGCAATGTTGTTGGGAGAGAAAGCTAATTATAACCTTTGTTGGTTATCAACACCTGATTTAAACAGAGCGCAGCACACCTCATCACAGTAAACATTATTCTTTGTAGTCAACTGCTAATTAACTTGCTTATTTGTGACTGTCAAACAATCCCTGAGTTCATTAGTTAGCTAACTCAGAAAGAGGCCTGGTATGTAAGGCAGTAGCCTGCTAACTCAGAGAGGGCTGACATGTAAGGCAGTTTCATGCTAACTCGGAGACAGACCTGGTATGTAATGCAGTAGCATGCTAACTAGTAATGCTAACCGACTTTGCTGCTGCTGTAAAATGGCGGTTTTTGCAGGGTTTTCTTTGTTTTGGCAAATGACTCGTGGGAAAATGGAATCAGCTCTAACATGTTCCTGTAACGAGATAAATACATGTTGGTTTTGAGATAGTCCCTCTTCTGTGTTGTACTAACCTGTGAAGTATCAGCAGTGGATTTAAAAGAGGAAATTATTCGGGGGGGGAAAAACGGCCTCAAACTTGAACTTGTTTCTTCTTGAGTGTATTTCCATCGACAACCTCATGAGATTCAGGCTTTGAAATGTATTAACTGTTAACCATGCTCACTCTTGTTGATACATCTTTGAATGCACATCAAAGGGCTCCAGTCAGCTCAGATCTACAGTCCTTTTAATAGTGACGTGCTGTGCATCTGTGTGTGTGTGTGTGTGTGTGTGTGTGTGTGTGTGTGTGTGTGTGTGTGTGTGTGTGTGTGTGTGTGTGTGTGAGTGTGTGAGCTAGAGGGAGAGTCAGAGTGTCTGCCTGCATGCGGATGGTATACTGTAAGTATGTCTGTTTGTCAGAGTTTGAGTAAATACACTTGAAAGAACGAGGTCTACTTATGGGAAATCTCTATTTGCTTTGCAGACTTCCCACACCTGATGTTGTAGCTTCCGGTCCAGATAAACATGGATGACAAGGATGTTGGTGACCCAAATCAACCCGCAGCCGCCGATAGTCACTGTGTACGCTCCATGACTTGACAGAACGAGTGTGCATGTTTCAGCAAGACGTTAATGATGCTTCTCAGAAGTGTTCTCCCCCCGCCTCTCCCCGTCTCCCTCCCCCCCCCCCTCCACACCCCCCATCTGCAGAAACATCTTAGCTTGCTGCCGCTAACCACAATTAATAAGGCCAGCACTAACTAACAGTCCATGAATAGTCTTTGGGTGTCATCCACAATCATTATTGACAACCAGACAATACTCCACCATACTGCACCCTTCTAAGGTCTCTCTAAAGATCCCTGGCTCTCCCTTCTCTCTCCTTTCTCCTCTCTCTCTCTCCTCACATCCATCCCTCTCTCTCTCTCTCTCTCTCTCTCTCTCTCTCTCTCTCTCTCTCTCTCTCTCCTCACATCCATCCCTCTCTCTCTCTCTCTCTCTCTCTCTCTCTCTCCTCACATCCATCCCTCTCCTCTCTCTCTCTCTCTCTCTCTCTCTCTCCTCACATCCATCCCTCTCTCTCTCGCTCTCTCTCTCTCTCTCTCTCTCTCTCTCTCTCTCTCTCTCTCTCTCTCTCTCTCTCTCTCTCTCTCTCTGTATTCTCCCCTCGCCCGCCCGCCCCATCCCAGAGCATGCAGCGAGGCCAGTAATGAAGATGGCACTCCCAGGAGAGCGTGTCTGGCTGGGCTTGTTTTCACCACTGCTGCCATGCTGCAAATCCTGCCTTTGAGCTGCCTTCCAGAGGGGCAAAGCCACTGTTTAGAGAACTGACTTTTGTTTGTGTGTGTATGTGCTCAGTATTACTGTGTGTGTGCTTGTGTACGTGTGTGTGTGTGTGTGTGTGCGTATGTGCGTGTGTTTTACAAACCATAACGTTAGGAGAACCGTACCAGCGTCCCCCCACCCTCCACCCCTCTTCCTCGTTCCTCTCTCTGTTTTTATTGGCCGCCATAACACATGCTCAGTCTCTCCTTGGACCCATTGTGGGGTGGCACGGTCAATGAATACGCTCTCCTGCTAACCCTCATTTCCTCTTTGATGAACAAATAGGAGCCCTCTCCTCTCCTCCTCCACTCCTCTCCACCTCTCCTCCTCCACTCCTCTCCACCTCTCCTCCATACTGCAGCAATTAAGGCCTAAGTGAATGGCAAACTGTGAATTAATGAAAAATGATGATGAGCAATGAAGATGCAAGGGTTAGAAATAAAGAGAAAGTGAAGGGCGGGAAAGAGAGAGGGGTAAGGAGAGAGGGAGGGAGCAGGAGGGGGAGAGAGAGAGGGAGAAGGAGGGAGAGAGAGTTTGAGCCCCATTGCTTCCTTCCAGGTGTCTCTGACTGCATGATTTCATCTGTGAACCATAATCAACTTCCTTAATGAAATACGTAATTAACATATTATAATTGTGCTACGGATGGTTTTGACAGAAATCATTTTCCATATCTAATACTATGCTAATTTAATCTGTTCCTCACGCACCAACATGACCTTTTGTGATTACGTTTCATGGCAGATTTCTTCAGTGTGTGTGTGTGTACCATGTGCTTTTGTGTGCGTGTGCACACGTGTGTGTGTGTGTGTGTGTGGCATGGGTGCATGTCTATGAGTAAGTGTGTGAGTGATGGATTGATTTAGCCACGGTGGAGAATCCGACTGTCACAGCAGGAACACCTCAACAGGAGACACAGATGGCCAGGAGACAGCCCTCACCCTGCCCTCACCCTGGTACTAACCCTGGTACTAACCCAGCCCTCACCCTGGTACTAACCCTGCCCTCACCCTGGTACTAACCCAGCCCTCACCCTGGTACTAACCCAGCCCTCACCCTGGTACTAACCCAGCCCTCACCCTGGTACTAACCCTGCCCTCACCCTGGTACTAACCCAGCCCTAACCCTGGTACTAACCCAGCCCTCACCCTGGTACTAACCCAGCCCTAACCCTGGTACTAACCCAGCCCTCACCCTGGTACTAACCCAGCCCTAACCCAGCCCTAACCCTGGTACTAACCCAGCCCTAACCCAGCCCTCACCCTGGTACTAACCCAGCCCTCACCCTGGTACTAACCCAGCCCTAACCCTGGTACTAACCCAGCCCTAACCCTGGTACTAACCCTGGTACTAACCCAGCCCTCACCCTGGTACTAACCCTGGTACTAACCCAGCCCTCACCCTGGTACTAACCCAGCCCTCACCCTGGTACTAACCCAGCCCTAACCCTGGTACTAACCCTGCCCTCACCCTGGTACTAACCCAGCCCTAACCCAGCCCTAACCCAGCCCTCACCCTGGTACTAACCCTGCCCTCACCCTGGTACTAACCCAGCCCTAACCCTGGTACTAACCCAGCCCTAACCCTGGTACTAACCCAGCCCTCACCCTGGTACTAACCCAGCCCTCACCCTGGTACTAACCCAGCCCTAACCCAGCCCTCACCCTGGTACTAACCCTGCCCTAACCCAGCCCTCACCCTGGTACTAACCCAGCCCTAACCCAGCCCTCACCCTGGTACTAACCCAGCCCTCACCCTGGTACTAACCCTGGTACTAACCCAGCCCTCACCCTGGTACTAACCCAGCCCTCACCCTGGTACTAACCCTGGTACTAACCCAGCCCTCACCCTGGTACTAACCCAGCCCTCACCCTGGTACTAACCCAGCCCTAACCCAGCCCTAACCCAGCCCTAACCCAGCCCTAACCCAGCCCTAACCCAGCCCTAACCCTGGTACTAACCCTGCCCTCACCCAGGTACTAACCCAGGTACTAACCCAGCCCTCACCCTGGTACTAACCCAGCCCTCACCCTGGTACTAACCCAGCCCTAACCCAGCCCTAACCCAGCCCTAACCCAGCCCTAACCCAGCCCTAACCCAGCCCTAACCCTGGTACTAACCCAGCCCTAACCCAGCCCTAACCCTGGTACTAACCCAGCCCTCACCCTGGTACTAACCCAGCCCTAACCCAGCCCTAACCCTGGTACTAACCCAGCCCTCACCCTGGTACTAACCCAGCCCTAACCCAGCCCTCACCCTGGTACTAACCCAGCCCTAACCCAGCCCTAACCCTGGTACTAACCCTGGTACTAACCCTGGTACTAACGCAGCCCTAACCCTGGTACTAACCCAACCCTAACCCTGGTGCTAACCTAGCCCTAACCCTGGTACTAACCCAACCCTAACCCTGGTACTAACCCAACCCTAACCCTGGTACTAACCCAACCCTAACCCTGGTGCTAACCTAGCCCTAACCCTGGTACTAACCTAACCCTAACCCTGGCAAGGAAGAGGAAACTCAAAACAAACTGGCTTTCTCTTATTTCATCGTGACAAATGAAATCTATCCAGTATGTAAAAAAAAAGTTGCTTGTCTCACTTTTCACAAAGGAATTGCACTTCAAACGCTTCAGCTTGTTTGATACGTTTTTCATCACATCTCAGGCTCAGCTTGGACATAAACCATCTCCTCAGACTGGACGTCTGAGAGCAGTGAGTGGCAGGTGCAGAGACTCGGGATGACATCCAGTCGTGTTTCATGACGCGAACGAGCTCGCCCATCCCGGCGGAGAGAGAGAGAGCGATATCATTCACTCGTCGGCCCGGACCGACCGACCGCCAGTCCTGTGTCGTTATCGGAAAAAAACACGTCACACTGTATCTCAGCCCAAAAAGGAAGCGACGCAACTAACTCTTTCTGGCTATGATTCCAGATATCATATTATGTGCATCTGAAGAGTTTCAGCCCCTCAGTTACTCGATCCCGTTCGTGCGCTTCGAAAAGGTCAAGTGGGATCCAGAGAGAACACAGGAGGCGAAGGAGAAGTAACGATTCCGGCGAGCGAGCGCGACAAGGAACATCCGATGAGTGACAGGATGTGTGCCAGCTCGTAACGAGGGGCCCCCTTCCCAGAATGCAGTGCTGTGCGTCGCCGTGACAGCTCCCGGCGCCCCGAGGTGCACCGTGCGCTCTGCCACTCTTCGTCTCCGGGGGAACAACGGCGGGGCGCCCGCTCGACCTTCTGACGCGCGCTGACGTGGACGGCGCTGCTCGTGTCACTGTTTGTTTCGTTTGTTCGGCTCGTTACGAGGAGGGTGTGTTTGGGTACTTCGGCGGGGAGGCAGGGGGGGGGCGTTGGGGGCGGGGCAGGAGGGCGGGGGGTCGGGGGCACCGTAGCTCAACGGTAACTCATTGAAGTTTTACTTGCTATACCTGCCTGGAGAGTTATTGTCTGTGTAGGGTTAGCGTTGTGGTTGAACCTTCTCCCCCTCCCCCCTCCCCCCCATCCTTATCAGTACTTATGAGCTTTTCAGATTTTCACCGGGAAGCAATAACAGTGCAAACACACACACACACACACACACACACACACCACACAGACACACACAATCACTAATCAGAACTGCACATCTGAACCCAGACCACTTTGTTATAAGCTAGCTGTCCACCACACACACAACCACACACACACATCACACACACACACCCACACACACATCACACACACACACCCACACACCACACACAACCACACACACATCACACCGCAGGTATCTCCCAGTCCTCCATTCCTCCTGTTTGATTGACAGGACCACTGATGCACCACATCAGTTAGTGATGGCTGGAGAGACTGAACCCACAATGGCTGGACTCCCCCGTGTCCTGACACTATCGTGTCGGAGAAAATGATGTCTGGGAGGTCCAGAAAACAGCAGTGAGATTGAGAGACGGCACCAAAATGTCCGAGCCAGGGTTAGCGTCTCGTAGGCTCCTCTGAGACAGCTTGAGGCAAGCGTTGATAAAGACGTTTTCTCCTGAGCGATGATGATTAGACAGTGCAATTGGACTGGAGCCGCGAGAGGGAACGCGAGGCCGGGCGAACGAGGCTCTCTTGTTCAGTCGAGTCTCTCCCCCGTTCTCCCGTCTCATCAATGTGGGAGAGAGATATTTATACAACGCCTGTATTTCCAAGCAGAACACAGATGCAAAACCTCACTGTGGTCACTTGAGGGTTAAAAATCTATGGTTTCAGTGTGTGAGGAATGGAGGACGTTACCCGTCCGTCCGTCACCCCATCTCCCCCCAACCCATCCTCCCCCCACCCCCCCCCAAATAGAGCCCCTCAGTAAATCATCAGCATCACCCAATCATCACCCAGCGTTGGGGTCTCAGCGAAACGAAACAGGGTTGCTGTCTTGTCATCAGTGTGAGCTAGAACCGCCACACCGATCGACCCTGCGATTAAAACACAAACTAACAGCGGAGCAGAGTTAGCTTTCAGCTAATGCTCTCGCCTCGCGGCTAGCGACTGAAGCTAGCGAGCGGGGGAGGCTAAAGTTCAGATGCACATGCCACTCACTGCAATCTCCTCCACCTGATTCCCGTCTGTTGTCGCCCTCTGGTTCCCCTTCCATCATTATAACCCAGAGCGCCGCACAGAATGAGGCTGATGCCCGGCGATAAGCATCTAGAACGGTTTGCAGCCCTCGGGCTAGCGGGATGACGAGCGCTATCAAATATCCGACTGTACTGCCTGTGCGTGAGGGCTTGTATCTATCTGTCATGAAGCTTTGATCACTCAGGAAATAAGTGGGCGCTTCTCGCTAACCCCTTTACCCCCCCCCCCCCAGCTTCCCCTGTCCCCCGCCCCCCCCCCCCCCTCACCCCCACCCCAATGTACGTCCACAAACAAACAATGATGCAAACCCACCAACACACTGGAAGGAGATGTTTAAAATTGCAGTGGGTCTCAGAAGAGAAAGTCATGGAGTTTTTGAAGCTGTTTAGAGCTGCAAGAGATACATACATATACTGTTACTGTATCTTATGCACATAAACAATAGCTGGAATAATGTGTTTTTTTTTTAACGTCACGTAGGATATTATGACATTTGTATTAGAAAATCTGCATAAAATGTAGCAACTAACATTTACAGTATTTGAATCATTAATGATGCTTTTTGTTTTGTGTATCAAATCAAATATTTGTATCCCAAAAGGTAGTCAGGAATCATATTTAGTCATGTCACTCTCTACTATGAATAGAATAGTTGGGGAACATCAACAAACATGTCTGTACACTGAGGGAGGCTCTGCATCTGGACTCCACAGCATGAGTCATCCCTAAATATTAATTTACTCTCTTTCATCCAAAGCGACATTCTAACAGTGAAGCACATCACCATCCACACCTGCCTGCTGTCTCCATAGACCAGAACGGAGCATCGATTCGAAATGGAAACAAAGTCCTTTTTTTTTCCGGTTGTTGCTGTAGTTTCAATCCCCAGGAAACCCGGAGCAGATGGGAGCTGGACGCTTCAGGTAGGCCTCAGCTCTCCTGGCAGCACGACAGACGTCTCCAGCTCCCCGGCATCAGGAGTGGACTGTTCTAGACTGTTTTGGACTGTTCTGGACTGTTTTGGACTGTTCTAGACTGTTCTGGACTGTTCTGGACTGTATTGGACTGTTCTGTACTGTTTTGGACTGTTCTAGACTGTTTTGGACTGTTTTGGACTGTTCACGGCTGGTCTAGACTGTTCTGGGCTGTTCTGGACTTCGTCGACTGCAACACTTTTACATCAATACTTACTAATACACATTTTATTCTCATTCCAGGGTCTTCCTTTAGTTTTTTTTTCTATTATATATCACATAACTTCAAAATGTCCCACCATGATTCCAGTTTGTACTAACCACACATTTGTTTTGGAAAGCACAAGAATGTTAGACGAAGGACTGGCCAATTGGAAAAGTCGGTAAATGAAGAACAAGGCCCGTAACCAGGCAGAAGAGAGAGAGAGAGAGAGCAGAGACAGAGAGAGAGAGGAGACAGAGCAGAGAGAGAGAGAGAGAGAGAGAGAGAGAGAGAGAGAGAGAGAGAGAGAGAGAGAGAGAGCAGAGAAAAAGAAAACAGTGGATGTGTGTGCGAGGGAGAGAAAGAAGGAGTGAAAGCTTGGCACGGCGCTAGCAACAGTAGAGGAAGGCTGTATTATTTCCTCCCAGCACTCAATCAAATGTTGGCCCACTGCCCCCCTCCTTAATGCCAT
>CM042861.1:12073207-12084298 GCA_023658055.1 Thaleichthys pacificus | reverse complement strand
CACAACTATGTACGAGCCCGAACAGGAAGCTGTCTTAGGTGACCAACTGAATAATGTTACCACTAGGGCTAAAACTTGAAACATTCCGAAATTAGGGCTTTATTACGATGAATGGACAGTTAATGATCAACAGTCACACTAATCCCAACCAGTTCACCAAAGAGCCGCTTTCGGATCATTGAAATTCGTTACATTTCACATCCAACAAAACATATTACGATTGCCTCTACTGTACCATTGGGTTGTACCGCGTCCTATCCATACAATCCCCCAAACCACTCTACCCTCCTCCCACCGCTCAGAAGCCACGAGGCATTTGTTTTTCCGGAGTTCGGTTGAAACACGCCCATAGTCACAGCCCAACGGAGAGTTCTCAGACTCATATTCTGATAGAATTATGAGTATGACAACGTCAGGCTAACGAGATTCAGGCGATTGTCGAGTTGGAAATACAATCACTATTTTGAGTTATTTGTCAGATACAGATGGAAATACAAGGTTTCGTCGTACACTCTGTGATGGTCGGTTGGCGACAACAGTGCTATCAAGCTAACACAAATAAACACAACGTCAAAATTTGAAGAAACATTTGGCGCACAGTCACAAAACTTATAGAGTTTCCACCGGGTCGTCAAAATGGTGGGTGTTCGACGTCATGCGAGCACCCCGGCACCGTCCCCACGCCCCGGCCCGACAAGCCGGCTGCCAAGAAGGCTGCCTATTGACAGATTGAAGTAAATGCCATTCGACTGCTGCAGGTCAGCCGTGCAGGCAAACGCCGGGCGCTAAGGTCTTGCATGGACAAAAGGTCAGACTTCGAACACGCACATATTTGTTATGATGACAGGCGCACGTATGTAATCCCCGTGACTTGCCTATGCCGGTACACCTCATCTGGTGTCAGCAGCTGCCTGAATGTAAAAACTAATAAAGTAGCATCTTGTAAGCTACTTAGTTCTTTTAAAATCACAGTAAACTTGTAAAAGATAACGGCTATAGTCACCTTTTAAAATCAAGTAACTTGTAACGAACTAAGTGCTTTTTCAAAGAAACTGTCACGGCAACTGAACACTGCCTACAACCAAAGCACATTGCGTATCATAGCGCATGCGTCAACACTTCTATACGGCGCCAACACATCTCCTCACCCTTCCCCCTTTCCCTTCCCTCACTGGTACTTGCAAGCTAAGAATCGAGAGGCCTCGGAGAAGGAGACGCTCTCTCTTCACTCACCCGCCTATTCCTGGACGGTGACAGAGTCCTACAAAACCCCTCCCTATCCTCCCTCACCCCCTCACCCCTCTCCCCTCTACCTTCTTCAGTCCACCTCTCTCATGCTTCTCTCCTTTCCTCCTCTTCCGCGCTTCCTCGCCTCTCGTTCTCCCTGCTGCCTATCTCCGCTTCATCTTTTCTCCGTTGTCTCCAGAGGTATACGCCACGTAGGATCACCACCACTATCTTACCCTCCCCTGTCCCCCTCCTCCCGTTATTAACTGTAAGGTGTAAAAATAACAAACCATGGTGTCCTCTCTTCTTACAACTGTGGCAACATGCTTATTGGAAAAAAAGGGGAAGATAGAGGAGAGGGGGGGGGGGCAGAGAAGGGGGGGGAGAGAGAGGTGGCCCGCCACCAAGGCCACAGAAGCCCCCCCCTCCCCCCCTCCCCATCAACTGATCAAATCGCTCTCCCTCTTGCCCTTAGCTTCGCCCTCCCCCGGATGCGCATCATCGCCTATCTCTACTCGTCCCCCCTCCCTCTACCCTCTTCCTTCCCCTCACTACTACATACTATTACTCTCTTACCTCCTCCTCACTCCCTTCCCCCGCTCCCCCCTACTCCATCCCTCACTGAGAATACTCCCTCTCCCCCACCACCCTAACGTGATCCTATACTTATCCATACCCTGTCACTCTCTCAATCATAACAACACTATATATCACAAAAATCTACATACACCAAGCCAACCAAACACCCCTTCAACACTTCATTGTGTGACTATATACTGAGAAAGGTCATGTTTCGTCACTACAAAAATCTTGTGTGAAATATTACTTACCGCGACCCCTACCTTTTTTTGTTACGTACACACTCCTTCCTCTTTTTCCTCAAACATTTTTATCTTAATCTCTCTCCCTTTTAACCCTTTCCTCTTCTTCGTCCTTCGCTTTTCGACTCTTTCCCTCTCTCGTCTTCTTACCTCATTCCCCTCTCCTTCCTCACCCTTTTCCTCCTCCCCTCCTACTCCCCGTCCTCACTTCGACCTTTCTCTTCTCCTCCACTCCTCCTCTGATCTCCTTCCACTCTCCCTCCCTTCTCCCTTCCCTCCGCTCTTTTCCTACTCTCCCTCTCCCCTCTCTCCCTTCCTATCTACCTATCTTTCACCACAGCAAATACTCACTAACCTCCCACCTTTCTGTATAAGTACATCAGTATATCGTCACCCCCCCCCCCCCCCCTCCCTGCTTCCTCCCCTCCCCCCTCTCCCATGTCCCTCACCATCTTCCCCCTACAAGGCACGATAATGCCCCAACCAAGCCACCCCCCTCCACCCCCCCCCCCCACCCAAATTTTTGGTTTTTTTTCCCGGACACTTTTCACCCCCACGCATTACAAACAGCAGTTCCCTCCGTCTGCAGTAGACATTTTCCCCCTGCCTCCCCTCCCTCCTCGGAGTACACAAGGAATCAGAAGAACAACGATGAAAGTCAAATGGACACAGAGCGCAGTGAAGCGTGAAACGAGTCTTCTAGAAAAGGGTCTGTTGCGTCATCGCACAGCTGTTTCTTGATTTACATAATATATTTCCTTCCAGCAGCTCAAGTCAACAATGTAGTAAAGGGCCCCACAGAGCCCCATCGAAGGATAGAGCAGTATCACAAAGAGAGAGTAGTTATGCTATATTCGACGTACCCAGAGACACTCACCGAGGAGCTGCAATCTAAGCATCTATACCACCCCTGCTCCCCTCCGCTCGCCTCTCTCCTATCTTTCCCCCGCCAGTGTGTGTGCGTAGAGTTTCTACATACTGGCTCCATATATGCTAAAGATAGTCAAGGACGGCACGCACTCTAATGCAGTTCTCAGCGATGACGCAGTCATCCTTTGATTCGTAGAGGCGTCTTGTATTTCTATCTCACTACCCCCTCACCTATACATCTTTTCTATATCGCAAGTGCCTCTCCCTTTTCCCCATGGCATCCCATTTGTTGCAGAGCTTTCTCTTCGTGCTTCGTTGTTGAGCACACTCCCTTCAGTCGGTTTATGTCCACCTGTCCTTCATCAGATACCAGACTCCTACCACACAGTCGTACAAGGCTATCATTTGTGCGTTAGATTTTTGGGGGATAGACTGTATTTTGGACTTTATGTGCGATTTTATTCTTCATGTGAGTTATGATCTACACACCCTCGTTGCCTGTCATTCCTTGACCTTTTCTTGTTCATAGCTTGACGCTCATTTCCCTCTTTTCCTTCTCTCCTTCCCTTCGGCGTATCGTCGAGGCCTTCTTTATTGCAGCTGCCCTGCCGTGCCCCACTGAGACCACTAGTCACTTGTACATTCGTCCGTTTGTCACTCTATACTCCCTGCCTACACTGCAGTGTCCCCTCTGTCCCCATCATCACTTGCCTCTTGATGTCAGAGATCTTGCTGCTCCCAGAGGGCAGGTTGCAGGGCTTTAGTACCCGTTCACTTCGACACGGTCGCATGGTCGGCATTGGCAGTGTGTTACTCGTCGCCTTCCCCGCCATCTGTCGACTTATCTGCGGGGCTCGTCTATCGTCGACCCAAGAGGATCGGAGAGGCTGCCCTCACACTACTCTTTCACAGATAATTCCGCGGCCCCTATTTCCCCGTTCCTCATCAGGGCCTTGAGCATGTCGATTCTTTGTCTGGGAAGTCTGTCGGACAGAGATACAGTAGTAGGGGTAAGAGTGGGAAAGTGATAGCGCAGCCGTGGTCATCAAGCTCTTAGGCATTTTCTTGTCATGTTGATGATATATTGTCGTCTTTCATATAGGCTATGAATAATGGTGCGTTTCCCTTTCGTCTCTGTGTGATGTTTTTTGTGAAAGGCCATGACCGGATGTTGAGTGGAATTTCACAATGATTTTTGGTTTGGAGTCTCCATCTCCTTTTCTCTCCATTCACCCTCCCGACTCTGAGGATGGCCGATGATGAATATTCTGAGAGGAAGACAATGACCACATAGGTATGTGTTCACAAGGAGAGATATTCAGTATTATGCTGAGTATGGTGTCAGCGACTACCTTCGATGTCGTAGCCATCTTTCATCTGTGGAAGAGGATTTGAGAGATGAAGCGTGAGTGAGGCACTGGACACCATGTGTCGCTTGCGGTACGGTCAGATCGAGATCTGTATTTCGATCGATGTGTGAGGGAGGCCTCTATGGTCCGCTCGTGGGCCAGGTCGATTTTTTCTACGTGGATTATAGGGCAGATTAAATTGGCCATTACACTGACTGATGCGTCTGCCTTGACTTTCTAGACAGTCGTACTCTGAGTCTCTTTCTGTTCGGCCAATATCTCCTCTTGTCGTTCTGCCTATACTCGTTCCTACTGTGCTCATTTGTGGCTTGTAGGCGCACCACGCGTGTATGACGGAGTAGAGAAAGGGCGATATGGATGCATGTGCCATTTTGTACTAGCCTGAAAGCTCGTATACGAGATCGAGGAATGCGCCAAGAGAGACAGAGACCGTGTGGGCTTTCGTGAGATAGCGGATTCGATGTGACTCTCAGAGAAAGGGGCTTCGATGAGAGAGCGAAGGTGTGAGCGAGTCCCAGAGAGACAGACCGAGTTGGAGAGGGAGCGTTTCCCCGGAGGACTAGAGAAAGTGCGATTGAGTGAGATGGCCCCCTCATGTGGTAAGATCAGTACTGCTGGTGCACATGCTGAGCCTGTCAGGCTGGTCAGTAGCTTGGCACTTCCGTTATGATGTGCACACCCGAGTCTTAGTCTATCCCTTTCTGTACCCAGAGGCCTAGGTCTGCCAATGATGGCCACGTTCCTCGTCCCCCCGCCACAGAGTCAGCTTTCCTTCCTGCCAGACGCGCAGTCTGCCACATCGAGGCCAGTCTTTCCTGCCCAAGAGGCCAGTCTGACTAAGAGGCATATATGTGTCCTGCCCCAGAGGCATTCCAGTTTGCCTACATGCCTTAGCCTCTTTTCGGTTATTTACTGTCACGACGCATGATAATACAGGCATTCTATTAGTGGATTTACACACAGTGTCGCTATAGACTAAGTTGTCGGGCAATGTCTTTCTCTCCTGTGCTCGTGCCACTCTGACGATATGACGCAAATATTAGTAGACGCGACGGAGAAGACGACCGAGAGAGATGCCCGAGAGAGATGACTAGACCCGAGAGCGGAGACCTTTTGACGATTGAGGGAGAGAGAGACTTCTGCTGTCTTTTGACTCCTTCACTCACCGTGTGTCTGAGGGTGTGAGGTAAGGTTGTGGATCGAGAGTCATATTTCATATTTAAACGACATTATGTCTATATTTGCATTTACTGGATGAGTAAACTCACATTAATCAATTAAACATTTCGTTTTAAATAACTGTGATGAGCTGTACGAATGAATGGCATATTGTGGCAAGAGAGAAATATCTCTCCCCTTCTACCTCTCTCCCTATCTCCCCTTCTCCCTCTCTCCCCTTCTCCCTCTCTCCCCTTCTCCCTTTCTCCCCTTCTCCCTCTCCCTCTCCTCTCCCTCTCCCTCTCTTCCCTTCTCCCTCTCGTCCTTCCTTTATCTCCTGCCCCCTCTCTCTCCCCTTCTCCCTCTCCCCTTCTCCCTCTCTCCCCTTCTCCCTCTCTCCCCTTCTCCCTCTCTCCCCTTCTCCCTCTCTCCCCTTCTCCCTCTCGTCCTTCCTTTATCTCCCGCCCCCTCTCTCTCCCTCACTCCTTCGTTACAATCTGCCACATTTGCATATGCGGTCTCAGCAGTACCTCTCTGATCAAGACAAGAGGAGGTGTGTGTGTGTGTGTCTCCATGTGTGTGTAGGTGTGTGTGTGCGCGTCTCTGTGTGTGTGTAGGTGTGTGTGTGTGTAGGAGAGTGTGTGTGTGTGCGTTGACTGTTTGTGTTACGGATAGAGAGGGGTTTGAAATACTCATCTACCTTTTTCCAGAAAGCAAACAAACACACTGTGTTTACCTCTTTAAATAGAAGATCCTTCTCTCTCTCTCTCTCTCTCTCTCTCTCTCTCTCTCTCTCTCTCTTCCACCGTCTTCAAAGCCCCGACACCCAGCGATGAAGACGGCTTCCTGAAGTCTGCATCAAAACAAAAACAATAAACAGAACATAAACGTGTCTCTTTAATTCCTCAAATCTTACTTCTCTGTTCAAATAAAAAGCAACGTGGGGATAGAAAATGTCAGATAAATGTTTGAATCCACAACCACAAACCACCGCAATCCTGAAGCCAGTCAGGATGCTGGCTCGAAGAGAAGGCACATTCAAGCGACTACAAATGAACAGAATGGGATGTTTATGGGATGGATGAGATCAGCAGGATGCAGAAAACAACCCTGGCAGTCTTAAACATTTACAACAGTATTCATTTAGAAGACGCTTTTATCCAAAACGACGTACACAGTGCATTGGGCCACAGAACGTACAGCAGAATCTTATGGTCCTAGTCCCTACTGTTACATGGCTCTGAAACATTGATTCACTAAACAATTAACTAACATTCATTTTATTCCTTAGATGTTCCTGTCTTTTCTCAGTCGTTTATGGCTATGGGCCCTTGTTTGTTGATTGTCAGCCTATTGCCTTATTTCTCCTAATGGCACAAATGGCTGCTATCAAACAAAATGAGTTGTTTTGCATCTTACAATGCATCCACTACTTTGAGGGATGTTGTAGCGCTGTAGGCCGTCGGGGAAGATCGCCTTTCATACACCACGGTGACAATTACCTTTTCAAGACGTAATGCAGCCCATTAGTCCTTCTGTGAACCCTTGACCTCGCGTTAATGTCATTTTCCAAGCGTTTACAGAGCCGTACTTATGAAGAACTAGCAGAGTGGTGATGCGGGGATGGCTGGAACAAACACAGGGAGCTGTAGTGTCCCTCTTTGTAAACATTGCCATTAGAGAAAAGAGGCCGTTTCGTGTTGGAGCAGTTTGTATATCAAATTGTTTGTGTAGCGTGGAGAGGAGGAAGATGAGAGCATAGAGGAGGGAGGAAAAGGGAGACCTGGAGAAGATAATAACAGTGGGAATGTACAAACGTAAATAATGATGAGTTGATTGATTGGTATTTGAAGAGCCTGAGGAGTGGATAACCCGTGCCCACTGCAGGCGGTGGCAGGTTCCTACAGACCGGGATCGTCAAAACAAGAAAGGGAGACACGGTGGCAGAGAGGAAAGCTCCAGGACTTGTTCCAGACGAGTGTCTTTTTGTTTGTTTGCGTGCGTAAACGCGCTTTGTGATGAAATATTGATGGCGCCTTCCAAACTGTCTTGTAAGTCATCTCCTTCTCTCTTGGCTTCTCCATCTGTAGCACCTGGGGTAGACTCAGAGAGCACCCGTCTGTCTGGGGGGATGAGGCACAGCTCTGTCAAGGATGACAGAGCCCTCTCCCTGCCTCCCCTCCTCCCCTCTCCCTCTCCCTCTCCCTGCCTCCCCTCCTCCCCTCTCCCTGCCTCCCCTCCTCCCCTCTCCCTGCCTCCCCTCTCCCCCCCTCCCCTCTCCCTGCCTCCCCTCCTCCCCTCTCCCTGCCTCCCTGCCTCCTCTCCCCCCCTCTCCCTCTCCCCGCCTCCCCTCTCCCCCCCCCCCCCCCAGCACCAGAGGCAAACTGTTTTCCCTTCACTCAGACAGAACAGCCCGTCCACAGAACAGACGCATGGGCTTCTGGAGAGACATGCAGCTGAGAAGATGCTGGTTTCAGCCTGTGACGAGGAGGAAGAGGGTTGAAGTGGTTCTGTGCGTGATCGGGTTTGTGTTGTGGAGGTATGTGGGATGTGTCTCACACTAAATACAGAGAAAGAGAGAGAGAGAGAGAGAGAGAGAGAGAGAGAGAGAGAGAGAGAGAGAGAGAGAGAGACAGACAAGTTTGATGTTCTTTCTTGAAACATTCTCACGTTGAAACCACCCTATTAAATCTAGTTTGTTTTGAAAAGGAAAGACACTCACAGAGAGAGAGACAGAGAAAGAGAGAGGAGGACAGTGAAAGATACAGAGAAAGAGACACACTCAAAGGAAAAGAGAGAGAGAGAGAGAGAGAGAGAGAGAGAGAGAGAGAGAGAGAGAGAGAGAGAGAGAGAAAGAGAGAGAGAGAGAGGGAGGAGGGAGAGAGGGAGGGAGGAGGGAGAGAACATTGGCATCTGTCACTTCAGAATCTTTAATAAGAGCCATTCTGTTCAGGCTGCCTTATCCCCTCCAGTGTTACGGTCGTACTGGTAGGTTTAGAACTCGATCTAAGGCCTTCACTTACAAAAGAAAAAAGGAAAAAAAAGAACCAATAGAGAAATAACAAGAATCTACAGACATTTGTGTTGTTTGGGTCTCTCATGTTACATGTCATACAGGAAATCAGAAATTCTACACAAACCTTGAACATTCATTTTGTCTGTGCATGTATTTCTATTATCTTTCTGTACAATACTTGTGTTTTAATAGAACGATCTATCTGCAGAAGCATTGTCCTATCCCAGACAAAGAAGAAAACACAGGCTCCTAGAAAACTGGCTCCTTTACTAAACCCATCTCCTCTGAAGCCACTGGGGGAACGGTCTATCCTACATACAACATGCCTCACTAGATAATGTTCTGCTAAGACGTCCTGCCTCTTAGAACAGCAAACAGTCTGCAGATAAATGACATGTTTTCTGCTTTGATTGGACTGCAAACGTGGATGATACTAATTCACATTTGTGCATATGGGATTGCAGATGCTTGCTTTCTCTCTGCACACACACACACACACACACACACACACACAGAACACACACAAACACACAACACACTTCTCACACGTTCCACTCCCTGGTTTCTTCTGTTAGGAGCGTAGGAGATTGCCTGGTGTTACTCTGACTCTCAATCTCCTATGAGCGTGCCCGGGTACTCCCCTGCCAAAGCTGAGGCACACGCACGCACACACACACACACACAGATAGGCACACACACGGTCTAACACACATACACCCCACACACACATAGACACGCGCACATTCATTTACAAAAAAAAACAGACACACACACACACAAAGAAATGAGGGGAGCTCGTGCCCTAC
Source organism: Thaleichthys pacificus (assembly GCA_023658055.1). Lineage (NCBI taxonomy): Eukaryota > Metazoa > Chordata > Actinopteri > Osmeriformes > Osmeridae > Thaleichthys > Thaleichthys pacificus. The sequence goes on along the minus strand of CM042861.1, from coordinate 12,075,030 downwards.
ATAGGAGTCCCTGTGGGAAAGGGGAGAGTCTCTGAGCCTCTCTGAGTAGCTGTTTTGTCATGTTTCATATCATTCAACTAATAAAACACAAGTCCTTTACTAAAGACTCAGGATCCCTCCAGACTGCTGCTGTAAATGCACTGCAAACACAATTGTTGTCCTTCAGAAAACATGTTCTTCCTTTCTACCCTCCTCCTCCCTGATTTAAAATTCCTTGTTATATTGTTGTTTTCTTGGTAAACATACTTGCTCGATGTTTCAGATCATTTCTATACAAATACGGAGGAAGTCAAACGTTATGAGTCAAATTTAGGCTGGTCTGTTGCCAAGTAAGCCTGTCAACAGAGAAGAAATCTTGAAGCTTCCACTTTGGTAGGACTGCAGAAACTGCTTATTTGCACACTAGGACTACAGTTATCTATGGCAGTTTTTTCCCCAAATTCAAATGTTTAAATCTTTCACATTTAGAACAGAGTTGCATCTGAAGAGGGATGATCATCAGTCTGCAGACAGCCGCCAAGATCGAGGACAAAAACTTATAGTTGAAGTGTTCGCTTGTGTCCACAGTAACAATGTGTTCTCACATTGTTGCTGACCATGTCCATACCCTGGACTGAACAAGGCAGTGGAGTGTCACTGAAACTGTAATAAAGGGGAAGCTGACAGAACTGGCGTTGAGCGTGTCGCGACTGGAGAAAGAGAGGCGGCTTCAAACGCAGACAAACACACGGATGAAGGCTGATAACGATGATCAGGGTTTACATGTGACCCTTACGTGTGTGTGGTCATCTACAGCATCAAACCAGGCATCCTCCTCACCTCGAAAACCACACATGCACGTATGACCTTGTCATCCAATGGGAGATGTATAACACTCTCCCTCTCCTGACCCCCTCCCCTTCTCCCCTCCTCCTCCCCTTCCTCTCCTTCCCCCTCCTCTCCTACCCTCACCCCCCCCCCCCTCACTCCCCCTCCTCCCAGGCATTTAGAAGAGGCCGTAAGGGAGGGGGGAAGGGGGGGGGGGGGCATGCGGCTAAGTGGGCTCGGCCTCAGTGAAGCGGTGGTGTTTAACAGGACCATTAACAGTGGAAGGGAGATCGATACGGTGAGGTAGAGAGGAGGCTCTCCTCTGTCACGGTGATGTGTAGTTAGTGGCTGATTGTCCCACGGCGGAGGGCCCTGGCGTCCCTCCAGTCCCCGGGTCCTGTAATGTACTCTCTGCTGCCACCCCATTTCCTCCAGCCGCCCGACATTCTGTTCCACAGTGGAAAATCGAGGCACACTTAAACTCGTGGTGTAAAAACGGTGCATTTTCCTTTGGACCGCAGCCAGAGAAAACAGAGCTTTTTTATTGGTGTGTTTGTAAGACAAATGTTAGGCAATATTGGAAAGTACCTACTTGGGGGTGGATTTTCTTGTTTGCTTGTTGGGATTTTGTTGGGGGGTTTTATGAAAAATAATTTTCCTAATTGTACAATGTCACCCCAACTGTAGGGTACAAACACAAATCCTTGTTTAACTGATGTGTTCGCTTAACCTCAGTTACAACTCTGGGCGAGGAACTGTTAGCTGACTCGCCTACATCTTAATTTATATTTTACAATGTGGTGTGTGCGATTTAGAGGCATACTGCACTGGAAAACTACCATGCAACAAACCTGGGCATGTGTAGCAGTTCGAAACCTTTTCATTTGCGCTTGCCTGTGTGTCTCTCCTGTTGTTAGGGAAGCCATCACTGGTGTAGCTGCCTTAGGGGAACCCCTCTGGCACTCTCTAGATGGTGCCATCCTGGTCTCATCTATCAGGAAGGGAAGGTGTGTCAA
>CM042861.1:11878207-12070707 GCA_023658055.1 Thaleichthys pacificus | reverse complement strand
TGTGACAGGGCTTGTAAAAAGGGCTCCACAAATAAAGTTTGATCTGATTTCCAAACAATCATCTCTCTCTCCCATCCTTCCTTTCCTCCCTCTCTCCTGCTGTCCTCGGCCATTTCTCTTCCCCACTTCTCGCCGTTAGCGAGAGCTAGATCTGAAATAAGTGTGTGATCATCCAGTAAAGATCTGCATTACAGGGCGTTAGTGTGGAGGGGAATGATGACCCTTATCAAAACACTGTCATGTCGGGTTAGTTTCTCCAGACTGCAGTCACACAGGGCTCACACGTGACCTCTCGTCCCAGCATGCTCTGCGTCAGTCCGATCTGCACCCACATCAGTAACGCTCTCTCCACTGTCCTCACCTCCTCCTGCAGAGCCAACCGGAGGTGTAGGAAACGTTTAGTGACAAGGATCGTGTTTCTGACGTGACAAGTGAAATGGTTTTAATGTGACGAACATATGGGACGAAGGCTGGGGCTCGATTGTTGATTCTACGCGAGAGCGTCGGGATTGAGAAGAGTGAGGCGAGATGGATTAAGTGAAACGTCGACGTGAACCTTTTATTATCCAAAATGTACAGGAGGGGGGTGCATGGTGTGCCATAGAAACGTATTGTCTTACCATCCCTTCACAAAGAATGACCCAAGGCCAATCAGTCTCAGGTTGAAAAACAAATGCTTGTATAATTGCTCTTTTTTGTAAATATAAAAAGTGGGCCCACAGACCCGAACACCACGCAAGGGTTCAATAATGTTACCATTTTTCTTTTGTTTTCCTTTCAGTAACAAAAACAAAACCAACATGTCTTCATGTTGTTCCATGTCCTCCCTCTATCCTCTAAACACGTTGACCCTCATCCAACACACTATCTGGCGTTCAAGGTACTTCTGGTGTGATTCCAATCGTTTACTGCTTCAAGAGAAATGGTTTCATAAGAAATCAGTATCATTCAACTCAGCACAATCTCTTTTATATAAAAGGTTTAGCTTTTATACATTCAATAAAATGTATTTGAGAAAAAACACTGAATGCGATCCTGAAGACAACTAGACAGGCGGTTGAAAGATCACTAGAATGCCTCTTCACTGACAAACACCGTGTTTTGTTCCGAATGTTTACCTTGTGTGTACCATGTCGGGTTTTCGCGACACCGACATGTCACCCTGGAGAAGCTGGAGAGATAAATAACGCGACAGCGTCAGAGCGCAGATAATCCCTTTTGTTTCGCCGGATTTGTTCTTCTCATGTGGTAAGGCAAACAATCTTCTGTGAGACTGAAAGAGAGAGAAGGGGGGGGGGGGGTGGAGAAAAAAATGAGCGGCTTTGATATGTAAACCTACAAAATCTTACCTGAGGCTAGACAATCATGGCTTTCTCCTCGATCCTGAGGAATCAAATGTGGAGAGAGAACAAAAGCTGGCGGTGGGAAACAAAAGGCCGAGCAAATCTCTCTTCAGAGGAAAAGAACAAATAAAAAAAGAATAAGGAAAGAAAGTAAAAGATGAAAAACGAAAGAGACAAATGAAGCTCTTTCTTTCTCTCTGGAAGAAGACGTTGGATAGTTCAGAGCGGCGGCGTGCAAAGGGGATAACTTCTGTTTGTGCTTTTCCAATAGCTACAGACGCCGCTGTCTTTAAATAAAACCGACCTCACTGTTGTTGTATAAATCCCCGTTTCAGAGGTTGAGAGGTTACACATGCACAGTTATAAGTAGGCCTACATAGTTCAGTGCTCTTGGCTACGTATAATCTTAATGGAAGACAACACTTCCTCTTTAAGCACTTTCAAGGTCAAACTAACATTTGCTTTCTATTCTGAATCCACGATGTTTTCAAAAAGAAACAGACAATGGAATTTAATGCCGTAACATTCCAATTAACTGCACTGGTAACATGCAGCAAACAGAAAATACCTCACTTTAGAGGTCATCTGCTTCTTCTCACTCCTTTCCCCTTTTTTTGACATAACCTAAATTGGTAGAGGCCAAAATTAACTTAGCCCCAATGACACGTGTATTTCCATAAACCCTATAGACAATGCGCTCCACTCAACAGGGAATCCAAATCAACACATTGTTTTCGCCACGTCAGGAGTAGCGATCCAGTAGCCATCACTCCGTGCCTCGGGGAAACGTGTTGTCAAAACGGCGACCCTGCAAAGCGCTTCAACTAATCTAATCTAGTGAATCTCTCCCTCTATGTCTCTAATGCACGTCTGACCCCATTCTGTTGTGAGGGATACGTCTGGCGCAGAGGAGGAGGCATCTGGGTAAACAAGTCTAATTCACAGAGTCAACTGGAACCATGTGTGAGGAGATGTTTGAACGGGTGGCAACGTGGTGGCAGTTTGTCACTCGTGCCAGTTTGTCCGGAGGGGCAGAGGACTGCGTTAACACTTCCAGAGAGGCTAAAGGACACATTGGCCCCTAATAAACATGGGGCTTGTTTATAGTTTTTTCTTCTTCTGTTTGTTCAGATTCAGGGGATTACATTTGATAACACTGCAAGAGTCTCTCATTTGATTTAAAAAAATATATATATAATAAACTGAAAAAATAATTTATTTTGGGGCTGTTTTTTTAGTTTTGTCTTTGCCTTTTAAGACTGTATATTGTTATTAGAAGAACTCCTAACTGCCCGTTTGTGTTTTTCCTTCTTCTTTTCTTCTTCAACTGAAACCTTTGGCCTCTGGAAAGTCTTGTCCACATATTTCTCATCCAGGTCAACCGATCAACATAAGACTCTACATTCAGGACTCTTGTGTTTTCTTTACAGCACTGATGCAAAATCTCTCAATCTAAAATTACAAACCCAGATTACAGACAAATAATTACATCTGATCCAAAATGGCAGAAATGCCGTCTAATTTCCTTCGCAGCCTGTCCCTCTGACTCACGGGAGATGAAGCTGCAGACTAAGCGTGTCAATCATGCCTTCTTTACAAATCCCACTGTGACAGTAATGGAGGGACAGCAGGCTAGAGGACCCACTGGAGGGACCGACAGGTGGACAGGGGAGATAAGCAGATCTGAGCGTCTCCCAGGAGAGCAGCCAGGCCTCTGCTCTGGGAGCCCACCCTGCTGAGGACAGCTAATAGCTGATGAAGGAAAACGATAGAGATGGAAATCTCCCACTCCGTCTCTCCTTCCAAGTTAGCCTCCTCGGCCATTCTTCCTAATGTCATTAAAATTCAAACAAAAACAAGAGTTTGCAGCTCAGTGGTGTCTCGTTTTCCTGGAAGGCCTGTTGTCGGTTGGGCAGAGGTCACCTTCGTCATTTTTTTAATTTTTTTATTCTTTAACTTGGATCCTTATCTCTAATTCTTAGATGAATGTACATTTAAATACAACACTTTTTCAAACAGAGCCGTGAAAGTTTACACCACTTTCACAGCAAAGTATCGTCACTTTCACAGAGTTGGTGTCAATCCCAGCTCGTTCCAGTTCAGCCGCACGCCTAATAGGTACGACACAGGACTGAGTCAGTCATCTTTGTGGGAGGGCTCGCGTCAAAAACTCCCAGAGCCATCTGCTAAACATTTGTTTGAAACAAAGATTAATTGTGCTTTGGAACAGTGATTCACAAGGTGTCTGTTAACTCCTCTCAGACCCGCAGAAGCTGAGGAGGTGTTATCGCTCTGTGCTCATCAGAGGAGTGAGGAGAGGCTTGGCAGAGGAGGTGAGGCATGCTATATACGGCCTCCGCTTCAAACTTTTGTTACCGTGTCGTGTCAGTTGAAAGTCGTCGTGCCATATAGATTTTGTTCTCAAGCACTTTACCGATCATCAAAGCGAGAAATCAATGTTGCTTGGTGTGTGGAATTAAATGGCGCTTAACTATATTGTGGTCGAGCAAGTTAAAAGCTACAAAAACTGAGGGTTCTGTCTGGGAAACCCCCCCCCCCCCCAAAAAAAAAAGGGTTGTTTTGTAAAACACACGCTCACTCTCGCACAAGACATACAGTCACACTGAGATCTATCAATCTTCTCCAACACTGTTTAGGGGAGTGAATCCCCCTCTCTCTCTCTCTTTCTCTCTCTCTTTTCTCTCTCTCTCTCGCTCTCTCTCTCTGTCCCTCTCTCCCTCCCTCCCTCCCTCCCTCCCTCTCTCTCTCGCTCTCTCTCCCTCTCTCTCTCTGTCCCTCCCTCCCTTCCTCTCTCTCTCTCTCTCTCTCTCTCTCCATCTGAGTGTTTGAGCTGGTAGAACAAAAGTCTCTTGTTCTCGCCTCTCTCAGCTCTAACTAGTCTCCACACCCCAGATATCTGAGCAGGCTCGTACTCTGGGGGCTGAGATGCCCAAGTCTCTGCTGCCGTCCTCCTGCCTGCCTGCAAACATCTGGCGCAATACCCAGGGGACCTCCGTGCTCCATGTTCCTTCTTAGCAGATCCTCACCGTTCCATTGCAACTCTAATCACATGCACGAGAAGCGTGACAGTCTGGGGACGTGTGTGTGTGTGTGTGTGTGTGTGTGTGTGTGTGTGTGTGTGTGTGTGTGTGTGTGTGTGGAGGGGGTTGGAAAGTGACATTCTTGTTGCTAACTCGGCATTGTGTTTCACATGCGTTCTCAATGTGAAATCGTTGTATTATAAAAATAAAAAAACCTCCTCTTCTGCTTCTACGTTTCTTTCATCCATGAGACGAGGTGGGAGTTTTCCATCTTCCACTCTGCTTCAGTTTGACCATTCACTCTGTTTGTGCTTCTATGTTGAGTCTTTATTTGTGAGGGTGTGAGGATGTGAGGATGTGAGGATGTGAGGGTGTGAGGATGTGAGGATGTGAGGGTGTGAGGATGTGAGGGTGTGAGGGTGTGAGGATGAGGATGTGAGGATGTGAGGGTGTGAGGATGAGGATGTGAGGATGTGAGGATGTGAGGATGTGAGGATGTGAGGATGTGAGGGTGTGAGGATGTGAGGGTGTGAGGGTGTGAGGGTGTGAGGATGTGAGGGTGTGAGGGTGTGAGGATGTGAGGGTGTGAGGATGTGAGGGTGTGAGGATGTAAGGGTGTGAGGGTGTGAGGATGTGAGGGTGTGAGGGGGTGAGGGTGTGAGGATGTGAGGATGTGAAGGTGTGAGGATGTGAGGGTGTGAGGATGTGAGGATGTGAGGATGTGAGGGTGTGAGGGTGTGAGGATGTGAGGATGTGAGGGTGTGAGGGTGAAGAGAAGACTGTTGGGACCCTGGCTCGACTGCCCCCTCAGTGATGTTCCGTAGGGTTCCACTCTCCCTCAGTGATGTTCCGTAGGGTTCCACTCTCCCTCAGTGATGTTCCGTAGGGTTCCACTCCCCCTCAGTGATGTTCCGTAGGGTTCCACTCTCCCTCAGTGATGTTCCGTAGGGTTCCACTCTCCCTCAGTGATGTTCCGTAGGGTTCCACTCTCCCTCAGTGATGTTCCATAGGGTTCCACTCCCCCTCAGTGATGTTCCGTAGGGTTCCACTCCCCCTCAGTGATGTTCCGTAGGGTTCCACTCTCCCTCAGTGATGTTCCGTAGGGTTCCACTCCCCCTCAGTGATGTTCCGTAGGGTTCCACTCCCCCTCAGTGATGTTCCGTAGGGTTCCACTCCCCCTCAGTGATGTTCCGTAGGGTTCCACTCCCCCTCAGTGATGTTCCGTAGGGTTCCACTCCCCCTCAGTGATGTTCCGTAGGGTTCCACTCCCCCTCAGTGATGTTCCGTAGGGTTCCACTCTCCCTCAGTGATGTTCCGTAGGGTTCTCCCTGCTCTGTATTCTCCTTGTAAACACCTGCTCTTTCCCATCTCCTTTGATAATTACAATTGGAGCATTTCTTAATCCGCTCTAATAGTGTTCAAGCTGAGCTGGTTCGCAGCTACTAATTATGCTCTGCAGCACAGGGCTGAAGCCTCTGGGCCCCCTGCCTCAGAGGCAGTGCCTCAGAGTCAGTGCCTCCAGGAGTCTGGCCGCTGACACACAGAGGCAGAGAGAGTTTAGATTGTGCCACACTTTGGTTTATTAACTGTCCGTGTTTCTCTGTTTACAGAACGGCAATTTGATGTAAGCGAGACAACGGCGACTGATTTACGAAGCAGTGATTGATTTGCGGGTTAAAGCAGAGAGGGTTGGAGATAAGGTTGGGGTGAATTACGTAGAAGGTTGTACGTGTAGAAGGTTGTACACAAACAGCTGCTTTGTTTAGTTCAGCGCAATCAAATGTGGGTTAGGGATGTTTGTTCAGGGTACAGACACCGTACTTGACTGCAAAAGCGAGGGGTATCTACCCATAACAGTGTGAAGAGGTTCACAGTCCATGCGTTTAATCGATCATTCCCGGACATCCCAGGATGAACATCCTGTTTGCCGGTTCTGCGTGTGGTCCATCCCCTGTTAGGCTGTCCCCCTCTGCTCTCCTTTATGATCACGAGATAGACATCTCAGGTGTGCTTTCACCTGGATTATCTGTGAAGCGAGACACATATTCAGAGCTTGTGACCCACCAGGTAGAGCGTTTATAACGTGGGCCATAGCCTAACCGCAAGGACCTCGGTTTGAATTCTGACCCGGGGACATCTTCTGCGAATCCTCCCCTCCTCTCTCTCTCTGCTTTCCTGTACAGGAACGGCCTGCACTCACCAGACGCAGCGCCAAGACAACCACGCCTCAGCGGAGCCTCAGGGAGAGAGCGCCCACCTGGCGTGGACGGTGAGAGGACTGTCCCGGCGTGGTCGCCGCGTCCCGGCGTGGTCGCCGCGTCCCGGCGTGGTCGCCGCGTCCCGGCGTGGTCGCCGCGTCCCGGCGTGGTCGCTGGACAGCGAGGGGAGAGAGAGAGAGAGAGAGAGAGAGAGAGAGAGAGACGCCACACTATCCAGGCCGTCCTCCTTGTCCTTCCCCCCCGTCACCCCCCCCCGTCCCCCCCCCCCACCCCCCCATCACTCACGCTGTCTGACTGAACTCCAGATGCTCCCGCCGCAGAGCGCACGCCCCCCCCCCCCCCCCCCCCGCTCGTTCCTCTTCATTCCCGCTAACAATTTGGTAATGAAATATTGATTTTTAGTTAGATTCATATTGATGCTATTAGCTTTGCATTGACGAATCACCCAGCCCGAGGGCCTAGGCCGGGACAAAGCCACAATAGAGTTGAGCAGAGATTACAATCAAGTCGCCCATGTGTTAATTTGATGGATATGTCTTATTTCTCTTCCCTGTCTGGGTGCTGGCTCACTCTGTCTCTATCTCTCGCGTGCCGAACACAGTTTCATGATAATGGCTTCGGTGCAAATCACATTTGGGTAGTATTTATGGTCGGTTGTTACTTAACTCACACCCCCCTTTCTCCCCTCTGTCCCCACCCCTCACCCCTCCCCCCCCCCCCCCCCCCAGGATGTGTCTCCCCCCGTCTGTCTCTCTGTCTTTCACACACACACACACACACACACTCAAATAGATCATGTAGTTAACTCAGTGGAACACTGTCTGAGATCTGAGGCTAGCATGCTGAACTGCTGTGCTGGTCCAGAGACTCCTCATGAAGGCATTTCCTGACAGGGAAGCAAACACGTCAACATTAAAAGACTCGCACAGAATGAAATTGGGGTTAGACTTATAAGAAAATGCATAAATCACCTCTAGTGTGATCCAGCAGTACACAATTATCCTTGACAGATGTTCCCTAAATATAGAAAAACCTAGAGCACAAACTAATACGAAGCCTCACCAAGTCATTCATCCAGATTTCCGTAATTGAAGCTGGATTCCGGTGACGTGACACGGACCTCTTCCATTATTTACCTTGAATCAACACGTCCCCAGCCGAGCAGAGCACATAACTAACAAGCCCACACAGTGTCCCAGCAGTGGCCCAGCAGTGTCCCAGCCTTGTCCCCAGTGTGTTCGCTCAGGGCGCAGTTGAGCTAAGTGGGTCTCCTGCAGCTGGAGCTCACAGTAGCAGGGTGTTTCTGTACGTGGCATTAAGTAGCACATGACCAGAGAGGCTGTGCCGTACTGGAAGCAGGAACCACTCGGGAGAGCAGGGCTGATACCCCCCTCCTCTCTTCCTCTCTCCTCTCCATCCTTCTTCTCCTCTCCCCTCTCCCCTCCCTCCCTCCCCCCTCCTCCTCTCTCTTACAACCCCTCTCCTTTCTCTGTCCCCTCCTCCCTCCCTCTTCTACTATCTCCTCCCTCCTCTCTCCTCCTCCTCCCTCCTCTCTCCTCCTCCTCCCTCCTCTCCATCCTTCTTCTCCTCTCTCCTCCCTCCCTCCTCCTCCTCCCTCATCTCCTCCTCCCTCATCTCCTCCTCTCTCCTCTCCATTCCTCCTCTCCTCTCTCCTCCTCCTCCCTCCTCTCCTCCTCTCTCCTCTCCATTCCTCCTCTCCTCTCTCCTCCTCCCTCCTCTCCTCCTCTCTCCTCTCCATCCTTCTTCTCCTCTCTCTTACAACCCCTCTCCTTTCTCCTTCCCCTCCCTCTTTCCTCCCTCTTCTACTCTTCCCTCCTCTCTCTCCCCTCCTCCCTCCCTCTTCTACTCCTCCCTCCTCTCTCTCTCTCTCCTCCTCCCCCCTCTCCCTCTCCTCCTCCCCCCTCTCCCTCTCCTCCTCCCTCCTCTCCCTCCTCCTCCCTCCTCTCTCTCCTCCCCCCCAGAAGAGATGGAGTGGGCCCTGTGCTGGCGTGCTGGCGGGAGACATGGTCTCTTCATCAGCCGGGCAGCAGAGCAGCGCTGCTAAGCAGCCTGCTACGGGATGTTTGTTTTCCTCTAACAAGCGGAGGCTTTTTCCTCTCTCTTCCAACTACCCTCCATCTTTCTTTCACTTTATTTTGCCACCCGTCCTCCTCCGCCTTTCCCCATCCCCCCCCCCTCTCCCCGGTTTCCGACCTCTAGACTGGCTGACCATTTCATATGGTTGATTTTGTGTGTGTGTGTGTGTGACTACCCAGAGTCCTCTGGGGTAAAACATTGCTATAGAGTTTTTCACAGTGACAATTTTCAATGTTATTATACTTATTTTTTATATCATTTTTGGGGGGCAAATGTGCATTGTTTCTCAATCAAAATTCAGATACAGTAGATATATACATCTTACGGGATTGTTTATGGTGCTAGGTAGTATTGTATAACCATCAACATTTCAAACCAACCAGTGGATGCAAGAATTACGCACTTTTCACAATCTGTCAGTTAAGGACAAAACCAAAGATATAAGAAATAAGAATACATTCGATGTCTGAAGAGAAATATCCTAACAAGCTGATGTTGGAGGTGCATCAAACATGGCCGCCGCCCTGAGCAATCTGCAGGTGAGGAAGAAGATGACGCCGTATTCAGAAGAGTGTCTGGAGCAGTAAGTGCAGTAAGAGGCCTCAGCTGGTGATGGATGACGCAGGCTCCTCTGCCCCCTCCGAACATCATAGGATGTCAACCAGCGGTCAGTGTCTGGGAGGGAGGAGTGTGTGAGTGTGGGTGTGTGACGGTAGGACACTAAAGAGGGGTCAGGGATGTGAGGGAGGAGTGTGGGGGCGGGGTGGGGAGGGGGGGGAGGGGGGATGGGGGGGGTGGTGGAACTCTTAATAACCTCGTCCGCGTCAATCGCTTGCCAATACTAACGGCTGCCTCCAGCCATCCGTCACTCGGCGGGGGCGGCGGGAGATTGCTCTCTCGTTAGGCCTGCGATCACCCAGCGTTTGAGCCGCGGCTGCTGCGTAGCGGCAGTTGCAGTCAGATCCATCACTCAGCCCAGAGGCCCCTCTGCCACTGGAACTGCAGCTGCGCTCCGTAATGGCCGCCTCTCTCAGATTGTCGACCATCCCTCACAGGAGTGATAAAGTCTGCTGACACCGAACAGAGGAGATGTTGGCTCGCTCGGGGGAGACAACGGGGCAGGGAGGTGGTGGAGGAGCACCAGAGAAGAAGAAGATAGAGAGGAGAAGAGGAGGGGAAAAAGAAAATATGAAAAAAGAATCTAGGAGGAGGGAGGGAGGGAGGGAGGGAGGGAGGGAGGGAGGGAGGGAGGGAGGGAGGGAGGGAGGGAGGGAAAAGATGAGAGGTGATGAGGGAGGAAGTGGAGGGGAGGAGGGAGGAAGTGGAGGGGAGGGGAGGAGGGAGGAAGTGGAGGGGAGGGGAGGGGAGGGGGGTTCGGCAGGAGAGGCTCCAACATTTCAGGCACGACATCATGGTTGTGGGATGTAATGAGCCATGCTAGCTGAATATACCTGGCCAGCACTGACACCACACATCACACACACACACACATCACAGACACACACACATCACAGACACACACACATCACAGACACACACACACATCACACACACACACACACATCACAGACACACACACACATCACAGACACACACACACATCACAGACACACACACATCACAGACACACACACACATCACACACACACATCACAGACACACACACACATCACAGACACACACACACATCACAGACACACGCACACATCACAGACACACACACACATCACACACACACACACATCACAGACACACACACACATCACAGACACACACACACATCACAGACACACACCAGAGACACATGCCCATCCATCTCCTTTCCACACTGCGGATGTAGGTGTGTAGATGTAGGTGTGTAGATGTAGGTGTGTAGATGTAGGTGTGTAGATGTAGGTGTGTAGATGTAGGTGTGTAGCTGTAGGTGTGTAGATGTAGGTGTGTAGATGTAAGTGTGTAAGGTGTGTAGATGTAGGTGTGTAGATGTAGGTGTGTAGATGTAGGTGTGTAGATGTAGGTGTGTAGATGTAGGTGTGTAGCTGTAGGTGTGTAGATGTAGGTGTGTAGATGTAGGTGTGTAGATGTAGGTGTGTAGATGTAGGTGTGTAGATGTAGGTGTGTAGATGTAGGTGTGTAGATGTAGGTGTGTAGCTGTAGGTGTGTAAGGTGTGTAGATGTAGGTGTGTAAGGTGTGTAGATGTAGGTGTGTAGATGTAGGTGTGTGTGGTGAGTGGTGGTTGTTTGTGTGAACAAATGAAGGAGAAAGAGAAAATGTGAAGAGAAAGAGCAGAGACAGATAAATAGAGAGAGAAAGAGAGAGAGACAGAGAGAGAGAAAATAGAGAGAGAAAGGAGGCTCAAGGGAATGAAACTGTCCCGGAGTAGCCCCCGCATATCTTGTAATAGCCATTATGGGGGACAAAATGTGATCCAAACCCATATCTAATGAGGCTTCTCTCTCTGGGTGGTCGGAACATATGGCAACCTTCACTTACTTGCTGGTTGCTTGCAGTCTCTGAACCAAGCTCACGTGTGTGTGGCCTGTGTTGCAGCTCTGTGAGGAGACAGACTCAGATCTGCACCACCACGCGTCCAGCCCGACCACCCTCCCTGCCCTGGCTCCATCTGTGTTCCCCTTAGACATGGGAACCTATGTGAAACTCCCCCCAGGGGAATTAAGCAGGGGTTGAAAACCGTCGCGTGGGAAGAAGAGTTCAAGCTTGAATCTCGATCGTTTTGTACGTCGCTTTCGATAAAAGTGTCTGCGAGATGAATTCAATGAAAAATGGCAGTTTGGTTTAAATGTTACACAGTGTGAAACGTGTGTGAGAACATGTTTCATGTACATTTGATAATAATGTAAAACAAATAATTATACAGTTGGTTCCAAACGTCTGAGGCCGCTAGTGAATTGTTTCTCTGTACAAATATCAGCTTGAGTGAAACTGTATGTACAGTTAGTTAGTAATTTAGCAGACACTCATCCAACCGCATACAAAACAAGGCAGATTTGAACCTGCAACCACTTGATCTGCTATCAACAGCTCCAACCACTGAGCTACTACAGAATGAAAATGAAATACGTGTCCAGATGCTGTGAAAGGCTGTTGGATGTTTTAAAAAGCTGTCTTCCACAAGGTAGGCCTACACTGGAGACACCAGGCCTGTGAGCGTTTGACAGCTCTGCGGTCTCGGAGGAAACACCAGTTTACAGGCCTACCAAAGCCTTGCCACCTTGCCTGAAGAAGCCGCAAACAATAAAGTGCTGATGCTATTCTCACCTGCTTTTTGTCTTTACTTCGCAGACAATCTCATCAACGGGTGTGTTTGGTTCAGCATCTGTTATTGCCAAGACGACCACCTGTCCCCTCGCTCTCCTGAGATAGGGCGAGACAGGACAGGCAATTTACACATGCAGCGCGTGCCAGGACCAATCCACTCACACGACGACCACCACCACCACACGGCAACTGGGTTCTCCTGATCCACACTGGGAACGGAGAAGCAGGGCATTGTGGGAATGGTGCTCTGCTGTTGAATGAGGAGGCGGGGGGGGGGGGGGGGGGGAGAGGTTACAGGCTGATTCTACAGTTTAAGAGGCAGATTCTAACACACACACACACAGCCTCCTTCACTGACAGTAGGAGCTTGTCACATCAATCCGCCACCAGTCCGTCTTCCTGCTCTGACTGCAGGAGGGTTCTACTCCGGTCTCCCTGTCAGGGAACATATGCCGGCATCATCACCGCTCTGCCGTGCTGGAGACATGATCCAGTCACCAGACCCCTGGGCAAACAGGGCCCCCCGTCCTGCTAGTGGCACCAGACATGATCGTTGGGTTTCAGGCAGATGACTGATGCTGTCAGCCGGCTTGTAGTGGCTCCTGCCCTGCCTGACAAACAGGATGTGACACGGGAGCCACTAGCTATGACTGAGTGCAGGCGGGTTTTCTAAGGTTGTCGTTTTTTTCTCTTGCGTTTTTGTCAGTTTGTGTCTGTGTGTGTGTGTATGTGCCTGACAATCCAGTTATTTCATCATCATGTCATCAAGATTAGTCAAGGCAGTACAAACAGAGGTGCAGGGATGAAGTGAGTTTGTAGTTGTGGTTCTCTGGTATTCTCAGGTTCTCTCTGGTTCTCCCTGGTTCTCCACACAAGACGCCTCTTTGTGTCGAACTGTTGATGGCATTTCATCTAACCGTGTTGTCCACTGCTGAATACCAGCTCAGTTTACCCTGGTTAAATCCAGTCTTAAAATGTGTAACTGGGAGAAAATAAATGGTGAAAATAACATAAAAAAGAAAGAGTAAAACTGACCTTCAATATAACTGATCTGCCTTCGTTTAGAAAGAGGGAGCCATGGAGAATCGTTCTCTGTAAGAGGCTGCACACCTTCCTTTGATGACTCTCCTCACAGCTTAGCAAAGAGCACCATCTCCTGGCCAAAGAGAGAACTGCGCCATTTAGTTTTAATATGTGTTTTCTATTACAGCTCCCCAGTTTGCTTATGCACCAAACGCCCTCCGGTATAACCCAAATGCTTCCCGATAGCGCTTTAAAATATTGAGACAAAAAAACTGACAAACACTGCAAATATATCAAGTTTTATTTGTACTGCCAGATGTTTGTGGGATTTAAATACTTTGAAAACACATCTTATTGTCATCTACAGCCTGAAAGAATTTCTGTACATTTGTGATTGTGAAAATAACCGGTGCATCAGTCTGCTTCACGGAGTCTGACATGGGGTGATTATTACAGTGATCAGAGGCCCAAACTATCAGCCTTCATGTGCACCAGAACACCGCTCACCTCGTCTGTCTGGCTTGGAGTTTCACTCGGATTCAAAACATGTCCAAAATACCCCCCCAAAAAAGAAAACGGGATTTCACCAGTTGTTTAACAGTCAACCACTTTTACAACTAATTTGATCCCATTATCAAAAACAACACTTAAAAACACAAAACAGAACAATGTCGAGTACTATGTACAGCTAAATAAATAATGCAGCAAGGACTTCTGAATTAACTGACGTTTCGTGGCTTTCTTTCCTGTAGTGCAGCTAGAACAAAGAAGCCATTTGAACTGGAAGATGTCCACTGACTCAGCACAACAACAAACTGACTAAAAAGCAACTGACAAAGTTGTTTTCAAAAAGATAACCTAAGACAACCCGTACTAAATAATGTTTTGAAAACCAAACATCAGAGTTAACTCAAATGGACGCGCTGTAAATACAAGATGCTAATCCTTACTACGCCCTCCAGTGTTCAAACTGGCACCTGTAATAACTTCATTAGGTCTCCATAGTAACGTCCTAATTTCTCCTTCAAACGCAGCCATTTGGCCAATAACTGATAGGTGGGCCTACCTACTGAACAACATAAATAGAATCCAATAAAGCAAACCATTTTAAAACATCCGTATCTGGGCTCGAGCACCTAGATGATTTCTAGAATCACGTGTAGTCTGTCAGAAAAGTAGGCGACTGGTTGTCAGTTTTCCTCACAGCAAACATTCTCTAAGATTTACCTCAAACGTTGCATTTGTGTTGCTTGCTGTGGATGTAAAAAAAACATGCAAAAGGTTTCCAGTAGAGATTTCGTTTCTTGTATTTTGTGGCAAGACAGTCGGTACTTTCTTCCAACTTTTTGACTTCGACAAGATGAAGAGCACTGACATGACCGAGCGAATAAAGTTTCCACCCAACACAAAGTTTTAGACAACTAAATTACTGAACACTCAAAAGTAAATCAACACGAGCGCAGGGAGAGCTTATCATCGTCGCGTCCATCTGAAATCGTCCGATGGATGTCTTGAAGATCCCAACGCAGGAGGGTAACTAAACAACCCTCTCACCCTGTGGACACGCACTTCACAGTAGCAACAAACCAAGAAAAAAAACTGCTATATGAAGGAACAGGACGTCTCACAATCTGTCCCAACGTTTAAGAAAACCCAATTCGGGGCAAAACAACAGTTGCTGGTTTTTGGAAAGTAAAAAAAAATACAAATCCACTGATCTGAACTACCCGTATCCAAACTGTCAAATATAACGGGAAAATGTATTTGATTGGCTTAGGAGAACGATCTACGAATGTTTTCATCAAACCCCTGGAAGACGGTCATAGTTAACTGTCGCTGGCGGGATCCTGCTAGGCAGAGCTCCACCTGTATCCATACTGCAGGTGTTTCTCTCTCTGAACACCAGACTCATCGCTGGACCTTCAACATCTCCTGCTCTCTGCGTGACTCCTTCAGTCCGGGGGAGATGCTCCTGAGACAGGATCCGTAGGCCGGCTCCCCGGACCTCCCCCGCCCTGCTGCGGAGCTGTCCCCGCAGGGCGTGGGGAGAGGGCGTGGGGGAGGGCGTGGGGGAGGGCGTGGGGAGAGGGCGTGGGGGAGGGCGTGGGGGTCTTCATGTGGCTTTACGGAGAGACGGAGTGGACATGGAGGTCCGGCCACTGACCTGCGGAAGAGGGAGACGAGAGAGAGAGAGGGAGGGCAGAGACTGAGTCAGTTCAGATCTCGTACGACCCGCTGTCGTCAAACGCACTTCTGGGTTTTAAACCCCCTTCTGAAGACCGTTAGCATAATCAGGAGTAAGACTTTTACATGAAGGTGACTTTAACTGCCATGTAACTGCATAGAAACACATTTTCATCAAGGTTGCACTGACTCATTTAACAAAGTGAGTATGTGAGCTGTTTTGTGTCTCAGCCTCATTGGTAAAGTACGCATGAGCGCTGCCTGTCATCTCTAGGGGCCTCAAATACAGACAAAATGCCAACAACCAGGCGGATCAGAAAGGTATCATTGGCCTCTTCTCCTGTTTATCAAGTCTCAGCTTCACTAAAGCAAAGCAGGCGAGGACGACCGAGGGAGAGTGAACGGGGAGGGGAGGAGGGGGGGGAGGGGGGAGGAGAGGGGGAGGGGGCGGGGGTGATTGACAGGCGGACAACGGGCCATATGGAGGGGGCGGACCCCGAGGGGGGCGTCAGGTTTCCTGCTCTCCTGTCGGCCCCCGGGGACGAACCCCGGAGCGGGCCGACAGGAGTCCGAGGCGTTCCGCCGCCTCCCCTCCCCTGAGCGCGGGCGACGCCGCCCGGAGGAAGCCGCCTCTGCCGACTTCACACGTGGCAGCGTCATGTTGGCGCGCTGCGAGGGAGGAGACAGAGACGTGCTGCTCGCCTGCTGACGACTCACGGGGCACAGCGACACACACACACACCGACATTCATATCCACACATACACAAACATATCCACACATACACAAACAAACTTTCAAAACAACTTAAATAAAGAACGTACTTGTTTGGGTGCCTCTGTGGAGACTTCATTTCCCAGGTGTCCGTTAGACTGCAGCATGGCTGGAAGAGGCACAGAGAGCCGTGAGCTACAACCCAGTCAGGACATGGCTCTGTATACACTGCAAGTTCAACCAGGACTTGTACGCTTAATTAGCATGCACGATTATATCTCCATAACTGGCATCCGATTAATAATGGATTACGTTTTTCACAGAGATGTTTATGTTACATCACAAAGGACTGCCAGTAAAGGATGAAAGCAAAACACACACACACAAACGCACACAAAGAAAACATAAGTGACCGAACGAGCACATGAAACAGTGAAGTACGCTAGACGATATCCAGCCTGTCTGACGATCTTCACACTTCCAAACGCTTCACTGCAATCCAAAACTAACCAACAACGTCTAATTTAACAATACGGTTTTCACCAAACTTTATTCGTTATTCTCCGTAATTAGGTGAGAGCACACAGAAGACCTACTGTACAGGGAGGCGAACGGATCTTCACCAAAAACAATTCATGACAAAACACGTACTCGTTTGACACTTTTGGAGTCTGTGTGAATTTCTGTGTGAATTCCTCCTTTGTGAGGAAACGGGGCCCTTTTCAAGGCGTGTACAGAGAGGCATCATTAGTATGTCTAATGTGTCATTAAGCAGAGGCTACCTCCAGGGCTGGGACAGGGAGATGGGACAGGGAGCTGTCGCGGGGCTGCTCTGACAGGCTGACACAAGGTTGCCTGGGAGGAGGAGCATAAATTAGTGCAAATGAAGAGCGGGAGTCCTATGAAGTCCCTCGGCCTCCTGCACTCTGGTGTCACATGTCAGGTGAGTCTCCTCTCCCTCTCTCCCGCTCTCTCTCTCTTTCTCTCTCTCTCTCTCTCTCTCTCGTTTTTGAAATTCTCTCTCTTTTTGTAAGAACATTTTCGCTTTCTCTCTCACCCTTTCTCAAACACCTTTATTTCTTTTTTTTGTGTGTTACTTTTTTCAGATGCAGCAGAGAAGCAGCATTTTTTGTAAAAAAAAAAAAAAAAAACATCTTTAATTTGTTTGTTTGCCTCATTTGGATGGTTTGTTTTTGGTTGGCGATGACACCAACTGCCCCCTCCCAGACCCACGCTAGCAGCAACGCATGTCCTCCCGAAACAACACGTTACCCAACTGACCTTCCGGGCCATTCTCATTGGTTTTAACTGAGCAGTGTAAACCTAGCACAACTTGTGATCTAACACTGAAATACATCTCGCCACACAGACTAAACCTTGTTCCTAGCTACCATCCTGGAGCATGATAATCCCAACAGCTCTCTAAACCAGCAAATAATTATCTACTTTCAGCCTTGTAGAAAACATGTGGGTGTGGTGGTGACAGAACACACTAACTCCTGATATAGGACTACAAAACCCTACAGCATTCCTCTCCTTACCTTGCGGCTCAAACCTGGGATCAACGTAGCCCCAGTGCTGGTAGAGGGCGGCCAGATCGTGGGGGTTGTAGTTTTTCAGGAGACTCATTATGTCGACTTCCATCGGAGGAGCCCCAGGCGCCAGGTAGCCCCCACTTCCATGAGCCCCGAACATGTTCATGACCGACCAGAGGTCGTGACCCTTGGGGACGGCGGAGGTGTCCTGCGATTGGCTGTGGCGGTGGGTCCTGTCGGGGGTGGGGTGTGGAGCGCGCTCGGTGCGGGCCTGGTTCCGGGCCAGGATGAACCCCAGGCCCTCCTGAGGCAGCAGGCTCCCCTCGGGGGAGGCTCTGTGTCGGCCGTAGGCGAGGCTGCTGCTGGGGTGGAAGGAGAACCCGGGGCTGTTGCCGCCGCCGCCGACACTGGCGGCTGACGAGGTGACCTTGGGACGGGCGTCGCCCGAGGAACGGGGCTTCCCGGAGCCCGCCGCCGAGTGTCCGGGGCGAGCGCTGGACTTCTTCTGAGGTAGGAGTGTTTTACGGACACTAGGGGGCGCCTTTTCCACAGTCGAGCGCGAGCTCGCTGGCGGAGCGGCGGGTTTGGGCTGGGGAGCGGGAGGCGAGGCGTTTGGATGTGGAGTCTTTGGAGTCTTTGGTGCCGATTTCTTGGCGCCCGTGGCGGCGTCGCCCGGGGGCTGCGTCCGCTGAGTCCGAGCGAGAGGGAGGGCGGGGCAGTCCTTGCCCTCCAGGAAAGGCGGGGGTCCCGTCCGTCTCCCTGGCTTGGTCCCATCCGGCTTGGCGCCCTTGACGCCGTTGACGTGCGGCGCCCATTTGGGTGCCAGAGAGCTGGCGCCGTCCACCTTGTGAGCCACGCGCTGGTGAATCCACAGGACCTCTGGGTAGTGGGTGGTGTGGACGCAGTACGGGCAGCGGTGACGCACCAAGCGGCCCTCCGCCTGCACGGCGGGCTTGGCGGGGCCCTCCGCAGGGCCCTCCGCACGGCCCTCCGCAGGGCCCTCCGCAGGGCCCTCTGCAGGGCCCTCTGCGGGGCCCTCCGCACGGCCCTCCGCAGGGCCCTTCGCCGGGCTTTCCGCGGGGCCCTCCACCGGCACGGACAGGTTGAGGAGGCTGGCATCGACGGCGGCATCGCCTCTCCCTCGTCCCTCGCTCCTTCCTGGTGTCCCGGGCTGGCCAATCGCTGCTGGCCTCATCTGCTGGGAGGCGGAGCCGGCGAACGGGCTCCAGAAGGGCTGGCTGAGAAGAGTGCTGCGGAGCTTGAGGTAACCCATGTAACCCTTCACCCCGCTGGGGTCATCCTGACCGGCGCCGCGGGGGTGGTGAAGCTGGATCAAGTCCTGGTGTTGCCTGAGGAGGTGGGAGCTGAGGGCGGAGGCGTCCGGGGTGTGGAAGTCGCAGTGCTCGCATGTGTAGGGCTTCTTATCTGGGGACACCAGGAAGACAGGTCAGGGTTAACCCAGCGGTAGTCACGACAACCACAGTCAGTTAATACACCCTATCAACTTGGAGTGAAATACTGACAATTACACAGAATAGGTTTTAAAATGATTCAACAGCGTGAGGAAGGTTTGTTAGCTTGTTCGTGATCATTTCCAGCAGAGAAAATAACTAACTGTAAACACAACCGAATTTGAATGAACAAATGTGTAATTCATTAATATAACACAAGAGGTCTCCGTTCTCTACAGGAATATTTTCGACCTCTAACAGAAACAAGGAGTGAATTGTTTGCTCTGAAAGTAATCAAAGCAATAAAATGCAATAAAATGCAATAAAATGCTAGAATAAAATCGATTAATATCCCCCACAGTCAGTAGGGCAGTATTGTTGATGTGGTGGCCTTACCTCTGTGAGTGTCAGTGATGATGCTGGTTTGTCTGCTGGCCGTGTGTCCCTCCCTGACCCTCTTCTTCTGCAACGCGAGGAACGCCTCGGGGGTGAGTCCCGTCAGCAGAGCCCGGCCCCCCCGGTGCAGCGGCCCCCCTCGGCCCCCGGCCCCCTCCCCGCCCGGACCACCTTTCTTCTTCTTGCCCCCGGGACCGACGTCCAGCTGCTTCCTCTTCCTGTCCGCCTTCGCCGGGTTGTACTGGCCTCTGTCCTTACCGTACGCCACCTCCGCGTCCGCCAGCCTCTCCACCCAGCCCGGGCCCTTCTCCGCCACCTCCACCACCCGCCCGCGCGTAGCCAGCTGCCAGGCCTGGTAGCTGCTCACCGGGTCCAGCTGGGGAATCCTCCCTCCCAGGCCCGTCTCCTCCGGACGGCCCCCGACCGCACGGAGGTTCAGACACCCCAGGAAGCGGGCCTTGGCGGCGGGGGTCTCGGGGGCCCCGGGCTGGGGAGGCGAGGCCTGGCTGGCGTGGCTCTGCTTGTGGACCCTCTCGTGGACCCGGAGGGTCTTGCGGTCGTGGAAGAAGTTTCCACAGCCGGCGCAGAGCTCGTAGAGGCACTCGTCGTTGGCGAGGGACGCTTGCTCCTGGGGAGCGCCGTTGATGGTGGGCGGGGCTTCTCCGCCCTCGGCGCCCCTGGGGGCGGGCTTGGCCCGGTGGATCCGCATGTGGCTCTGGAGGAACCAGGCCTGGCGGAAGCGGCGTCCGCAGATGCGGCAGCCGTGGTCCTGGGAGGAGCGGTGCTTCTTCATGTGGGTCTTCAGGAGCGAGGCTCGGGGGAACACCTGGCTGCAGGAGCCGCAGGGGAACGGACCCGACTCGGCCTCCAGCTCGGCCCCGGCCTCGGCTCCAGCCTCTCCCTCAGTTCCAGCCTCTCCCTCAGTTTCAGCCTCTCCCCCGTTTTCAACTTCGGCCCCGGCCTCACCTCCAGAGTCCGGTCCATCGGCCTCCGCGGGCCCCGCGGCCTCCGCAGGCCCCGCGGCCTCCCCACTGGTCTGAGGAGGCTCCTCCCCCACAGCCTCTCTCCTCTTCTTCTTAGAGGCCTTCTTCTTCGTACGCCCGTTGACTTTGTGCTTCCTGGCAGCGGTGCCATTGGTCAGAGGAGCGGCGGCATCCAGCCTATCAGAGTCCTCCTTCTTCTCCTGGTCCCCCTTCTCCGCCCCGGCCTCCGCCCCGGCCTCCGCCCCGGCCTCCTCCCCCCCGGCCTCGCCCTCGGCCCCCAGGCTCTGCAGGACCAGACCCAGTTTGTGACTCCTCACATGGGTCTTCAGGCTTCCCTTCTGGGCTGCACGGTGGTCACAGTAGGGGCACTTGTAGGGCTTCTCCCGGGTGTGTCTGCGCATGTGCTGGGACAGAGAGCTCAGGAGAGGGAAACTGCGTCCGCAGACCCGGCAGGTGTGACCCGAGGCAGCACCTCCCTCCGGCTCGGCCAGCTCCACCTTAGCCTCCCCCCTCACCTCCTCCTCCTCCTTCCCCCCCACCTCCATGGTCACAGGCTTTAGAGTCCCAGATGTAGAAAAAAACAGATCAGACGTGCTAGCTGTGTTGCACGGGTCGTGTAGTCCTCATAACTCGTGTCAGAGAGATTGGTCTGCCATCGCCGCTTCTGTTTTCATCCCTTTGGGGGTGGAATATCTGGAAACACTACTTCTCCATGACGAATCTGAGGACAAACACAACCAGACGAAAGACTTAAGTGTTTTAACGCACACAGATATTACTTTACACATATAATAGACAAGACAATTATAATATAAGAGTAACAGCAGTACCCTTGTTTTAAGATTTTGTTTTAAGACAATCTTTTTGAATATATATTTACAATCTTCATAAACTCTGAAACGCATTCAAGACAAGAGACTTCTGAAGTCTAAGTCCTCTGAACATCACCATGCGTGAGTTTCTCTGTGTTCTAACGAGTGTGTCGGTAAGCCAGAGAGAGAGAGAAAAAAAGAAAAGAAAGAGAATTTGCATCACAGAGACCTTGGAATGGCCATTGTCCCCTACAGAATGAGCGATGGTTGTCCTTACACATTGTATGTGTGTGTGTGTGTGTGTGTGTGTGTGTGTGTGTGTGTGTGTGTGTGTGTGTGTGTGTGTGTGTGTGTGTGTGTGTGTGTGTGTGTGTCCTCTTCTCCCCCATGCCTAAACTGAGTGTGTTTGTTGAAGCGTGAAGTGGTGCAGCTAGCTTGGATGACATGACGCTGCAGGCTGCTCCACTCTAAACCTGGATCAATAATCCATTACCAGCAAGCTACATCTGAAGCACACACACACACACGTGTGTGCACACACACACACGCGTGTGTGCACAGATACGCACACAGATACATGCAAAAACACACATACAGACAAACATACGATAAATTATAGTAAGAAGGAAAATTATCAAATGTGTCCAAATCTAAACTACAATGGATCTTTCCCGGACAAGTTAAGAAAAGGTTGCATTTGGTGAAAGTTAATAACTATTTTAAATCACAACAAAAAGTTTGTCTTATGAAAAATGAAACATTTCTAAAAAGCTAAACTAATGTCTACCCATACATACGTAGCATCACTCCAGCTCTGTCATTGTCTAGACAAACCTCAAGGAGGTCGATGTTAGCTATGCAACTGAAGTATTCACTGCCCAAGACCACCGCCAGCCAACCGGCCATCTGACAAGCTAGTCATCCAGTCAGCCAGCAAGTCAGCCAGCCAGTCAGCCAGCCAGCCAGCCAGCCAGCCAGCCAGTCTGCCATCTAATCAGCCAGCCAGTCATCCAGCCAACCATCTAATCAGCCAGCCAGTCATCCAGCCAACCATCTAACCAGCCAGACAGTCATCCAGCCAACCATCTAACCAGCCAGCCAGTCATCCAGCCAGCCCAGCCAGTCTGTCATCTAACCAGCCAGCCAGTCATCCAGCCAGCCCAGCCAGTCTGTCATCTAACCAGCCAGCCAGTCATCCAGCCAGCCCAGCCAGTCTGTCATCTAATCAGCCAGCCAGTCATCCAGCCAGCCCAGCCAGTCTGTCATCTAATCAGCCAGACAGTCATCCATCCAGCCAGCCAACCACGGGAAAAACCTGCCATTGTGTTGTCTGCACCAGAACTGTCACATTGCCTCATGTCTATCCCTACAGCCCTCACCAGCCCTCACCAGCCCTCACCAGGGGGTCCAGGGCTCCCATTGTTGGCTGAGCCCAGGGTCCATCAGCGCCCTGGAAAGATGTCTGGGGAGGGGGAGGAGAAAAGGCACTTCTCTGTCCCGTCTCCAGCCACTACCACATGGGAGATGGGAATGAGTGTGTGTGTGTGTGCGTGTGCGTGTGTGTGTGTGTGTGTGTGTCTGCTAGCATGCAATCATGTGCCTGTGTTTCAAACCACTCTTCCACGCGAACCAAAACTGACACGGGCAGTGGAGAGGGAGCTGTGTGTGTATATCTGTGTGTGTATGTGTGTGTGGTGCGTGTGTGGTGTGGATATGTCTGTAAGTATGGGTGTAAGTCTATAATTGTGTGCGTGGTGTGTGTATATCTCGGTGTGTGGTGTATGTATGTCTGTGTGTGTGATGTGTGTATGTGCCTGTACGTGTGTGTGGTATGTATGTTGGCACACATATGTGGTGTGTGTGTTTCTGAAATGGTGTGTGATGTGTTGTATATCTCTGTGTGTGGTGTGTTTATGTCCTGAGGTCTGGTGTGGTGTGTGTGTGTGTGTGTGTGTGTGTGTGGGACGCTCTCATGACATGGCAGGTGTTTGGAGAGCGAGCCGTTAGATTAGTGCAGAAGCCCGTTCCTCTGCTTAGCTGTGTCTGGGCGCCGGAGACAGGAGGGTGGCAATTAAGGGGTTAAGGTGAAGCCGTGTAATTGGTTAAAACAATAGAGATGATGTCAGAGGAAGGCAACAGATGGGCAAGGGAACCATCCGGTCCTCTCCGTGGTGTGTGTGCGGGTGTGTGTGTGCGTGCGTGTGTGTGCGTGTGTGTGCCTGTGTGAGTGCTTGCGTGTGTGAACCCTTTTCAAAACTGCAAGGTTATGCATCTAAATCAAATCAAATGTATTTGTATAGCCCTTTTTACACGCAAGCATGTCACAGAGGGCTTCACATACGCCCATAGAACTGCCCCTCAACCAACCTAAACCCTCAAGGAAGACAAGGAAAAACTCCCAGAAAAACTCTCAACAGGAAAAAAAAAATGGAAGAAACCTTGGGAGGAGTAATTCCGAGAGGGATCCCCTCCTTAACACTACATGTTACCCTATACTGAACATCTCCTCCGGAAAACATGATTACCTATGGAGAACATTGAGAACGCAGGCATGCAGTTTCCCCCACTAGAAACACCGCCCAGTCTAACATGAGGATTTCTAAGGCTCCAGGCTACGCTCATCACTAGACCTCGGTTAGAAGCATCGCCAATGTTAGAGGAAAAACAACCTTTCTCTCACACACGCACACTCACATTGCCTGACTAGCTTCTGCATATGGACACACGCACACACAGCCTGACTAGCTCTTGGACACGGACAAACACACATAGGAGTATATAAAGAGCTCAGGAAGAGAAGGACCATCCACCAGACTCATCCACACAGAGAAAGACCCAAACATGTTGCTCTAGGGCGATGACTCTTTTTTCTTTCGTTCCCTCTCTCTTTTCTCTCCCTCCCTCGCTCCCTCTCTCTCTCTTTTCTTTGGCAGATGAATAGCCCTGACCAGTCAGCTGTCCTCACATTGATTCAGCCTGGCGTCCTCACCAGCTCAGCACAAACTCCCCACGGCCAGGCCACCGATGCTGAGCTGGGATCCACAGCGTTTGGATGTGTGTAAGTGTGTGCGTGTGCTTTTGTATGTGTGTGTGTGTGTATGTGTGTGTGTGCTTTTGTATGTGTGATAGCGTGTAGCGTGTATGAATATGTGACCCTGCGTGTGTAAGCATGTGTTCACGTGCGTGTGCGTGCGGATCTACTTCTTGTTTGAATGCATCCCTGTGCATGTGGACATATGTGTTTGTGCTGAAGTCATCCACATATGTTCCAACAATCAGCTGCAACCCTGTGCCAACACACATACCCCCACCCGCAGCAGAGGCTGGATACGAGCCGTATGCTACCATTCCAAAGTGGTCAGAATAGTCTTAGAGCCTCTTGTGCTCATTTGTATTATTTGGTGGAATGAAAACGACCTGCTTCTAAACAGCAGAAACACAATGGGCTTGACTGATATTCCTGTCAGGTTATTTTAGGTGTTGACTATGGTTGAGAGAGGCCAGTGGATTCCTTTTCCTAATGTCTCTCGTCCCTCATTTCATTAAGGAGAGTTATGAGAACGGCAGGACTGAGGTGGACTGACTTCCCTCCTGCACACTCAGGAGGGATCTCCTCTCCTCTCATCTCCTCTCCCCTTCCTCTCATCTCCTCTCCTCTCTTTTCCCCTTCCTCTCTCCTCCTCTCCTCTCCCCTTCTCCTCACCTCTCATCTCTTCTCCCTTTCCTCTCTCTTCCTCTCCTCCCCCCTTCTCCTCTCCTCTCTCCTCCCCTTCTCCTCTCCTCTCTCCTCCTCTTCTCCTCTCTCCTCCCCTTCTCCTCTCCTCCCTTCTACCTTCTCCTCTCTTTAAAGAAGCAGTGACCTGCGTGACCCCCAAACTGTTACCTTCCTGTCAGGCTTCTGACAGTCTTTCAGACAGGTCACAGAATGCTCAATCTGGCCCTCACTAATCACCTCTTGCCCGTACCGTTTCAGTCGCTAATTGTCCCTCGCTGGTGTGGAGCCGTCTCCGCCCTGCCCCTGGCTTTGTCCCGCTCACAGACAAAAGTGAGTGGCGACGAAGCTGACGCCGTCTGTCAGACCGAGGTCAGAGCTTAGAGGCCCTTGAAGCGCGGCTTTGTTTACTGGGTCGTGATGGGGAGGCGAGCGGTGCGCGGCGCGTGGGGCAGGCTAGCGAGCGGCTAATCCCGCTCCTGGAGGCCTGCTCTGTCTCGCTCTGTCAGAGACACAGCGTGGAGGTGCTTGAACCAGCCACTGTAAGAATGACTCTTTGGCATGCTGTGTGATGTCCAACCCTGTGCATGTCACATTATGAATGATTGCTAGACAGATGGATTACTCGGCAGATAGACATACAGACAGACAGACAGACAGACAGACAGAGGATACATAGCTGTGGATATGCAAGGTGGGAGTACAGTATCAACACAAACACACATACCGCACACACCCACACACACACCCACACACACACCCACACACCCACACACACACACACACACGTCCTACCCACCCCCTCCTTGGTCAATTCTCTGCCCTGTTACACAACAAATGGGATTAGTCTTGATAGCATGTGATCAGATGGTCATTGACCTGACTATTCCCATCCCAGTGTTTGTGCAGGCTGGAGTAGTGGGAGAAGACAAAGAGGCAGATAGCTCCCTTAAGCACACTAGTTTGATTCTAACCTGATTAGGGAAGGATGTGTCATGCTGTTAGCTGTGTGTGAGACACACAGTGTTTATGTAAAGTAGAGTATCAAGTCGACTACAGAAACAGAACAACAATCACAGTCACATTCAACACTCCGTCGCTCAGTCACTGCTACAACACACACACACACACACACACACACACACACACACACACACACACACACACACACACACACACACACCCCTGTGAGTTTTGGGTGGAGATTTGAGGTGAGGACAGCCCCCTTAACGTCGACATGGTTTCTGTTCATCCTGGATTGGTTGGTGCAGGACACAGAGGAGCATAATCTGGTGGCATTAACTTGCTCTCTAAAAAAAGCACTCTCAACAGGGATTAGATTATAATGTTAAGGTCAGCCCAGACTGGCTCCGTTTCTCCCTCGCTCTCTGCATCTCACTCGGTTTCTCCCTCACTCTGTCTATCTCTGTCTCTCTCTCTCTTTCTTTCTCGCTTTGTGTTTCCACATATTCTTCCATTCTGTGTCTCTGTCTCTCTCTCTTTGTCTCTCTGTCTCTCTGTCTCTCTGTCTCTCTCTCTCTGTCTCTCTGTCTCTCTCTCTCTGTCTCTGTCTCTCTGTCTCTCTGTCTCTCTGTCTCTCTGTCTTTCTGTCTCTCTCTCTCTGTCTCTCTCTATCTCTCTCTGTCTCTCTCTCTCTCTCTGTGTGCTGTGTTGATCAACTCATTAACACAATCAGGTATTTCTACAGTCGCCAACACAAACACTACAATCTATTCATCTCACTTTAATCATGCTATTAGCATTATTAGCATGATTAACATTATTAGCATCATTCTCTATGTTATCAGATCAAGCTGATAACAAAGCAAAGGAAGGTGGGGGAGGTGGACAGCACATTAGTGAAACTATTAGGAGGTTTTAAAAAACGTTTGGGATGTAAATCAGGTGAGGACAAACCTACAGGTACAACAACCCCAAGCATCCCACAGTCCTTCCTGTGTACCGGCCAGGTGGCACCGTGAGACAGGAAGAGCTTACATAACTATGACATCACACGGTGGGTCAGAGACGAAGGAGTCAGAGCCTGTTGCAGAGTAAACACACACTGTACGTGCTAAATGAAAAAAAAAATGTTTTAAGTGTTTATGCAAATTTACAAATACGCTAAACAGACCAACTCATCAGCATGTCGTCCTGTTGAGACATGCCTTCCAGCGAGCGCAGACACGTTCGCTTCCAAAGACATCTGGCAACGGCGCACATTTCTCAAATCGATTCTGCAGAGTTTCACACGAGAGTCTCCATCCCATGAGATGTGCAGAGAAGAGCTCTCTCAGAGCAGAGAAGAGCTCTCTCAGAGCAGAGCTCTCTCAGAGCAGAGAAGAGCTCCTTCAGAGCAGAGCTCTCTGCTCTTTCAGAGCAGAGCAGAGTTCTCTCAGAGCTGAGCAGAGTTCTCTCAGAGCTGAGCAGAGCTCTCTCAGAGCAGAGCTCTCTCAGAGCAGAGCTCTCCAGGGAACAGATCCTACAGCTGTACGTTTCCCCGGGCCGGGACAGAGCACCGGGTAACCTGACCTGGGAGCCGGCCCACCTCGACCTGGCGTGCGCGTGTGCATCATAACCACAGCCGGTGGCAGTATTGGAGGGGAGGGGGGGTCAGGTTTCTCATGGGAGGGGCAGGCATCTTTCACAGCACGCCCTCATTGGTCTCGTAGGGGTCTGAGGTAAGGTGACACCCTGAGAGCCATCCATTCTGGTCTTCTCTCCTGTCTCGGAGAGCACACTGGCAGATCTGTGGCCGCCCCCCCCCCCCTTTCCCCCTCCTCCTCCTCCCCTCCTCCCTCCCTCCCTCCCTCCCTCCATCTGGTCACATCCCCAGCCCTTGCCGTGCGACATAGCGTAGAAGACAGGGCGGTATTGTCTCGCTGCAACGCCATGCTTTGTTGACATGCCACAGTGAGATCCCTTCACAAAATGGCTGTGTGTCATTATGTCAACTGACGTTTGGTACGAGCAGAATGGCAAAGCAGGGGCAGCGTTCCAACATGACTCCCTAGCATCGCGGTGTCGTTAAATAACCGGATCCACCAGACCTAGTATGTTCATTACACGGACACACACAGACAAGCCCTCATGTCCAAGCAACAAAGCAGATGCGTTTGTGGACAAGGGGAAGACACACACACACACAGACAGAACATCCATTGGTGCCTTCCACCCACATTTCTTTAAGTGGTTGTAGAGCCAGCTGACCTGAGCCAAGCCCTTCACCAGACACCAGCACACGCAAACACACACACACGCAAGCGCACACACACACACAGCTGCTACGCTGAGCTCCTGTCGCACAATAGCCCCATGGACACGCCAGCCTCAGGTCAGCCACAAGCTAAGTACCATGTTAATACTTTGGGAGCGTTTGATTCGAGCCTCCAGCTGCATTCAAAACCAGCCGATCGGCGTCAGAAGTACCGACCGCGAGTCAAAACAGACACGCGCCAATCACGTTTGAATACCTCTGTGAAGTAACCGATCTGGGTATCGAACCCAGGTGCGGTGAACACACACACACACACACATCTCATCTTCTCTCTCACATACAGCGTACTGACACTAATGCTCCTAATCCCCATCCCCATCACTAACACACAGCCTGGAAACTAACTTGTTCTACTGTAACAAAGGTCCACTGTGGCAGTGCAGCTGTGTACACAGAGGTGTATTTGCATATAAGAGCTGAAGGTTTACTACAGGCCTACTGTCCGAGACCACAGCTTCATCTGCTAACTTAGACACACCGGTGTAGAGATTAGTCTGTTAACCCAGCCTCATGTTTAACTGTCTGTTTCATATCTGTCTACTGGAAAGGAAGGTGTTAAAAGGTCTATAAGGAGCGCCCCAGTGAGGTAGCTCACTGGATTATTGCGCGCACCATGTAAGGCGGGTTCGAATCCTGCCTGGGTCCTTGGCTGCATGCCCTCTCCTTGCCTGTCCCGTCACACTTCACTTATAAACTGTCCAATAAAGCGGGAGAAATTCCGCCCCCCCAAAAAAAACAAAAGGTCTATATTGTTTTTTGGTGATAATTGGAAAATGTTCCACATTTACATTTAGCAGATGCTCTTATCCAGAGCGACTTACAGTAAGTACAGGGACATTCCCCCCGAGGCAAGTAGGGTGAAGTGCCATGCCCAAGGACACAACGTCATTTTGCGCGAACCGGCAACCTTCTGTTCTAAATAACTGAAAGACCAGGCAGGTGTTGCTCTGCGTTTTAGATCTGCCTGCGAACAAGTCACTACGTCTGAAGGAGTCTTTTTCAATTATCTCCCGTCTCAGATTGAGAAAATCTCAACTCAGCATATATGCCCCTGCCAGCCCCCCCCCCGCTCCCCTCCCCCTTATTCTCCATCTCTTAACCTAATCTGTGTGATTAAATCATTTTTCTTCTGCAGAGATTTTGCCTCCCGACTTGCTAGTTCGAAGCTGAGCGTACTTCCTATTGATTGCCATGTTGAGAAGATTACCCTAATAGCAGGGATTACTGCCCCACATGTTGTCCACACGCGGGGGGTTGGGGATACTGCAACTCGTAGTGTCTGTGTGCTCGTTTGTGTGTGTGTGTGTGTTGCACAGTGTGTATGTGTAAGTGTTTATGTTAGTATGTGTGAGCGTGCTTGTGTGTTGGCCAATGTGAGTGCATACGTGTGTGTTTGTGAGTGTTAGTGTGAAAAAATGACTAAATGTTGAGAGTGTGTGTGTGTGTGTGTTGACAATATTTTGATAAAACACTCACATATGAATGCAGGCCTATTGTTGTTGTTATTCATCAGATGTACAGCACGCGTACAGTATCCGCTTGCTTGTATTTGCTGTCACTTCATCCATCAACAGACTTTTTAGAGACATCAATAAATCTGTTCGCAATTCACCTCAGGTACCTGGCATCTATGGATGATAAAAGTAAACATTATTCACTCAATTCTTGGCTAAACACGCTAATTGGGGTCTTTTTTTCAACATGGTTATTTTGGCCAGACCTGTGACCCTGTCAACTCAACTTGGGTTGACCCCTGCATGACCTTTGTTGTACCTTGCTCTGCCTCATGACTCAAACCAACTTTTGTACATCTTTACAGTCTTTACAATCGTCTGCCAAGCTTGATGTTTAGTACACTATCTGCTTCTGTTTACCTAGAAGCAGCCGTCCAAATGCACCACTGTCCAAGTTAGTTATCTGATAACTATCAAAGTTAAACATCAGTTTAGATTTTTGGAAAACACTGTCAGTAGGGTAAAGGCTTCTCCTTTGGAATGATCACACACACCAGTAGCGTAGCAACAAGGAGGGCGGGGGGGGGGGGGGCATCATTTACATGTCCAGCCCCCTTGATTTCTGATTGCTTACAATTAAAATTAAGGAATTGTCAATATGTTTTTTTTTTTGTGGCCCCCTTATTTTATGATGCGGTCCACTAAAAAATAAAATTCAGGCTATGCTACTGACACACCCCACACCCAACACACACTCTGAACTGCCATGGTGAATGGTAAACAAACCTCTACATGTGTGATTGATTCAACAGCTTCATTAGAGATGAACATGGCTGCTGTTTCCTCTGACTCAACAGTGTAAGCTCTGTTACTCGCTCCCAGCCTGGGGATATGCTCTACAGAGAGATCTCCAGGCCAAACAAAGAGAGTTCCAAGCCAACTGCTGAACAAGATGTGCTTGAACCAACACATAGCTGTCTAACAGAGTGAACATGCTAATAAGACTCATATTAACTATGTACCGTAATTGCATGTCAGAAGTACATGAAGGAACCAAGTTGACAGTTGTAGCTGATAGAAGTTATCTTAACTAAAGTAATTATCCAAACAAAATATGAGCAGTAAGTGTTGATGTGGCCATTAGCAATACAACAGCATACATTATTAAGGTATTCAGGTTATTAAAGTTGCAAATGCGTGTTTTTAGACAAGGCAGATGGAGAGACTAAGGGTCCATTCAGAGCAGACAGAAAAGGAATTCTAGTAATCTGCTGCTGATCCGGTACAATAGCTGCCTTGTCGCTTGGGCTACGGCCACTCACAAACACAAGTTTGTGTACGTGCCTTGACAAGGATAGCACCGATAGTACGGCTTGGATAGATGAATAGAGAAGCACAAAACAGTGGAACCTGATTGAGACCGGTTAAATGTTTCTGTGAATCGGTGTAGGTCATATAACAAATCAAACGGGAAGGTACCTTTGGAGTAGACTATTGCTGATTAGTGTACTTGCCAGAACTACACAAACCTAATACACAATGTCTATTAACACACACAATGTAATCCAATCCAAAGGAAGTAATAAAATCATTGAATTAGCAAATTGAGCACATTTCGGATAATAGTCTACACATCGTCCTCTGAATCTGAGCCGCTGTTTAAACCCCTTACCTCATAACTAAGGCAAGTGTGCTCTAATGGTCGAGTGGGGGAATTAATTTTCCGTCGTTAACGATTTGCACAACTCTGAAAACATCCAATGAAAGTTGTCAAATGGTTTAAAAACGACAGTTCCTATTGTGTAGTTCCGTATTAGGCTACTCCGTTGCGCAAAGTGCAAAGTTTTCTTTGGGTCGTTTTATCCCGGTCCCGTGTTGTCCACTTACGATTAGATACCCTTGAAAAAGAATCGGCTTATAGTTTTCGTCAGACAAGCGAATGCTCCCAGATGAAGAAAAAAGCATCAAAACAAAAAGTGCCAATTAGCTCCGCCCTATGCTTCCAGCAGAACGACAGTTGTTATGCATCGCAATTATCTTTTATAATTATCTTCCTTCCTTCCCAAGGAATGATCTGTTAGCATTAATCCTCTCCTCCATCCACCCCCTCCCCCCGTCCCCCACAAAACAACAACGGTGCCGGGCTAGAAGCTATGCAAATAAATACATCAAAAGCTATTATCAAAGTGAGAATAATGGACATTATTGTTAGATCACTCACCGTAACGTTCTTCGGAGTGAATACGGCCAAGGTGGGCTCCGGTACACATCGATGGCATGCGACAAAGTGAAGATGTCTCTGTCTGACGCGCCACCTACACAGTGGATGGATGTGCGAAGTGGCTATCCCAGGGGTCGGCAACCTTTTTGCTGTCAGGAGCCGTTTTTCCAACTAAAATAGGGGGCATTGGGAGCCAAAATGGGTGAAATGCTTGATTTGAGATTGAGAGATTTAACACTGATACATAGGCTATAACTTGTCAAAAGTGTTTTTAATAATATCCATTGATTCAAAACAAAAATCACAAAAATATGTTCTAGTTCGCTGTAGGCTACGCTAGACTTTTTTTTTTTTTTTAATCTTACAGGCCTATAACTTGGTAGACTAAACGAAGAACAGAAATTATTCATGCGGCCTGTCTTTTTTTCTGGCATCTCCAGGTGGGTATTTTTTCACAAAAGATAGAGATCTCAAAATGTATCATAATGTTTTTTTATTCCGGACGAACTTCTCACTGCAAATCAAACAACCCAGCCCAGTTAGTTATGAGTCGGTTCTGCATTTAAATGTCTGCATTAGTCTTGACTTTTCCTCTTGTCTTTGGCCATTTAAACATTTAATTATTAAACATTATTCACTAATTTTCCCATTTACTTGTACGCAGGGTGGGCTAGCCTCCACTGTTAGATGGCACTTTACCAAATTAACGGTTGGTTTTAAAAACAATAGGCCCCATGATGTTCTTATAGTCTTATTATCCATTTCCCAAATTGAATTAAAATATGCATGTTCTCAAAGGTCCATATGCGTTAGACATGCTATGGTTGCATTCCAAATTCCTATTTACGACCCTATTAAGTTTTATGCTTTTTACTATAATTTTATAGCCTATAACTTATCCTAAAATTGCGTGAAGCCACATGTGGCTTCAGTGTGTTTTAAATATGGCGCCCCCTCGTGTCGACCACATGTAATAACCGTCGACATAAACTACACTTTTGAAAGTGTCAAGTATACACATCTGTATAACGGTTGAATGACGTGTAAATCAGTAGTGTACGGAGTGGATGTGTGATCAGTGGATGTGTTGAGTGTTGAAAGGTGTAAAATAAATGTTAATGGCTGCCAAAGAGTGTTAGAGAAGTAGGCTGCTATTAATGGAAAGGCCCAGTTCACTAAGGACCGTGGCACAGATGCAGGTAGGGCCTATTCCCCATCAGCAATCACGGCTCCTCCCCCTGCCAGCCATCCTGCACCTGAAAGAGACACAAAAACCGCAGACAGGAAGAATAGGCCATGCTCAGAGCCACCATCAGAACACGGATAACTTCTTTATTCTAGTCATACAGATACTGTTGATGTGGTATTGACTCATAGCCTACAGCCATGACTAGTGTCATGTGTATACACACTAGCCGTGGGCAGCGTCTGATAAAGCACACAGAGTTAGGTGGTCCTACCAATAATTGGATGAGGAAATAATCTGTAAGGGGAAAAAAACAAAAAAAAGATTTCCGTTTTTTCAACCCTAACAATTTAATTTAGCGGTCCTGGAGTAATTTACATAAAACAAGACACACGAATGAGCCAGTGACAATCCATTTCCGTATGCCTTCATAGCACGTGACACAATTCAAAACGAGACACTAAAGACGGCGACGCAGCGTGTATTACACGTGGCTGCACAAGGTGGCGCCATATTCACACAACCGCTGCACATTGGAGCATAGCAAACAAACAAGACGAGCTGCTTAGAGTTGTATTTCTTAATTAGTGGGTTTTAACTTTCAGTTTGCTAAATGTCTCTTTGGTACATTCGTTTGACAAGCTGTTTGCCGGCTTTTACCTTTTATCAGGGGTCTCTGTTGAAACAATTAGGTTACATCCCTGATTCTAATGTATATCTTTTGACTTTCAGTACTTTAGAAGTACTCTTGAATGCAGTATGTCACCCCCCCACCCACCCCCACCCACCCCATACACACAGCTGTGTTACAGTATATGTAAATAAGTGTTTTACATTACAGCATTGTCAGCAGATGGCGCTCTGTGCATACTATGTACTACTGAGGAAAAAAACAAATGGCATTCACTGACTAGCATGACTGGCCAACAACGAAACAAAAACCGTTACCTTGAATTAAAAGGCAACACTGTAAGACATTTATCTCCTCTCTCCCCCTCTCTCTCCCTCTCTCTCCTCTCCCTCTCTCTCTCTCTCTCCCTCCCTCTCTCTCTCTCTCCTCTCCCTCTCCCTCTCCTTTCTCTCTCCGATAGTGGACAAGATTAGACCAGCGACTGTATGTTACCTTGGTCATGGTGCTTTAGAACCCCTACCCCTTACGTGTGTGTGTGTGTGGGTGAGGGGGGGGGGGGGCTAAACGGAACTCAACTGGCATGCCCTCTCAAAAGGGCCCGATTAGCAAGCAGCTAACCATCCAGCCTGGGGATTTGATTCCCAACACACAGCTTCTATTGTACTTTCTCTGGAAATCCATGGATCAGTCATCTCAGCAACAGTCTTAACCCAAACCCCACGCGACCTGGATTCTGGGATAGAGTTCTGGAATGAGCGTGTGCCAATTAGAGAGAAAGAGAGAGAGAGAGAGGGGTGGGGGGGGGGCTCCTTACGACATATTTCAGATAAGAGATATAGAGCTGGAATGTTCAATGGGGGATCTGTGAAACAACTGCATCTTTTATTCCATGAACGCTCCTTCAATTTTGCCAGGTTTTAATCTGTCAGTGAAGGATTTCAGGTTTGAACACACACAAAAAAACATACTGTACAAATGCATACACACACACACACACAGCTTGTTTAGTCTGCCTTGAGGCTGGCAACAACAGCAATCCCTCTAGAACCATCTTTCTCTACTTTAATACCCAGTTCAGTTCTCTACAGCACATTGCAGTATATGAGAGAACAGCACAAGCTCAGAGCCACACAAAGCAGCATCACTCTAATAGGGCTTAAATCTTGATCACACACACACTTTCACAATGGCTTCACCCCCTTTGCTGCTGTTTAGCCAGACCCCCCCCGTGGAGAAGGCAGGTGAACAGAGGAACAGTGAAAGGGCCTTTTCTTTCAGCTTTGCTCTTTTGCATAGCGCAAAAGGCTTAAGCAGCAGACCTTGTTAAGCTCCTCAAAAGGTCTCCCGTACACAAGGCGTGTGTAATGTTAGCCACTCACTGTTCTTCTTACTGGAGTGTGCAGTCACGCCGTTTGAAAGACAGCGAGGACTTCAATCCCAGTTCCAGAATGAGCAAATGCTGCGTGCACACACACACAACTAAA
Source organism: Thaleichthys pacificus (assembly GCA_023658055.1). Classification (NCBI taxonomy): domain Eukaryota; kingdom Metazoa; phylum Chordata; class Actinopteri; order Osmeriformes; family Osmeridae; genus Thaleichthys; species Thaleichthys pacificus. Next base: position 12,035,665 of record CM042861.1, on the reverse strand, counting down.
GTATGTGTTTTTGAAGAGGTGGAAAACAGGGCTAAGGAAAACAAAACGTATTTAGTTGGAAGGTTAATATGATGGTGTCAAAGAGAGAGAGAGAGAGAGAGAGAGAGAGAGAGAGAGAGAGAGAGAGAGAGAGAGAGAGAGAGAGAGAGAGAGAGACAAGAAGAGTCGATGGAGAGAGGAGGCATGGGGACAAAGAAAAGGAAGGAGCTTTGCGAAACAAAGACAGTTACTAAGAGAGGAAGAGAGTGTTTAAACATGCCTACTTTTACACTAAAGGGGCAAGGGTTGATTTTAATTACATTTCAACGTTGCCCACGTTCATCAGGAGCTGAAGTGCTGATCATTCGAAGATGATTGTTGGCCCTTTGTACTTGGGTTCAGTGTGTGCGTTGTCAGGTTGTAATTACACCACCAGTACTGTTAAGGACCTTATCATGTCAAGGACTACACACGCTTTGTAAGAGGAAAACCAGCATTGGGTGAACCACCATAAGCACATGTAAATTATAGAGAGAAAATATAACTCAAAGGTATATTTTAAAGTTAGCATTGGTTCTAAGATTTGAATCTGTTGACACTTAGTTTTACTATGTAAAAGACCTGTTTCTATCCGTGGGAAGTTTGTCCGTTTAGATAAAATGTTGAAAAGGAACCTCCACCACAACACACCACATAATTCCTTCTGTGCATAAACTGCAGCTCAGCTCCATGGACTGTTAGCTCAGCCTACGAGGACCTGGGGACCTGGCCACTTAAATCCTACAGGTATGACCCACCTGGAGGCCTGGGTTCCCTAGGTTACATAGTCTGTTACAGGAGTGGAAAAAAAACAGCAGCCTTGGAGGAGAAAAGGTGTGATCTCTCCCCCACCTCACCTGGATTGGCCTGCTGGATACCCATGGGGGTTGGTCTCCTAGGTGCTTCTGTGTTTGTAATGTCTAACCTTTCTCACCTCAGTATCCTCTCTCTCTCACACACACACACACACACACACTTACCTTTTCAGTCTTGCTGTAACCCTCTTCCATCCCAGTCTCTCACTCCTCTCCCGAGTCGTATTCTGTCCATCGATTTATCCCCTCTTCCTCTCACCCTCCTCTTCAACCCCCTCCCCCCACCCCCTCCCCTCACACACACACACACTCTCAGTCTGTCTTCCCTTCCATCACTGCTCTCTCCCACTAATCCCTAGAGAAGAATAGACAGGAAGAGAGTTGGAAACCTCCAGGTGTCTATTGAAATCGAGTCCAGGCAGCCCGCGTGCAGAGGCATATCCAACAATAACCGGTGTGCCGTTGCACTCTGAAGGTCGCCCCTGTCCTCTGGAATAGCCGGGGGCTACCCCATCACACAGCAGCCAACCCCCCCCCCCCCCCCCCCCCCCCATCACACAGCAGCCAACCCACCCCCCCCCCCATCACCACCCTCCAAACCATCAAAATTCAAGTTTCGCAATCACCTCAGCCACTTGCCGCACAGCCAATATATGAAACCAGAACAGGCCTTCGATCTAATCGCACACCTATGTGTGCTCGAATGTCTTCCTGCCAGCACTCACGCTGTGAGGTGAAAGTTAGCCTTCTGTCGCTACGCTAATACCCACCCTGCAGTGGAAATGAAGAACAGACGAATGTTTCTTTTCCCTTGCTTGTCTTACACCTTTCTGGATGTGTAAATGTTTGACAGAGAAGGGAAACACAGGATGTAGCATGAGAGAGAGAACGAGAGAAAGAGAGAGAAAGTATAATGTGTCACCCTTCTGGAGCTCCAGTGTTCTTGGCCTAACTGATTAAACACCCCTTGAAGGATTGTTGTTTGGTTGTAATCAGTGTAATTACTGTAGACTTATTTTTATGTCACTGGTTCAGAAAATCTGCAAATGAAAGTAGTCAACAATTAGATACTTCAAAAATGCAGCTGGGGGGGGGGGGGGGGGTGGGGGGGTTGTTGGGAATGATTTTAAGTCTGAAAGCAACGTTTGCAGGGCCTTTTCAGTCAGATAAGTCACCTACCTCGGGCGCCTGATCCTGTGTGTCAAACCAGCATCAACCTGTGATTCGGTTTGCTCCACATTTCTCTGCAGCTCCAAACTCAGCTGAGTCAATTTCTTGCGCTCCTGAAGCCTAGAAAATGAGTCACTCATTGTGTCCGCTGAGGAGAAAATGGGTTGAAGGTGATTGACGAAGACAACCCTTGCATTTTCCTGCTCGCCAGGCAGAGCCGGCTGGGCCAGCGAGCCACCCCGCTGCGAGGCAGTGATTTTGCTGGCTGTAATTGAGGGAGATATGATTCATGGGGTTGTTGGCAGCTCTGGTACAGGGGTCTGGGGAATGAGGAGTGGTTCTCTACAGGATAAAAAAGGACACTCAGAGGTGGGCCTTAAAAATGTTTGTATAGAAAAGAAAAGCTGCACTAAAGGTTTTCATCTTGGGTCACGTTTTCCGATATTGTCGCTAAAACAGTCGGGTAGTCAGGTGGCTGAGCGGTGAGGGAGTCGGTCTAGTAATCCGAAGGTTGCCAGTTCGATTCCCGGTCATGCCAACTGATGTTGTGTCCTTGGGCAAGGCACTTCACCCTACTTGCCTCAGGGGGAATGTCCCTGTACCTACTGTAAGTCGCTCTGGATAAGAGCGTCTGCAAAATGACTAAATGTAATGTAATGTAAAACAGGTGAGGTTTAGGATTTGTGTCATGGTCGATGTTATAGGCCTTGTGGTTTAGTCCAAGAGTAGGCCTTTAAAGCCTATTCTTTTACTGTCGTACTTTTGAGTTGCATTTATATCAATTATTCTTAGAGATAGGAGAATATAATCCATTTAGTTTAACATGATTTATTGTTTCCACAGACATTGTAATGCAAACATGGGTGTATTGAGAAAATGTTAGATGTTTTGCATGTTTACCAGTGTGTTAGCAACCATGACACACTTGCGGTAATAACTAGGCCTATTGGAGAAATTGGCTATTTAACAATAGCCTAGCCTGCTTTTTTCTTCTCCTCAAGTAGGCCTAGGCTACCTTGTTATCATTTATTATGCGTGCGAGCAGGCGTGCGTGCGCGTGTGTTCATGTCCTATCTCAATATCTATTTTCCAACCTTATGTCTATGAATATGTGATGCATCCCGGCATTGTCATGCAGAGAGAAGAGGAAGCTCTCAACCTTGTTTGATTGTTATCGTGCCTAAGCGTAGCTGCACGCCTCTTTCATATGTCTCGCGCCCAGCGTGAGTGCTCCCCACCCGCCAGCCCTCGCCCCCCATCAGAGGCGCGGCGGCAACCAACAGTTCTTAACCCGCACTGTTCTCCCGACTCCCAAGTGCAGAGCGATATTTTTCCAGCACCCCCCAGAACGCAGTCATCCTACCAATTACATTCCAGCGAGCCTGGCAGCAGTCTCTTTTTCTTGACAGATGACTTTTACCCGCTACGAACATCAGGTGCTTCGCACCGTGGCAGACGGGAACCATTACGTGAAGTGGAAAGAGGGGAGGGGAGGAGCGAGGAAGGAGAGTTCAAATACTTAGCCTTATATTCCATCAGTCGTGAGTCACAGACCAAAGGATGAGCGACTCGCATTTATAGCTGGCCTTATAGCTCCACATTTCACATTGAGCCTCCCGTTGTGTAGACCTTGATTGAACCTTTAGACTGCACAGAGACTCAAGGTAATGGGCATACACGGGGAGATGTAACGTCAGAACAGGTGACTCAACGGTCATCTAGTGTACATTTGCTAGCAGTGATAGGGAAGCCACGAGAATCAACTGCATGTTATCTGAATGACCTTGTCTGGCTTTTACCCCCCTTTCCCTAAATGTCTACTAACAAGAAACATTTATAGCCTACGTCAATACATTTGAGTGACTTTCAACACCAATACAATGCTTGAGCGCCAAAACAGCCGTGTATTTTACCACCGAGCTAAGAGGACGGAGTTGAGGGAACTTTAGCCTACAGCCCTGTTTGACTAGGGTAGATTATGCCCCTCCAGTAAAAACACAAATTATATTCTAAGATCATAAATATCGAGTTCAAAACTCAGGCCCCCTGTTTCATGAGGAACTTATAAATAATAGTCAACAATAACATGAATTACCAACTGTGATGAAAATTGGCTCGGTTAAATTCAAACCGACAGGGGTACCGTTCTTCTGGCGGTTGGACAACAACACTAAACTTCACCTTCACCCGCTCTTTTTGTTCTCTATGTGATATTATTCTCGGCTTGATCTAATAAAAAAACACCCTGTGTTAATCAAGTTAGAATAAGGCACTCAGCTGTAGCTCTCCCCACGCAGTAACTCTCCTTTGTGTTCGCTCCCCGTGCTATTACAACCTCCTGACATTGCAATCAGGCCTGTTGAAGCACTGGAATTTCCACTGCTTTGATTGACCCAGCATGCTGCTCGCACTCAGGGTAAGAGTGATCAAAATATGCCTCGTGCGGTGTTAGCTCACTGTCGGAGGATGGATCCATAGAAATATGATCATAGAAATCAAAGTGCTTTGAAAGCGGCAAACAAGGGGTGAATAACAACATTATTCGTTGTGCGAACTTTTTGTCAACTGTTCAAACAGCTATTGAGATGACTTAAAGAAACGCGTGTATACAGACGGGACAAAAACATTGTTTTCCGACCATACTGGCCTTTGTCAACCATTGTCCCATCTCCAACGTCCTGCTCTTGGTTTATTTGAAGTTATTACGAGATTCAAGATACCTTTTAAAAGCACCGAGAGACGCAGCTTGAATTTGGTGAGTGCGTCATCATATGCATGCTTCTCCCATGTTTCTTAATGATAGCTTTCATCCCTGTAATCAAATGGGCTTTTTGCTTTCAAGAATAGATAAACAAGATCAAGCGGCCCTTCATGTTTCAAATGTCGACTTTGGATGTTCAAAAGAAGACAAAAGCAAACATTAAGTGAAACATTACCGTTCTGTCAGAAGCAGTTTGTGAAGCAATTAATGTTGTGGCTTTCATGTGTTCGTGTGCACGTGTGTAGGGGTTTAAGTAATAAAAACGCAAAATAATTAAACTCAACATTTTACTTTTCTGGGACAGTTTCTGCCATATACCTCAGCACGCGACTCACTTCACTGTGTGCCCATCAGCGATATCACTCATCCATTCAGTCATTAGAATGGAGGATCGTTCTGACGTGTATTTCGTGCAATGTAGAGTACACAGTCACGAGCCAAAGGCTCCTAACTCAATCCCAGAGAGGTGAACGGTAGAGTGGCCGAACTCTTGACAACTCACAGGCACAAAAGACGCAGCCCTACCAAGTGCCCGTTATAATTCTACAGATTAAACAGAGACACTGTAGGGCCTACGCAGGGATCACGTTCAAATCTACTTCCGGTTTGAAGTTAAATTTAAAACACGGATCTCCAATCCCCTTACTCTTCCACCCATAAAACCACTTTAACACGAATGGAGAGAAAGGAACTTAATTTATGAGTTGGAGGTGACTTCCTCTCACTCCTATTTTTCCAAAGCCTTGGTGAGAACAGTGACACAGATACAGTTCGCAACTCCCTGGTCCCCTGATCACCAGACAGATGGCATGTGCCAGTTATGAGTCTGAGCACGGCTGTCGGCTGTCACGAGATTAACTACCATACACCATCAAAATTACATGACCAGTATGCTCCTATGTAACATAGAACACTATGTAAATCATATGTCGTTCATATTCAATCAAAGGGTCTGTGACAAACAGCGGAAGAGTTTGGTAAGAGAAGAGAAAAGGCTCTGCAAATACAAGCATGTCACGGATATACATCCCTAAGTATTTAGACCAAATGTATTTTCCTTGATGGCAGTTGGAAAAATTATGAATAATTGGACTTAAGGACCTAGACAAGATGTGTGGGATGACACAATGAAGCGTCATGCGAATCTTGTATTGGCAATCGCACACCTCCCACTTTACATCCCCAATGTTCAATAACAGAAATGGACAGAAAAATAAATGTGTTCTGTTGTAGATTACACAACTGGTGAAACACCAGTTTCAAAAGGACTCTCAAACATGAAAAGCATGTCTGGGAGAAAGAAACCTATGTTTTACAAATCATTTAAAGAAATGTTGGATAACGAATAGAAGGCTTTGACACAGTTTCACTTTCCCCTAAAGTCGGACCTAATATTAAGATTGGCAATAAGTCTGGTGTGACCTACTGGTGCTTAGAACATCACGCTTTAAAAACAAGCAATTATCCACTCTGTTTCATGATGGCTGTTTACGTGTTTGGCAAGTAACAGGAAGTCTTACAGTACGAGGAACTAGGAATGCAAATCGAACATTACAAATAGGCCTACTGCCTTTGTGCTTACAGACTACAACTTTCCAACATCTATAAGCTGCTTCCGAGAAGCTCAGAGATATAAACCGCGTGTTTATTTCATAAAAAAGTGTACCCATGATACATACAGACGTTTTACATGAGCCTTACCTGCACACTCAATCTACTGTCTTTATTATATCCCCTTTAACCTTCATGGAACACAGCACAACCGTGTTGATGACTTTAAGCTGATTCAAGCAGCACGCAATGCTAATTCTCTTTCGACTCACATTGTAGGCTATGGCTTATCCGTGATAAGTGCAGATGTTAAATACAAAACTACCAACTAATCTTCTGGAATATTTGCATAATTTTACACATGGCTTCACAGAATTAAGGAGTTTTTAGTCCTCTGGCCTTGAGAGTACACCGGAAGGGAACATTGTGACCAGAAAAAAATAAACAAACAGGAGAGTTGTGCACAGGTATTAACAGGACATCATTATTTTCTATAATTTTTAAAAAAAGCTTTAAGCAATAAGGCATATTACCACAAAATTAAATGAAATAACCCTCCAGGTGTTAGGGTAAGCGACACTAATTGGATTGATGAAAAAAAAAGTTTGGTGTCCTCATAAAATATGCAAATGAGAACAAAACAAGTTGATGAAGTTTAGGTTCACATTGAAAACTCCAATGCTGCTGGACTTGATTAAGCACAACACAAAGCCAGTCCCATGGATCACTGCCCGGACATGCCCGGACATGCAGATGCACAAACAGGTGCGTCTTGCAACAGAGCAATAGGAAGAAATTGTAGGGCTGACATGTGGAAAACCCCTCTTGCGTCCTCCAATTTAGCTGGTTAATAGTCCAACTACTTATAATTGGAAAACACAGCGTCTACCTTTGACAGTAGACCGAATATCCCTAAATATAACATCATACTTGTTGCTGCCTCCCCTCACTAGAGAGCCACTGTCACCCATCTATCTGAAATGACGCACAAAACAGGGCTGAGTTGCCATTGTGAGCGACCATTACTCACCCTCTGCATGTCAGGTGCAATCACTGCTTTTCCTCCCTGCCCACAGTCTGTTTGCCCAGTGTGGTCTCTGGGAAGAGGAGATTGAGGTTGAATCATAAAACACTCGCGTGGCGACAGTGGCGCTCTTTGTTTTCGGTGGCGTTAAAAGACAGGCCTGGCAGGCTTTGTGTCTGTTTGCAAGGGTGAATCACTTTGTGGGTCTCTAGGAGACATTTCCTAGAGTTCTTTTTGTGTGTGTGTGTGTGTGTATTTTAAGAGATATTTTAGTCTAGTTAACGTTTGATTGGCTGTTATTCACCAGAGCACAGCGCTGCAGGTTTGCTCATAGGTGAACCTTGTGATTACGCTCTAAATTGCAGCTCCACTAGTCTTGGTTAACCTGCAGTTTCTGCACCATATGTCATCCTTCAACCCACTCTCAAGGAGTTGATCATTTGGCAACACCCTGCTCTCTCGTAATAGAGCCATCTTACTCCATCTGCATCCCATGGATGAGAAACACGTATATACCTGTAGGCAAGAATAGACAATTGCGTACAATTGGGTCTGCTCTGGAATATTGATTGACTCCGCGCTTTAATTTCCAACCATTTGAGGAGGGGAGGAGTTAATATCTGCTGATTGTGGTTTCTAACTGAGCCAGACAGCGGGTGAACATAGAGCTCGGTGTCTGAAGAGAACTGGAAGAGCTGCTGTGCCCACCGTTACATGGCCTCGCTAGGAGAGAGGGGGAAAACATCATTTTGTTTTCTGCGTTCTCCATTTTGGATCCTTGAGAGCAGTAACATCACATGCGACCTTCACTGATGTCATGTGCTCCCACCAATTAACCCTTGTGTTATCTTCGGGTCATTCTGAGACACACACACACACACAGAGCATAAGTCTTCACAAACAAATTCTTAACAAATACACCAAAAGAAAGTTTTCGTACACACACACAGTCCAATCTCCGAAACTTTCCGCATTGTCCTCTTCTAGATCAAGACCAGATAAAAAAGAGGGTAGGGAGGGGGAAGTTAACTGTGCAGACGGAAGGTCTACGAAGGCATAGCAACTATAGAGGCAGGACTCAGACAAAACATTGCTTCACTTAATCCAATGTCGATGGCCTCGACAAGCTTGGCACAGTAAATTTCATACATGAAAAAATGTTGCTTGAAACTACGAATTGATGAAATCGTAGCCAGAGAGAGGGAATGAGTGAACCAAGGCCACACATACAACTAACTGCCTACCCATCTCCAGTTTTAGAGCTATTGAGGGAATAATGAACATGAAAGATTTCAACACATACCCTTAAAGAGGTAAAAAGAGTCGGCCAAGCCGAGAACTCAATGTTAATAATTCAAGCCCTTGAATTTGACACTGAAACACAATGTGCGTCTCACAAGAAGACGTGGAGCGTTTCTGAGAGGAGACGAGGTGACCAGGTAACAAGCAGGCAGGCTCAAGGGCGTGAGATAGTGTAGGAAGAGAAGTTCAAAGTTCAAATATGAGACGTAAATTTACTTGATTTGAACAGTTGGTACAGTCAAATTGATTAACCTCGTCCCGACATCACAAAATTATTTCATATACTGATATGACTTTAAAAGGCTCAATTCCTATTTTCAATAGCTATCTTAAGAGATATTTTGTACTAACAGATGGACTAGTAAAATTTAATTTGTATTTGTACTGTCATGGGAAGAAGGCTATTGTTGGCTAAGATATCAACTTAAAAGGCATTTTTATTCAAAGGTTAATGCAACAGCAGCATGGATTTCTAACGGTTGAACCTTTAAGGCTAAAGTAACTTGGTCCAGTGCATTAAAAATATTTAGTCAAGACTATTATGACACATGATTCATTTCAATCACCTAGCACTTAAGGCTTGCTTGCATTAAATGCACCTTGAAATTTGGCCATAAACATTTTTGTATAAAAATCACAAAGAGATACCCTGCACAGCCACGATTTCAAAGTCATCAAATCATCAACTTCACAGCGGGTTCTGAAATGTTTCACTGGGCGCAGTATCATTTTTTATCTCCACAACACTTTTCAAATGATTTGCAAGCTCCTGGATCACAGACGTCCTGCCGACCTGGTCGTTTCTCCTCTTCTCCATAATCAAGTCCTCAAGACTCTGAAATTCGAGCACGTGTGTCTGTTTGTCTGACATGAATATTTTCAACCTGTATGGTTGTTTTCCTATTCGTATTTCTCCGCCCATTTTGAACTCGCGCTTACCGAATCGACACCAAGCGGCGAAGCACTCCGAATTTCTCCAACTCAACTCTCGCTCTTTTGAACCAACCTGTTCCATCGCGTTCTGCACAACCATATCAGGACCAAAGGGTTTGAACTTGTACAGTTCGTTAACAATCCTGCATCTTCTGCCTTGGCTAGCATCTATCAAAAAGCTGTTCTTGACTTCAGCGCGGTGCAAGTGCACGACCTGTAAGTCTCCTACAAACACAGCCCAGTGTGGGTATTGACCGGTTGCCACAAACTCCACCAAGTCACCTGCTTTGCATATGTTGAGTAAATTCTCTGGAGAGTGTGTTTCGAGGTCTGAACTCTTGATGCTTTTATCATAAATGCATTCGTCTCGATTGTAAACGGCACACTCGACTTCGTTGCACTTGTCGTAGTGTTTCTCTTCCTGATTTTGGTCTCCTGTTCCTTCGACATTTTCCTCCAATTCATCGTCATCATTCGAAAAAATGTATGACACTCCGATCCGTGGACCTTCTTCGGTGTCCAACCCGTTTGGGTCCACTGTCGGAACTTCTGCATAACTTAAATGTGACAGCTTGTCCACTTGATTTCCCATGCCACTTCTGCTTTGAAATGTGATAGATGCTGGTGGAGGACGCGGCTCCACCTGTTACCACTGGGAGAACGCTGCCATCTGCCAAACCGTAGGCACGACCGCACAAAAGTCACTAAAACCTTGCCAATAGGCTCGAATCCATCGAGAGCTGCAGGTCTCTCGAAATAACACACAGTATCTTAAATTTCCAAGTGGATCTGTTTCCCACGCTGATGAAGGGAAAATTAGGCTTTTATTTCACAAAGTCGTATCTTCATCCAGGTGTAGCTTGGTTCTCAAGCCTCACTTGATTCCTCACGCGAAAGTTAAAACGTTTCCTGCTACTCAATATGTAAAAGGAGGCAGGACATGTGTTACCCTTGGTTGAAAACGATGAACTGGTCCACATATTACTTCCGAACTGTAGTCTGCATCAAGATCCCGACAGTGAACTGCGTGCGCGAACACGACGGCAGATCTCGCGCTTGGCACAGCTACAGCTGCTCTTACAAACTGGTTCCCATTTAAAGTGGAAGTGTGCAATTTCAGCATGGCACAATCAGATGTCATGTCAATCAGTCATGAAAATCTATGTAAAGTCAACGCTATATCACTTTATTTCTAGGCGAGGAAGCGTTTTGCGTAGACGCTGTATTTTTGACTGTCGTAAGCTGCTGTGAAAATGTAATTCCAACCTAGGTAAAACACAAAACGCTATTATACAAAATGGTCATAGTGTGTTCTAATGGATCTGCACAGTACTGAATTCCAGAGTAATTTGAATAACCATTAGCACAGAGAAAGACTGGTAGATTGACATACTAAAACTACAATTCTGTATGAACATTGGAATATGTCTGAATAAGTTCAGGTAAGTTTGTTGTACAGAGGTTTATGATATAGCAGGCTGAGGCGACAACTCTCTGCTACAAGAATTCAAACATCAGAGATAAACCGAAACCAATCAAACCCGCGATTGCATCATGGCTATCAGGTTGGGTTATGATTGGATGCAGTTTATCTTTGATTCACACATTCTCGGATGCAGACATTGACTTCCTGTTGCTTTCGTATTCATATTCCACTGGAACATTGGTCAGACAGAAACTTTCACAGCCACCACTCCTCCATCTAACAAAGTCAAGATGACAAACTGAGATATGTCGTGTCATACTCAGCCACTATCCATTTCTCGCACAATTTCCTTAACCCTTGTGTTATCTTCATTCTGACCCATCAGTCATTGTGACCCACTGTCGTATTGCGACAACTTTACCGCATACAAAAACAAAGTGAAGCATTTTCTTTTAACCGTTGGGCTGTCTCAGAACCCCCACATTGCAAAGGTTAAAATAAAATTATATTTATTTGTTTTTGTATTGGGTAAGATTGGCTAAACACAACGATGGTTCGTTATGAACCTTTGTGTCATGTGACCCGAAGTCAGCACAAGGGTTAAATCATCTACATCAATGCATCGTTTCAGTTCGAAGTTTATCTTTTCTCATTTATCTTCAGGTCACATGACCCAAAGGTTCATAACGAACCATCGTTGTGTTTACCCAATTTTACCCAATACAAAAACAAATAAATATAATTTTATTTTAACCTTTGCAATGTGGGGGGTCTGAGACAGCCCAACGGTTAAAAGAAAACGCTTCACTTTATTTTTGTATGCTGTAAAGTTGTCGCAATACGACGGCGGGTCACAATGACTGATGGGTCAGAATGACCCGAAGATAACACAAGGGTCAAGTTATTTCAGATGTCCTAGTTACTTAAATAAGAGGAATTGACAGGGTGTTGACACCCTGCCCCTGCCTGTGCCTGGGATTGTCAGGCCCCAGCATCCTCAGATGGAATGACCCAGTTTGCGCCCCTGGTGATACTGTATAATTTGCAGCGCTGGGAAATTGCGGGAACAGAAGGATGTAGTCAATTAGACTGGCTACATGCGCCTGATGGAGGCTCAGCTGGGGGCATCACGACCCTGCAATCACAATTCTTCACCCTTCTACCAGGAGTTAATGCTTCACTCTTATACATTTAAAAGTGCCTGGTTGGTTATAAAACCAGGAGATGGAGCAAAATACCAGCAATTTCTTCTCTTTTTTTTTATCAAGGAAAGGAAGTGTGTTTGTATGTACAATTTGTGCAAAAGAATAGACAATGATAATCTCCTAGCACTCAAGTCTCTGCTCTTTATCTACATGACGCAAGAATCCATCTTACCAAGCTTGAAGTTATTCATTTGTGCCCAAACCACAGTGGTTCGGACCGAACAACGTCCTAGTAGGAACTACTGGCAGCAACGGGCATGGTTCGAAGCTAGCCCTCGATAAACAATGATTGACAGATGGTTCATCCAATCACCTGCCAAGTATTTTTTGTAATGTATTTATGAAAGTGCCTGCCCTTTTCCAAGGATGACTTCCCAGGTGGAATATCTGTAACAAACCAGGAGGGTCAGGTTAGTTTTCAAGAGCCCAAGACAAGGAAAAATAACCGCGAAAAAAAACGAGTATTACTGGCTGCTGAAGCAAAAGCATTCCTCATTTCACAACCATAGCAACCAGGAAATGAAAACGACCACTGCACGCACATTCTGGCAAGGAGGGAATATTTTTGTCTTATTACATATTTATTTATATATTCATATACTTTTTACACATTAGATTTTTTTGTTGTCATCTGAACAAATATCAGGGAATGGGGCGATGGAGGATGTGGTGAAGGAATGTCACCTGTTTTTGAACCTGTTGAATTACAGGATCCTTAATTATTATTATTCACACAGTCCCATCAAACAAGCTACAACAAAGAACTTCCTACAATGCAAAGGTAACGTTATATAAAACTAGCAGTTTTTTTTTTCTTCCTAACACTGATGTAGAAGGTGAGAAGAGTCACTGAATGGATCCGCCAGACCTTCATGGTAGAATGATTGTTGTTCAGGAAGGAGGATACAGGCATGTAGGAGTGTAGAGTTTTGGGGTAGGTAAAGGTGTGAACATTGCACTATATACACACGCACGCACACACACACACAATACATACATACAATGATCTCTACATACACGTCATGCTTTGGACTGGACCTCATGTTAGGCTTTTCCTTTTCTTCCTTATTTCATTATTACTATAAACAACCACTACAGGGCTCAAAACAGGCAAAAAAAGTCCTTCTGCTTCATTGAAACGAGTGGAATTCTCTGAGCACCACTTCTGACAGACATCACAGGAAACTCTTTTAGCATCAAGCTAAAATTCTAGACAGTAACTGAAGCTTCTGTGACTTTGTCCAGTCTGGTGTTCTGGACTAGCGTCTCTATAGGAGACGTGTATTGGAAGTCTGTTTGATTTCGCTCAGAACTGTCTCTTTTCGCTTTCGTTTACAAGGTAAATGAAAGCCAAGGGCACCTCCCCTGCGTCTGACGGTGTTAGCGACTCGCGCGTGAGACCCCAGCTCTGCAGTCTAGATTAGATCGGAAGATTTTTTTTTTTTTTTGCACAACACAGTTGTGAACAAACCCCTTGTAGAGCAGGGGGACCAGGCCAAGACAGCCCCCAGCGGTGCAGGGGACCAGGCCAAGACAGCCCCCAGCGGTGCAGGGGACCAGGCCAAGACAGCCCCCAGCGGTGCACCGCACATCGCTGGGATCAGGAGAGGGACCATTCTGCTACTTTAGATGCACTTGATTAAAACTTTCCCTGCTTGCAGAGATGGTAAAGGTGTGCCCTTGGATATTGGTTTCATTGTGCTGGGAAAGATGAATGTAACACACCTGAATGTGTATTAGTACATATCAGTCCCAATACAAGATATGGGGCTAATGACGTTATAAGGCAGTAAAATAAAAGTAACATTTAAAAAAAATAAAAAAACACAAAAAAACTATATATTTGGTCTTTGGTGTTCCCTCAAACAGAGAGAGACATGTTTGATTGCAGTGATTATACAGAGGTTCATCAGGGTCACACCGTAACCTATCACTGCTGTGTTCTAGAACAAAACACCACCTACTGGCAGACTAGATCTTCGGAAACCATGCACATAACACAGCAAGTAAAATTGTAAAAATTAAAACTCCTAATATTGGTACATACTGGTTCTCTATGAGGAAATGGTAGGCCTGCATATTCATATGCAGTATATTCTCTTCAGGCTGTTATGTTACGAACTGTACACGTTATATTTATCCACAGGGTAGGGCAAAGTGCAAATTAAAAAAAAACGATGTTGTCTTTGCTAGAACTTCAATGTGTAAACAAGGCAGTTCGTTAAATAGTTGTGCAAAGGAATCATGCAGCAGATCACTGAATGGGTGTGTGTGTGGGGGCAGGGTCAGGGTCAGAGGCCTGGTCCAGTTACAGGATTGGTCCTATACATCTTTTAACCAGGTTTCCCAAAAGAGTCTGTCGACACTGGTCAGTGTGAAGGTTAATTTGTGATTCTTTTTTGTTGTCGAGAACATCAAACAAATGGGAGTATTTACGCAAAATACGGAAAACATCCACTGATATCGTACACTTCGTAGTACTGTGTGACATCTGCCAAAAACACTGCCGTTTCAGTTGGGTTTTTTTTTTTTTTTAACGTTGTCAGGTTCGGTTGTTACACCAGTACCACTTGAACAGACCATCACAGACTGGGCTAGCAATGCCACAGCAAAGTTCACACTGGCTTTATATAAACACAAGTAATCACGTACTGTAGTGGCTTTAGGGGGGTGTTGATGAGGGGCTGTTCCTTCGGGGAAAGCATGGACAGGACTGGCGGCGGGGCGCGTGACGGGCGTAGCCAGGAGGGCGACGGGTGTGGTCTTACAGGCCGGCGTGGAAACAAAGCGGGGGGGGGGGGGGGGGGGGGGTTCGTGTGGGCAGGAGTTCCTTTCTGATGTGCAGGTGTGGGGAGGCGGAGCTTAGGCTGGTTGGTCCTTCTGCAGGGCGGAGATGTGTAGAGGGGGCGGGGCCCGGCCTGACCACTCCCTCAGCGTGCCGTCCTTGAAAAGCAGGTTGAGGGCAGGCAGGGGCACGCCGCTCTCCGCAGGAGGCTGGCTGAGAGGGCCCGACACCCCGCTGTCTGGGTCTGCTGCTGGCTGACTGCCGTCCTGGGGGGGTGGGGGGTAGGGAGAGGGGGTGGGGGGTAGGGAGAGGGGGAGGGGAGCGTAAGAGGGAAGCAATAATGGGAGGATGGGGGATACACAGTACAAGGTCAACGTCACTAGTCAGGATACCCCAAAATAAATTCTGTGGTATTTAGATGTTGCCTTAATGAGGAAGTAAGCTATTCTAAGTACAAGTGAAAAATGCAGTCAGTGCCATTGTGCAAACATTTTGTGTTTCCAGGTGGTCAGTCTCTAAGATGGAACTTCAAAGCAAAGAAAGCTCTCACCTGGAACGACTGAACAAAACTCAGGACCTTCAGCGACAGCTTCCGGCTAGAGTAAAGTAACTCTTGAAGGCTGAAATAAATGCATAAAAAAAAAAAAGATATCAAACTTGTAGACAGAATCCATTTTTTGTTTGTGCCATTTCTTCCCTAGACAGAAAGTGGCCAGTCTGAAGTTATTTAGCCACCTGTCTCTGCCGCAGAGCTTGTGGGAGGCAATCTTCCGACACACTTTGCGGTTGAGCTCCGAGCTGAAGAGAGGCATCCCAAAACACAACTCCAGAGGGACCCACTCGTCCTCGCTGACTGACCCTGTGTGTGTGTGAGAAAGAGAGAGAGAGAGAAAGATGGAGGGATCAAAGCACACCTTTCCAAAACCGGCAATTCATACAGTCATGTAAGAGAATGCTGCGTAAGGCACAGTAAGTCCATAGATGAGTCTTCTTCCAGGTAGAGGTGATCACCCCAGACCATGTGACTCTACCTGACCCCAGACATCCAATCACCCCAGACCATGTGACTCTACCTGACCCCAGACATCCAATCACCCCAGACCATGTGACTCTACCTGACCCCAGACACCCACCTGAGGACCTACCTTCTGACCCCTTCCCTTTGCCCTCTCCGTTCTCCTCTGTGACCAGCTCAAAGGACTCGGTGCTCCCGTTGGTGTCAAAGCCCCCACCCAGGTGAGTGTCCCCTGAACCCAGGGAGGGAGGAGAGACAGAGACAGAGAGAGAAGGGTAAAGTTAAGTCACAATTTGTGGCTGTGTTTCCAAAGCCGAGATTAGACCAAGCCATTCTCCATTTTTTTTTTTTTTTAAGTATTCACACCGAGATCTCTTTATAGCGAGGGGGGAAAGATTCCATCCCCAAATGGACAGTAAAGTTGCATCTCCTTAAATAAAACCTGACAATCCACTGATGGTGCAATTGAGCCCAATCTTCTGTGTTGGCCTCATTCCCTGCAGTCTCTTATCTCAGACTGTGCAGCTGTAATACTCTATCAAGCATGTCATCAGTATGAAAAGTAGCGTCTCTATCAGGAGTAGTGGAATTGATCTTTACCGGATTGATCTTCTCTGAGTAAAAAGTATGTTTAGATCCTAAGAGTTTGATCCTCGTTTATTAGCAAAGCGAATGTTTATTTGCACTAACAAAGCAATTAGACCAATTGGTGGCGATAGTTTTGCCCCATGAATGGGCAACTGATTAGGACTTGTTGATCCTCAGTTGTCAGGTGTGTGTGTGTCTCTCTCTCTGTACCCATGAGCATGCCAATATGAGCAAATGTGTGTTTCAATGCATATATTATTGTGTCTGTGTGTGTGTGTGTGTCTGTGTCTGTGTGTGTGTGTGTGTGTGTGTGTGTGGTCCCCCACCCCTGCAGTCGTTGGCGTCGCTGCCCCTGCGACGGTGCCTGTTGTTTGGGTTGAGCATGGTGACGTAGCCGCACTGGTGCTCCAGGTCCACCTGCTTCCTCAGAGTCAGCAGGGCCTTGTGCACGCACATGTTGGAGCTGGAGTACTCTGCACAGACGAGACACCCAGTTACTCAAGACATACGTTCCCTCTCACCAAGTCATCTCCCTTCACTTCTCATGTCGTTTGTTTTGTTTTTCCTTCTCCCCCTTGCCGCATTTAAAGGGGTTGGACATCTCTCTCCCTGGAGTTGACATCTGTGAAGCCCTTTGTGCTGGAAAGCGGTGTGCAACAACAAGCCTTTGTGCTCTTCTTAAAAAAAAAAAAAAAAGGTCTATACAAATCGAATTCACTTTGATGGTACATTTTGTTGGTGACAAGCCAGACAGCCTTGCTGAAGTCGATGAACTGAGGAACGACAGATGGGATATGCACGCGTGCAGCCGACCTGCATCCCAACCCTGAGACGCGAATCAAGCGTGCCTAGGCATCAGCATTTGCAGTAAGTATTCAAGTTTGTTATTACTGGTTAAACCAATAGCCTTACACCTGGGTAGTAATTAACTTAAATCTGTCTGGGAGTGAAGTTGGCTCTCCTGGGGATTGTTAACTTGCTTGAGTCATGGCACTGCCAGCACCCTGTGCTGCAGAGACAGCCTCAACGGAATCGCCTGAAGAGAATATACTGCGTATAATAGGGGTGGGAATCTTTTGGTACCTCACGATTCTACTCAAATCGATTCTTGGGGTCACGATTAGATAAAAAATCGATTGATGATTTTTATATATTATTTCTTTTCATAAAAAGAAAATAATAATACAATTTAAAAAAATATAGATTCACATAAATTTGTGAATCGATCTGAATCGCGTTTCAAATGTGAATCGATTTTCCCCCACACCCCTAGCGTATAACATCTGATATAGACCATGACAGCCTGTGGTTTCCTCACGGAGAACGTACCTCCTTTCAGGTCGTCTTTGTCGAAGGGGAAGGGAATGTGGATAGTGTCTCCGTGCCCCTGTATGCCGTGACCCTAGACGCACGGAGAAATCCACTTCATTGAGGAAGATTAAGATGTAAACATTGGCAAAATAAGTGCTTACTTGCATTCAATCCTCCTATATGCGTGTGTGTGTGTGTTCGTACCTGGATGAGGACAGCAGAGTGGGTCAGGGCATCATTAAGCATAGCTAGCACGTTGGAGGTCGAGACCACGCCAGGGTCATGACCCCAGGAAGTGATCAGCAGCCTGTCGTAAACCTACAACACACCGACCGCATAACTTTCACTTACTGTACATACTGCGTACAAGTAAATGGACAAATATCTTAAAACCATCTTAGATCTCAAATCTATGAGCCATGTGTTTGCAAATTGTACATCAAACACACACACAACCTTTTTTATTCAATTGTAATTCATCCCTTGTACAGTGTGTCTGACACAGAGACATGGATCTTTGACTGCGGACATCAAACACAAACCTGGAAGATGTCTGGAAGCTTCCGGAGGCGAGAGCCCTTGGACAGCAGCAGAGAGGGCGGGCCCTGGCCAGTCACATGGTACAGGTAGAGTTTGAACCAGATGGAGCCGACCTCAGGGATGGCTGGGCCGATGTGCTGGAGGAACACACACACACATCAATTGGTTAGATAAATAAAACACCAGACACACACACCTCCCCCCAAAAAAAACCTTCCACATGGGTGGGTGTGCACGTGCACACACACACACACACACACCACAGGTCTGTGGAATTACTGTTTTGTTGACCCCTGAGGGAGGGGCTGTTGGCTCCAGTATGTTAGTTTGAGGAAAGAGGAAAAATAAACCAAAACACAAACAACAGGACCAGGAGGCGCAGCGAGGGAACACCGGAGAGGAGAGAGAGAGAATCGTTTTCTTTTGTTTTGTTTTTTCCAGGTTCTTAAATCTCTCTCTTTCTTTCCCTTCAAAGGCTGCCTCCTGACGGGAGGGGCTTGGAGGCTGGCCAGGTGCTGGGGGAGCCTGTGGAGTCTCGGGTGTGTGGAGGAGGAGGGGGCATCTCAGGCTGTGCGTTCACGCAGCGCACATGCACACTACTCAGACACGAAGCAAGTAAACACTCATGCATCCACACACACAGAAATTGTAAAGGGATAGGCGCACAAAGCAACCCAACACACAGCCACACACACACACTCGTTAGACAGGTGTGCGTGACGGGGAGGTGGGGTGACATGGGTTTACCTGGGGCGTGCAGCTGCTGATTGGCCGGATTTCGTTGCTGAGTGGCGCCATGGAGACCAGCAGTTTGTAGTTCTTGTTGAGGACTCGGCTGCAGGTAGCCGGATCCAGACCCAGTAGACTTTCACAGCGAAGCAGGTCCAGGGGAAGGCCTGGAGGAGGGAAACATGACATGCAGATGTTTCTCTTCCACAAACAACAAGGGAGAGGGTTGTAACAGGGGGGAGGTTAGGACCCTGATGAGCTAAAGGCCCAACGCTGTGATTTCAGCGTGGAAGTGGTGAACGATTCTGGGAAGTGTCTACTTCCCACTAGTTATTCAAATCCAACCCGGGTCATTCCCTGCATGACCTCCCCCCCCTCTCTCCCTCTCCTTCACATTTTCTGTCTGTGGTACACTCTTGCACTTTTTGTTTTTGAGTTTCATGTTTTTACTTGTTTAACTGCATGCTCTTAAGGTTCTTCCCTTTGGCACTTATTTGGTTTTTCACAATGTATGCTTCATGTTTTGGCTGCTCGCAATGTTTGGGGCTATCTCGTTGTTATGATCAGTGACCTATGCTCTTTTGTAAAGCTCTCTCTTGGAAGTCGCTTGGGATAAAAGCGCCTGCTAAATGCATAAATGTAAATGTCTCTCACTTTTTAAAATAAAAGTTTGGACTTTATTGCATCACATTACAGGCTGTCCAAAATCAACATCCAGTCTGGTACCAGGGGGTGTGAGTGAGGGCAGAGGCCGGGATAGGTTACCGATGTTGGGCAGGTCAGGCCCCTGGTCGAAGGTGAGCTCCTTGTTGTATCGCAGGAAGAGGATGGTGTTCCTGAGGGTCAGCGCGTGGTCGAAGTATCTCTGGGCCTCTCCCTCTGCTGTGCTCTCCACCTGACCGGGAGAGAGAGGGCTTCCTGGTCAAACTGTGTGTGTGTGTGTGTGTTGCATCTTGGTCTGCTGCCTCTGGCAAAGTGACATCCAACATCCACACAGCATGCTTTCCTTCGCAGAGCTACATAAGGGTTCACAGTGCTTCATAAGGGTTCACAGAGCTTCATTAGGGTTCACAGAGCTTCATTAGGGTTCACAGTGTCACATAAGGACACACCTTCTCCAGCTCGGCCAGGAAGCTGTCCAGGGTCTCGTCTGACAGCTTCCCCACCTCGAACATGGTCACCGCATGGCTCTTTAGGTTCTGAGAAACACACACGGGGGGGGGGGTTGAGGTGTTAAGGAGAGGTTGTACCCACAGCATATAATGGATCAAATTATAGTAACAGGACTGTGGTTTCTACCAGCAAAGAAACCAGTACACACACACACACTTCTCCCTGTAGACACTCACAGGTGACAGGTTGCCCATCATGAGGAAGGCGGTGAGGGTGGAGTCGAACAGGAAGGCGATTCTCTTGGTGGGCGGAGCCGGGGTGCTTAGGCTGCCCACGCTGGCTGTGTCTGTGGCAGAGAGAAAACTACATGTCCCATAATGCCTCTGGGCTGGCCCTCAGGGCTGCCCATGGGGTTCCATTAGGCAGAATGTGCCTGGGATTACAGTGAACGCTAAAGAGTGACAAAAATAGGGTTTGCACATTCTCACACGCACACATTTATATCCATGTATGTCACTGCAGTAACCCCATTACTAGTATAAATCATATACAGTGACTGTTATAACATTTAAGATATTATCAACACAACAATAATACGTTTAACTGTTAATATTTCACTATCTTGGCCATGTTTAACTTGCTGTAAAGTAGGTGTTGTATTTAAACACCAGGGTGGGGCGGAGGTACCTTGGTCCTCCAGGCTGGTGGTATCTGTGTCTGTGGCCGAGGACCCCCCCTCCATGACCGGGCTGCCCTGCTCCCACGACAGCAGCATTTTCTGGGGGTCCATGGTTGTCCTACGACACCCACAAAACACAGCATGGTGGTGTTCAGTCTGTCTGCGTGGAAGTCCTCTTTCTGATGCAACCAATCTGTTCTAGGCATTTTTGCCATGTCTGATAACACATCAAGAATGTAACGCAACTAGAGGTTGAAGTTCTTGGCTGACTAGACAGGAAGGACTGAAATATATATATACATCTGTGAAAATGGCTGGTGTTAAGACAGTTTGAGTGGGATGTGTGGGGTAACTGCAGGTGTCTGAAAGGAGAACTGACTGCGGTGATAATGGTGCATTTTGCCTCCAAGTACATAAGTGCAAATATTTGATGCACTCAATGTTCTTTTTTTTTTAACTTGGGGATGAAGTACACGTAAATGCTTAGTGTCTGGATGCAATAACGAGCCTTGAGAAAGGATGGATGGATAAACAAACAAAAAATGCATGTGATTATTATTATTATTATTGGCAGATATGCTTTGAGTAAAAAAAAGAAAAAAGCTCAAATTGCTGTGGAAATGTCTTAAGCTTTGCTCTCGTCACTGTGCAAATGTACCAAGCACATCTCCTGAGGGGTAAAAGGTTGTTGGGCAAGATATGGTCTGACGGTTGGAAACCGCTTGAGGAAAACAACATTTGTCTATCGCAACAAAGTCAAGACCGCCCTGAAATACCTGAACCTGTACGATGTCCTTCAACCACCTCTGCTAACACGCATCCTCGTGCAACAGACGTGGTCACGCTAGTCTGCTAACACGCATCCTCGTGCAACAGACGTGGTCACGCTAGCCTGCTAACACGCATCCTCGTGCAACAGACGTGGTCACGCTAGCCTGCTAACACGCATCCTCGTGCAACAGACGTGGTCACGCTAGTCTGCTAACACGCATCCTCGTGCAACAGACGTGGTCACGCTAGTCTGCTAACACGCATCCTCGTGCAACAGACGTGGTCACGCTAGCCTGCTAACACGCATCCTCGTGCAACAGACGTGGTCACGCTAGTCTGCTAACACGCATCCTCGTGCAGTGATTTAGCAGACGCTCTTATCCAGAGCGACCTACAGTAAGTACAGGGACATTTCCCCCTGAGGCAAGTATGGTGAAGTGCCTTGCCAAAGGACACAACGTCATTTTGCATGGCCGGGAATCGAACCGGCAACCTTCTGATTAATAGCCTGATTCCCTAACCGCTCAGCCACCTGACTCCCCCTGACTACTTTCGTTGATTTGCTTGTGATTGCCTATATACTTCCGTCTGACGATGAAGTATTTACACCTGTTGAATTCAGACGAAGGTGGAACCAAGAGACTAAAAAATCTTTAAGACGGATCTTTAAAATGGATCTTTAAAACTTTAAGACGGAGATGAAATAACGGCATATGGTCAAAATGCCTACTTTAGTCTGTTGACGGAGGGGGCACTTTTCCAGGTGGGGTGGAGCAGGTCCGAACTGAACGCATGACCCTTCTTCAGGGCAAAGCCCAGTCGACAGTACATGGACACTGCATTCTGATGGAACAGAGAAGAAATCACATTAACAGAACATCCAGTCGAAACTTGCTAAATGTCACTTGTAACTGGACAACGCATTATCAAAGTCTATTAGCGGTTTTAATAGACTTGGAATAACGTGTATCGATGCACTGTATTCATGAAGGTGAATTAACCTTTCATTCACAATCCCCGTTATACAAAGGCTAATCCAATTTAAACTCAATAGTTTTGAGAGTTTGAGAAAAGAGAAAGGGACATTTTGAGTGGTATTTTACTAGTCATTGCAGGACTGAATGGTCTTAGAACATTCCTGCTTTGCACGGATCATTTTGAAAAAGCGTTCAGGAACATTTCTGACACCCAAACGATTAAAGTTCAAGGTACTACCCCCCCGCTGTGTCACATCTCATCTCAACGTTACTATTAAAGACTAAAAGAACATTTCACCAAATATCCCTGAAGTACAGCACTTAAATAAACAGGAAGTGACATTCAAGGAGGAGAGTGTGTCTCAACCTCTCACTGCTGAGTCCATTTCCCCTGAGGTGGTTCGCCGTCTCGCAGCACAGTGAAAGGAACTGTGGCAAAACTAGGTCGGAGATGGGATTTGACTCAAACGCAGGCTTCAACCTCATAGTTGCCTCTGTAGTCAGGATGTGAAGCCGTGGCCAGTGGAGGTTTTAGACTAATTTTACTGGGGGGGCCAACGGGGGGGGACCAGTGTTTAATCAGAGGGGCACATTAGTTCAGCTTTTGGCGCTAGCGCATAAAATCGTAATAACTTGATCAATTAATTTCATTTTCTTATTCAGTCAGCTCAGGGCGGGCCACAGGGGGGGCCAGGGACATTTTTACAGGGGCACTGGCCCCTGTAGGCCCCCGTGTAGAACCGCCACTGGCCGTGGCACCCATGTAATGCTTTGGGTGCTCTGTGTGTGTGTTTATCTCATACATGTATATTCATTTGTACATGATAGAATGGCCACTACATCCGTTTGTTATCTGTTTTGTATTACGCGATAAGACAGCAATTTATACAGAAACTCACTTTCACTCCACGTGCAATAGCAAACTGCCCCATAAAACCTACTGGGAGTTCTGTTCTAGAACCTCTCTAGATGGCAGTGGAACCCTTTCAAATTGCCTCACTGTTTTGTTGGCATCAATTTAAGAGTCAGATTCGCCGCAGATTCAAATAGTGTCACCAAATATCGCAACTTAGGCAACTTCAAAATAGGGTTCTGCCCGGATACCCTCTTACCACACGGAGAACCCACCTTCACTAGACCCAAGTCGATCTCCAGCACGTTTGCAAGCTGCATGGAGACAGAGGGATAGTGGGAAGGAGAGAGAGACAGAGAGAGACAGAGAGAGAGAGAGAGAGAGAGAGAGAGACAGAGACAGAGAGAGAGAGAGAGAGAGAGAGGGGTGAAAGACAAACAAGAGAAGGTCAAAAGAAGCTGGCGAGACCGTTGTGACATCACTTCTCTTTGTCTCAAAAGTAAACGATAATAAGAATGATTGTTTACAGGTATTGGACCGAAATCAAGCGTGTAGTGCAAAACCCAACTCACCTCTGATACGTTTGTCTGCTCGTCAATGGAGACAAATATTTTGTAGAGGAGAGTCTCAAAATAATCGCCCTGTACTCTGTTCATCACAAACCCTTCAAGAGGGGGCACTGAAATAGTAGATGACATAAGTATGGAGGGGTTAGGCAATGGGAACAGACAGAGACAAATGTAAGTACAAAATAAATAAATATCAATACATTTTTCAATGGTGTCAGAATGTATTTGAAGCCCTTAACTTTTTCCCAAAATGTTGTTTGCGATTTATTTGTAATTGGATCAAATTGCCATTTCCCCCCATTCATCTACACTTACTTATAGCTAAAGTGAAAACATGTTTTTAGGAATGTTTGCAAATTTATGGAAAATCAAAAACTGATCTAATTTACATAAGCATTCAGACTCTTGTTGTGACAAATTGTGGTCAGATCCATCTCATTTGCTTCACTTATCCTTGAAACATGTATAAATGACTGAAGTAAAGCACTGAATAAGTATGTAACTAGACGTTTATATTTTTGACTTTTTCTAAAATTGCAAACATTTCTTTAAAAAAAAATGTGTGTATCTGAATAGTTACAAAAACAACACTTATCATTTTATACTTAAATCTACAACACAGTAAATAGTGCTAAAAGGGAAGCCACCTTAAGGATCTAAATGGCATCCACCTTTTCTTTACCCTGTTCACAGCCAAATGGATCTGTAATGATGCCATTACCTCATTGACAATCATTAGGCACTCATTTACCCATAATCCTCATCCATCGGGGCCCTGGACTGTGCCGTGAAATAAAGACATGATTGCTGTTCTATCTAGAACTCTTGGTGGGACATTGATAGAAAACAAGATAGGTCGAATATACGAATATACACACACACACACACCTGAGATGCAGCTGTCATCAGATATGGGCACATCTAAGTAGATGTAGCCTCTGTTGTATAGACCTGAGGAACACAGGAGAGAGTCACACTTTGGAATGTTTTGAACTGTCAGTCAAATGGTAATTAACAAAAGAAAAAGTGATCTGTTTGTAATGTACCTAGCTTAATTTCATTTCACAACGGAGCAACAACGTCCAAATGAAAGTTTGAACGCCCAAGTACAATGGATTCAACCACTACCTACTGTATCTTTTAAACTTCTAAAAATTCCCACAAAAAAAGCAATGTTTCATTTTAATGGAAAGAAGCAACCTTCCCTTCTCTGAAACTACTTCTGTTAGTGATTGCAGCCTGTGGCCTGATATGGCCCACGAGTTTCAATCTCATAAAGCTAAAGCACAGCTGCAGTGCCAGTAAATGTAATGCCAGAGAGACAGCTATACACTGGAAATTGTTCTTCAATAAAACTCAGTTTAACAGTACAGCCAGGCAGATACAGATAAATACACTAATGCATTTTTTTGCAAGAAGGAGTTGGGTGGAGGAGAAAGCACTTACTAAGAACTACGTTGTACTCCATTGATCCGGCCAGCTGAGGTCCAGAATCTATCATCTTATCGATGGCCTTCCTTTCTGCCGTGGAGCAGATCTGTAATCAAACACAACACACACAGCTGCTGGCATTTTAAGTGTGTGTGTGTGTGTGTGTGTGTGTGGCAGATGGACAGTGGAGGGAAGAAAAGCACCACGTGAAATCAGTCAGAAAGAAGCAGGGTTGAAATCTGACCAGTTTGGATAGTCGTAGTGGTGGCATATAGACGATTAATAGACGAAAAGCAACAACAACTACAAGATGTATGCTCAATTTCTCAGTGTTGCTTTTGGTACTTTGCAATTGTGCAACTTTAGCAATTTACTTTACGGTTTGTACCAATGCTTTTTTTTTTTCTTTATTTGACTCTGGGCTGGTCAGAGTGGACTAGGACTGTGACAGTACCCTGATGTCGTCCTCGGTGATGTATCCTGTCTGCGCCACCCACCAGGGCTCCACAGAGATCTCCACAGGCTTGGAGGGAAGCAGGTCTCGAGCCGATTTCCTACGGAAGAATTTCTGATGGGAAAAACGAAGGGCAGGTGGTGTGGGCGAGGTCATGGGGAAATTAAAATATTATAATATTATATGTATATAACTAGTTTGAGGGCAAACATTTTATATTTCTAGTGGTTTCTACAACAAAGTTCAAATTATATAATGGGCATAAAAGATTTGATGGAAAATATATACATATAAAATGTGTCCATTTACTACACATCTCATGAGTTCATTCAAGTAAATAATTTAGTTGTTTTTTGTCGTTTTTTGTTTTATTGTTGAACCTCTGTATAATCCTTGTGTCTAGAGGCAGTCATGAAATACGGTACAGGAAACAGAAGGTGAGTTGTTGACAAATGTCGTTCTTACTTTGGAGGACCTGCACTGGTTCATCAAGTCAATGTACTGGTTTCTTCCTATGCCCATCAGCCTTAGACCTGAGGTGGGAAGGGAACATGAGTTAGATTTAGATTTAGTCATTTAGCAGACGCTCTTATCCAGAGCGACTTACAGTAAGTACAGGTATATTCCCCCCGAGGCAAGTAGGGTGAAGTGCCTTGCCAAAGGAGACAACGTCATTTGACGCGGCCAGGAATCGAACCAACAACCTTCTAATTAATAGCCCGATTCCTTAACCGCTCAGCCATCTTCCCCCCCCCCCCCCCCCCTACAAGTTCAGCCTAATTTTCAATCGACACCTCAACAGTTGTAGTCATTAGAAAATAGTTTCTCTGATGGTTAACTTAGTTCAGAAGAAGTTCAAAATTGTTATAGTATTGATTTAACAGAAGGAACTCTTTTGCAGTCAAGGTGTCTCCACAAACTTCTGTCTCAAGTTTTGTCAACTTCCTGCAAGTTGTGATATATTCTACCTTAGTCACACGTTACTTTTTACTGATTTGACCATTTTGTGGCAGCAAATGGCAGGGAGAGATATCCTGATTAGTGTCTGCCTACCCAGGCTCAGCTAAGCAAAAGGTAAATTGGAAAAGAATTGCTTTTCCTGAAATGTCCACAACTCGAAGAGTCTGATGCACATTTAAACCCTCCCCCCACCCACACACGAAATCACCCTCCATTCCCTGTCCTTGGGAACCTACGGTGTGATAATGTGTGCGCCGTGGTGACAACTGGGCAGGGAATCTGCAATCAAGGTTCGAGATTCAAAGAGAAGTTCACAATAGTGATGTCCATTGCTGCCCCTAATACAGGTGTGAGGAGGAGTTGCAAAAAGACCACTGCAGCTCCATTCTTTCAGAGATCAGAGCAGAGAAGCCCTCCGATCCCAAGTTTGGCTGCCTGATGGCGACTTTCTGTCAAGCAGTCACAGGGCACAGATCTCTATCTGCCCACTGCCAAAACCTAGTTAATCTGACGGCTATAAGTTAAATAACCCTGCAAAACTAACACACGTTTGAAATTGCAGTTTTGCAACAGTGACTTGGGTCAGTTCAAAGCAAAATGCTGGCTAACTACTACTGTAATTATGAGACACATAGGTTGTATATGCACAGGGTTAATCAGATAAAGAGAATTGGTTAACGAGAGACTTACAGTCAGCAGCAGTGAAGTTAGGCAGGGAGTCGTAACTTTTCTCGCTGTTCATGATGTCCTACAAGTGAGAAGCAATCACAGAGAGAAAAAAAAAACATTCAACCAATTTCCCTCCTTGTGCTACCATTTCCTTAGCTTTGATTAATTGTGAACAGATAAAGTCGCAGAGCTAATTTCCAACTTCCCATTTTCACCAAGCACATAAAAGGGATTATCAAAGTATGTCATATCCCTCCTTCAGTCATGTAGATGGTTTGGCAGAATGTGACTTTGCGAGCAAGAAAGCACATTTCTACATTTTTCCATCACAGAACAAAAATCATGCGGTTTTGTGTTCAGAGCAGCATGACAACGAAAACAGATTCCGAATGTTTAATCAGTCTGTTATTCACTTGAAGTAGAACAATCGCAAAATCAACCTCAAAGGCTGCAATGGAACTAACAAACATTCCAATGAGTCACAATCTAGACCTTGGAACTCATTACTAATGCGTTTACCATTTAAGATACGACAGTGGGTCTGGCTAAATAACACTCCTTATGTATTCAGTTATAGTACACAAAGGCACACACACACACACACAAGGAGAACTTGGATAGACAAAGTCCACCCAGTTGTCACATGAGCTGAGGTGGTCGGTGGAGAGTAACCATGACTTCCAGCGTCTTATTAGCGGGGGGATGGTAGACATTAAGTTACAATGCTAAAAACAACCGCATAGTGAACACACGTGAATCATATTTAGAGGAAAAACTTTTGACCACCTGATACTATAGGTTCAATTCTGCCAAAAGGCCTTTTTGTTACACCAATTTTTTACTAATGGTCTTTTTCCTGGGGCTCAAAAGATTGTGTTGACTAAGCAGACTAGCCCTGAAACAATTTTTTCCACACCTGCTTTGTGCCAGCAGCAATTGGCACAGCTTGAGTCTTTTTTCTATTTTTTTTTTTTATAAGACACAAAAACAACATATGTACAAGGGGGGAAAAGCACACTCAAATAAGGGGATTAAAAATAGAAATGCCAGATTGATTATCTCCATGATGTTGATCATCTCCACAATGTTGTGCATGATCCTCCACAATGTCAGTTTCAATTCAAACGTGTCACAATCTCACTATTACATTTTTAGCACAAGGCAGTGGCAAGTCTGGCATCGTACCTCCATGATTCCTATGTAGTAGGAGAAAGGGGTGATCCTCAGGCCTTTCACCATGATGTCCGACAGATGGTAGGGGTACAGCATCAGGTGATCCCGGCTGTACTTGAGCAGTTCCTCATAATACTTTCTTTCATCCTTCCTCACGTGTCGCACTGCGCAGACGGGGACACATCCAAGGGAGAAAAAAAGTCAGTTCAAGAGGGAAAATGTACAAGAGGGTACAAATGAATTAGCTAAACAATTATCTGATCAAAATAGTGCATCTAGGCCCTGCAACTCAATTTGGGACTTCACATGTTGCATTTTTGGAGACAGCTATAATACGACTTGATAAAAATGCATAAAGACATGGCAATTACGTGTGACATGATGCATGTACAACATTACAAGTCATGAGTGTGGATATTATTTATCTCGCTGTTAATTAAGTAGGTATAGTGCAGCTTTGTGTTGAACATAAGCTTCTGGTGGGCTCTAAGAGAATATCTTGTGCTGACATCAATTAATTAGTAGAAGCAATGAGGAGAGCTGATATCTAGGATGCTCACCTAGGTTATTGCGGAATCGTAGTTGATTCCGAATACTGTACAGCAAAACATGCTTCTCATATTCTCGCTGCGAATTTCCCAGGCTCTGTAAAACAAGACAGGATACTGCAATGGACAGAGATAATGCAAAAGGACACTCGAGTGCCGCATTTACTATTACTTACTAGCTTGACATTGACAGTGTGCAGTCAAGCACTGGCATGCACCCGCCTCCAGTTAAACACGACATCTTGGCATAATGGCTCGGTGGTGATGGGATCAGGTGGGATTTACACAAGGAAAGCTAGAGGCTATAGCTAGCTTGCAGCAATACTTTTAGCTTGGCAATATCAAAGAAAATACTAAGAATATTCCTTTGCTATTATAACTAGTTAACGTTAATACAATTGGTATGCATACGGTATCATCGTATCACTCGTCGAGTCATGTGATGGAGATTAGCTTCAGCTAGCATAGCTAATGTACTAGGGCTTTGAAGATGGTCCGTTGTGGCTTTCGACTGAATGACAAACTCAGTGCCAATGCAGGTGCATATGGTTACACAAACGGCGCTCCAGGGGACGCTTACTTCTCACCGTATAAATACAGATTCCATGAATGACAAATCGCTCAGGCGATGACTTACCTGTTTGACATTTGCTGGTAGCTTGTTCCACGGATAATTCTGCCTAATGTGAAATTCCACGTCAGTGTTCATTGCTTCTGGAATCAGGACTCACAATAACAGCAACGGGCTTCTGGGCAAGTCCAAGATGACTATACCCCCCGACACTTGACAAATGAACAAAATAACTTTAAAGTTGGCGATGTTTGCAATCTGTATAGGTTTTCTTTTCAGTAAATGTCCACTTCCTTGTTGTATTTTCGTGCCACCGTTCGTCACGCTTTTAGTTGTGTTCGTCACTTCCGTCTGAGGCGTGACCAATGAGGTGTTGCAAACGGAGGGGGGTCGTTAACGATCTACCCATTGCGATGACGCGTTGATTGATTTGATTAATGGATGTTTAAGGCACACACATTCTATATCGCAAGTGTACCCCAGTTTGCAGTCCGTTTGTAGTAAACTAGTTACACAAAATGAACATGTCTACATGTCCTAGAATGGGTCTTTGAATGTGTTTTAATAGCACTTAACTTACCCTAAACTTCTGATGTCAGTTGTGTCGATTGTTGCTAAATACATCTGGTACTGACATAATTTCCGATATTCCAGAGAAAACCATATGAACTCATTATTCAAATACAATGGGAGAGGGATATACGTTCTCAAGTGCCGTCCAATCATACTTCTTAAAGATGAACACAAATATCCCTTGCAATATTTTAATGCAATTGAATTTGATTACATTTTTGTAGTGTGAGCTTAAAAGTGTACAAGTATATAACGTGTAATTTGAATTTGGCCAAATCCACAGGTTCGGTCATAGAGAAGCGGTTGTGCGTACACGCAACCTACCAGTAAATTACGCTGTCACTTGGTAACCAGAATAAACAGTATAGAGTTACACTTCAACAGTTGACCAAACCAAAACTGTATGCCCAGACGAATGACGAGGCCTAACCAGCAGACGTCTTACTCATGTAAGACATGTCTTGCTGTGTTATTCAATCTATCCCGCTGCATCTCTGATTCCACTATGTATGCAGTTAAACAAACATGACTGTAACTCATCTCATCTCCTCCGGAAAAGAGAGCGCTAAACGACGGGTGCGTTGCCAGATCAGTAGTCTGCAGTCTGGAGTTATGTTGGAAGATATAGATGATTTTTTTTTGTCAGATTACTGTTATTGGAAATAGCCGCAAACACTGTACGTTCTAAAGACACCCTTCTAAGCACGTGTGAGGTGAGGAAATGTATTGCTGTAAATACAGTATAACTACCTCTAAGAGATTATGTTTGTACGGTAGGTTCCTTGGTCTTTCTCTTAATTACATGCCTTTGTGGGTGCATCAGTCATTTCAAGTAATTAATCAACATTAATAATTATAATTATTATATTAATTGGCACCAGAACTAGCTCACTCCAGGTTCACTGGAGAGGCCCAACAGGCTTCAGAGAGCTCTCCCTCTCTCTCCCCCTCTCCCCCTCTCTCCCTCTCTCCCTCTCTCCCTCTCTCCCTCTCTCCCTCTCTCCCTCTCTCCCTCCCTCACCTACCACCACCGTTCCAGCCCCTCCACAGGCCCACCTCGAGGCAAACCGAGGTAACTGGTTCTGGAGGCTTCAGCTGTTGCCCTGCCTCAGGACGGGCCATCAGCGCCAGCCTATATTTACCCACTTCCTGGATTGCACAAACTGAGGCAGGGTGGCAACTGGGGGGCAGAGGCGGTTGGAGGAGGTGTGTTGGGGGGGTAAGGGTCGGGGGGCAGCGGCAGAATCAAATGCCATCCTGGGTGGGCTTTCAGGGGCTGATCCAGGACCCCATAGTCTTCCTGCCATAGTAAACATAGAGCTGTGATGGATCTGTGCTGAAGCGTTTGCCCTGGAAGTTCGCTATCAAACGGGGGGGGGGGGGGGGGGGGGGGTGTCACATGAGAACCCGGGACAGGATGAGTGTGTCCCGGAAGCTATTCTTAGCAGCAGGAATGTACACAGTGGCCTCATGGCAAACGCTGAACTGCAGACCTCACAGTACCTTTCTCTCTCCACACACTGCACACTCCCTCGCATGGCATCTCATTAGCTTTGTGAAAGTTTAGTCTCGCTGGCTTTTTGCGTAATGTTTTGGCTTTTCGGGGTTCTCTGAGTGTTTCCTGATTCGAGACAGACTTGTGGGAGATTGTGGATGTCATCACTTCACAGTTGAGAGGTAGGAAGACCCATACAAACCTTTGGCAGTTATGAGTCATCAGTCGTAAGTAATTGGTAACTTTAGTCATAACTAGTCTTTGATTTAGTTCTAATGAGTTTATTATGGCATTGTTGGGTTTAGTGAAGGTTACTAAATTGGTCAAAGACAATGTGTTATGCTCTTGTTTGGTGGGGTCTAGATGCGTTGATCCAGCTCTACCTCATGCCCGTAACCACATGTCTAAGGGTCATTGTAGTACCAGCTATGTACAGCACCCAGCGATGGGTTGGTCTCAGCACCAAGAAGAAATGCATCTTCATGGCTGTCATTAATTACCGTAATCATCATAAACATTTCAAATGGAATGGAATTTTCGATTGTCAAATTTAAGCGGACTCGATAAAAACATTGAAAGCTACCAGCATGTATCCAAGATTCATTAAAAAAAAAAGTCAAATGCTGAACAACGTGCACAATTTGGATGTTTTATTCATGTATTCTAGAACAGTCCCTAACAAGCCTGGATGAATTCCAGGCTGTGTTCCACAAAGTCTGGGGAATACCACCACTGGTGGGGTGTCACTCATGAGCAACAGCAGTTAATAATAAAGAATAATGATTATGTGCCAGATATAGCTCTGGCTGGGTGGGCCCCATGTTTACCAGTAGCTGTCTCGGGGGTGATTAGAAGACTTAGTGTTGATAATAGCCCTATGAAATGCCCCTGGTCTAAGCGCCAGGGCTGTCAAGGGCAAACCCACTGAGAGGGGGAAAAAAGACAGAGAGAGAAACAGCTGGGACTGTGACACATCAACTCTGATAAAGTCAGCCATGATGAGGACTGAGATTGAGATGTGGCTTAGTCCTATATGGAATGCATTAAGATGATTTAGGAGACAGAGTGGAAATAGAAAGCTGTGTCGGTAGGCGTAACAATTCCCATGAAAAGAGTTGTAGTTTAATTGGAAAAGGTTTGCCATTGTGACTCTTCTGTGACTAGGACAGGAAGGGACTACAATTTCATTTATTTTAGGGCAAAGGTGAAATTCGGGTCATGTAAAAACAAGTTGGCTGTGCTCCCCTTTGACTGAAATGCGTTGCTCCTGGATTCCTTTCTTTCCTTGCTTCCTTTCAATGTGGGAGAATATAGGCCAGAGAGATTTTACGAAGAGATTTTGAGCTCAGTTGATCTAAAACGTCTGCGGGATTTCATAAAGTATTACAACGTTGTTCCTGACGATTTAATATGTTCACCGTCTTAACAATCCTCACATGAATCCTTTCTCTCTTTGCTTCTCTCTCTGTCTCCTTCGATACGATAACACATATAGAATGGCCTGCACATCGCATGAGGTCTTCCCGTTCAAAGACCCGGAGCTGTCGAGCCACCTGCTCTCCCAGCTGAACGTCCTCCGTCTGGAGAGGATCCTCACTGATGTTCTTCTGTGCAGCGAGCACCTGGAGATCCCCTGCCACCGAAACGTCCTGGTCTCCAGCAGTCCCTACTTCCGGGCCATGTTCTGCAGCAACTTCCTGGAGAGCAGCCAGACCCGCGTCGACCTGAAGGGCGTTTCCCCCGACGTGCTGAGCGGCATCGTGGATTACGTCTACACGGGAGCCATCACCATCACCATGGAGCTTGTGCTGCCGCTGATGCAGGCGGCGTCCATGCTGCATTACGGACGTCTCTTCGAGGCCTGCTCGGCGTTCCTCCAGGAGCAGCTGAGCCCGGAGAACTGCCTGAGCATGGTGCGTCTGTCTGAGATCCTTCACTGCGCCAGCCTGAAGGAGAAAGCCAAGGAGATGGCGGTGCGGAGTTTCTCGGACGTGGCGGCTTCGGAAGACTTCTGCGAGCTCTCCCTGCCCGAGCTCATGTGCTACCTCGAGGACGACCGCCTGTGCGCCGAGGAGGAGCAGGTCTTCGAGACCCTCTTGGCCTGGATCCACCATGACCCGTTCTCGCGGCGAGGCGCAATCCACGACCTCTTCAAGAAGGTACGCCTTCGCCACATCCACCCGACCTACCTGTTCCAGTTCATCGCCAACGACCCTCTCGTGCAGTCCTCCACCCTTTGCACCGAGATCATCGACTCGGTCCGGCGCCTCATGCTCTCCGTCAGCGCCAAGTGCGGCCGCGAGCTCAAGCCGCTGTGGACCACGCCACGCCGCTACACCTGCCGGGAGACTCTCGTGGTGGTCGGCGGGCGCAAAAACAACGAGCAGACGTCTCGCGAGGCCCTGCTCTACGACGAACGGACCCAGCGGTGGCAGTGGTTGGCCAAGCTGCCGTTGCGACTCTACAAGGCGGCCTACGTCTGCATCCACAGCATCCTCTACGTGGTCGGAGGGCTCAGCCTCAGCATGGCGTCCGGAGACAGCTCCGTCAGTTCCACCGTCTACACCCTCTCCCTGAAGACCAACCAATGGCGGACGGCCGAGCCCATGTTGGAGCCTCGCTACGCCCACCAGAGTGTCTCCTACTTGCACTTTATCTTCGTTCTAGGGGGCATCGGGCCGGACAAACAGATCTCCAACTCAGTGGAGAGGTACAACAGCATGTTTAACCAATGGGAGGCCATGGCGCCCTTGCCCACGGCAGTACTCCACCCAGCTGTGGCAGCTAACGACCAGAGGATCTACGTGTTCGGAGGAGAGGACGCCATGCAGAATCCTGTCCGACTGATACAGGTTAGAGAAGTTCCGTGGATGTTTTTTGTGTGGGTGGTGTGTTTTCAGTGTGTACAGTAACGTTATGGGCCGATGGGTAATCTATAAGCTTTGATGGCAGCTGATATCATGTTGTGGGGTTTCCTTTGCTCAGGTGTATCACATCTCTCGTAACTTGTGGTCCCGACTGGAGACCAGGACGGTGAAGAATGTGTGTGCACCTGCTGCTGTCATCGAAGACAAGATCTACATCATAGGAGGTGAGTCTAGATGGTGATCCTTGTTTTTCATGCTGTATGTATTATACCTTAATCTATTGATTTCAGCTTCAGTTTCATTGTTTTTGGTGGATTTTTGTTTTTCCTTTTCAGGGTACACTAGGCGAATGATAGCCTATGACACCAAAGCCAACAAGTTTGTGAAATGTGAGAACCTGAAGGAGCGAAGAATGCACCACAGCGCCACGGTTATCAACAACAAGATCTACGTGACTGGTGGACGTTTCCTCAACAGTCAAGACGTCATTGAGGACTCTGACTGCTTTGAGTGTTACGACCCAAAGACAGATCTTTGGACCTCGAGGGGGACACTTCCCTACAAGCTGTTCGACCACGGCTCCTTACCCTTGGTTTGTGTCTCAAATAGGCCAAACCCACCCTGACCCCTACCTCCTCCTTGGGGCCCCTGCCCATTTATAACACAACCCCACCCTACAAACCCCTCAACTCTGCCCCCCATGCCAAAGTTATTGGCCTCCCCCAAGCCAGGACGGCAAACCATCTCAAATTGGCGGCGTTCCGTCACTGGCTCAGTGATGTCTTTGGTGGTATGTTAGGTTAACTGTCATGCAAAGCTAGAAGGCATGCTAGGCTAACTGGCATGCTAGGGCTACAAGGCATGGTAGGCTAGCTAGCATCTGCAGTGTTCTAAATCAAAGAAGACCTCAGGTGGTGAACAGAGGTGTCACACTAGCCTTGGCAGTAAACTAAGGACCCCACAAAGAACAGGCAAAGGACACCAAAGACTTACGCAACGCACAGCTGTTTCAAGCTTGATCCAAAACTATCCACAAGCAGATGGCTGTATTCCTTAGTCAACCGTACAATTATGGATCAATGCCCTGTAATTATTTAGTGGCCTATTGTTGTTGGATTGTACGATTTTTCCCTTGTTCCGATTACCACAAACAGGCTGAGACTTTCAGCCATGTCAATAGCCACTTTATATAGAAATGACATTCCTCCTAAACCCTGCTAAA
The DNA here is from genome assembly GCA_023658055.1 of Thaleichthys pacificus. NCBI lineage: Eukaryota > Metazoa > Chordata > Actinopteri > Osmeriformes > Osmeridae > Thaleichthys > Thaleichthys pacificus. The sequence goes on along the minus strand of CM042861.1, from coordinate 11,999,567 downwards.
ACGTCTAACAATTTACTGAAAAATGGTCAACACTTGGATATGTTTACCCCAAGTCCTGAAAGAAATGTAAAAAATGTGTTGTGTGCAATATTGTTCTTTTCTTGTAGGTGTCTTGACTATTTATTTAAATTAAATAACATTACCAATACATTGCAATCAGCTGAGAAATGCATGGTGTGCCTGTGTTTTCATTAAGAGGTGTTTTGTAATGGGTAGGCCTAAACTTTTTAAAGAAAATATATTTTGAGACCTCTTATATTCTGTGGGGCTCAACTTGCAAAACAATTACAAAACCATTATAAGTAACCTGTATTGCAATGCTCTCTCTTTTTGTGTTATCATATCACCAACTTATAACTCCTGTAGTGAACATGATACAGCTGTTTTTTCAGAGCTGTAAGGCCACTCAATGTTCGACAGTTGCCATATGCTGCTATAGGTGTACTACTTTACATAAAGTATGGCTTCCATATACAGTATTTTAGAAAAATACTTCAAGGTTAAGGCAGCTCATTTGATCTGTTAACAGTAGACTGTTCACAATTCTAAAATTCTTAAAAACGCTCATTTTAAAATGGACTTCCCTTACCTTTACGGAGAATAATAAATATAGGAAGCATGCGGAGAACGTTTGTAAAATACACCTTTTACCGCCATGTTGAGACTACGAATAACTATTTTACTGATATAATTAATGCTACCCTCTTTAACTAATACTACACCTGTTGCACAGTCACTTGTCACTTACAACCGTTGTCACGGGAACCACAAGTCGTGTGGTGAGTAGCTTCCTTCTGTTTCACGTCTCCAATTTAGCATATCGGTTTACGTCTACTGCAGCTAGCCAACCCGAAACATTATATGTTTATCTTTATTTACAAAATGTGTTAAATCTCTAAGTTCATATTTATTATTCTTTGTGTTTTATAAAAGAATTAAGTCTTATTTCTAAGGGGCTATTATTAAAGAGCATTTATTTGCAAAATGAAACCTTTTCCTGATTGTGTCTTTGGACAGTTCGGTATTAAACCTTGCAATCTGTGCCATGATGAGTAGGCTAACTGAGTTTCACATTGAGGATTGTCTTTGTAGGTCTCTAAAGCAGGTTAAGTCACATTCTGCAGGGATAGTTTGACCGCTGTCAACACACAGGTCACGGACATATCCGGTTACAAAACCACAAAGGTCAATTTGTCAGTGAATCTGCAGTTTCCGATCTGTTGCACAACATTAAAAACCACGAAACATTGGAAACAAAGTTAAATTATATTACACAGGGGGATTCGTTTTCTGACAAATTCGTTTTCTATAAAGGATCAACCACTTCACACAGTCGTTGTGCATTTAGCTGTGTGACATGATATATTTCTTCTATGAAGTGTTTGGCCATGTGCTTCACAACACTGGTTTCCATTGCCCCCATGAGAAATCTTCTGGTGAATGGTAATCCTAGAAGCTCCATCCTTTTCTTGTATTTGAATCACCAGCAAAGCAACCAAGTAGGGCTAAAGATTGATACATTAACATATTTTCCAGTCATTTGTCTCCCACCCCTGTTGTTCGGTATGTCTACTCACGTCCTACACATGCCCTGTTAGTGAACGGAACTAACCAAGTCGACTGACATCAGTCACCTGTTTCTCGTTTGGTTTTGTTAGCCAGTACAGTATTACCTCCGTTGACAAGAACACGCTATCAAATTTTTATTGAGGTATTGCTAAATGCACAGCCTCTTTACTGACGTGTCTGTCCACCATGGAACCCTGAGGGTCACCCTGAGGAGAAGCAGAACCAGGCTATTCTGGGCCTTGTCTGTATTAACCCCCGGGTGTAGCATTACAGTGATGATAGCTCACACACACACACACACGCGCGCACACGCACGCACACACACACACACACACACACCTAAACACACACACGCACACACGCACACACCTAAACACACACACACACGCGCACACACGCTCACACACACACACACGCGCACACACACACACACACACACGCACACACACACACACGCGCACACACACACGCGCACACACACACGCACACACACACGCACACACACACACACACGCACACACACACACACACACACACACACACACACACGCACACACACACACACACGCACACACACTAAAGCCTCAATAATAGAAACTCCATTCCCAAACGACCCTTCTAATGAGGGTCGGCCATGGATCCATAAATACGAGGGTTATCATTAGAAGAGCTTTCTGGTAGGGATGAGTTTGGATATTATCATACCAATTAGCATTACCACATCATGTGATGATTATTGGATATTTTTGATCATTTGTGTACTTTAATAGCATGGTTTACACTCTGTTGATTTACCATGATTTGAAGATACCTCAATACATTTCTAGCATTGACTGTCAATTACTGTATATGTGCTGTCAAAAGTTTTTTGTTGTTGTTGTGGTGCGCTAAAATCTAAAAACATTCAATTAGATTCTAGTTTAAGCAAACAAGAACGCCACCGCTGCGATCTTCAAAACACTTTTGTTCAGGGGGGGGGCTGGTTTGTTATGAAAGAACCCAGTGCCCCCCCCCCCCTGTAATTCCAGCCTTGTTTAAGTGTGTCAGACAGGGGGATTATAGAGGGTTTACACCTGTATAACTGGCCCAACTCTGGGTCATTAGGAACCGACAGGTGCTGAAAGCCTGTCACCTCCAGGAACTGGACCTGGTTAACCAGGGTTTGTTTTTCTTCCATGTGACATGTTCTGGTTAGGATGTTTTCTCAAGTTCTAGTTTAATTACAAGCCTACAATCACTTTACTGAGACTAAAATAAGTTTTGTTTAAATGTTTTCCGCACTAAATTTCAGTAAACATCTTGTATGCCAACTTAATGCTCACCCGAGTAGCGTTGGTTTGAATCTGACCTTGCCCTGGTTTGTTCCTGGAGATCTTCTGTCCTGTAGAATCAGAATCAGAATTGTGTTAAATCGCCAAGTGGTCACAAACAAGGAATTTACTTTGGTTGGCAGGTGCATAGAGGCACATTTAAACATAATGAACAAAATACAAATTTAGAAAATGTACAACAAATTAAAATACTAGGGATATACAATATAATATAAAATACGATAAATAAAATAATATAGAAAAAGAAAAAATAGGTGTCCACTACAGTCCTCATCTGACATGTTTTAAATAATAAGCTTGTAAGTTGAATAAAGTCAATTACAACAGGAGGGTTGCTCTCCAGAGAGTTTGAGTTGGAAAGCCTAGCAAACGTCCCAGCACTTAACACATGGCGCCATCAGGTGGAAGAAATCATTTGATACAAATCCAGGAATTACCAGCAGGTGGCGCTGCCTGCATATGAGAAAATCTCACAGTATTGAGAACCGACTATTATCAAGTGTGTTTCTCCATGTCTAGTTGGTCGACTTTTCCATGGTCATTTTTGGGGGGTAAATCTGGTACATGAGTCTAACATGAGATGCATTAAATACTTCAAAGGGTAGACTGTTTCTACACAGACACTGAAGTTCTATATTTGTCTAACAATTTAATTTAATTATTTGAAAAATAACATATGTACCTAATCAATGGAATAATGAAAAATCGTTTGAAAGAATTGGATCATTTTATTGTCATTCGTTCATTAAAAAAAAATTACATGGATAGAATTCACACCATTCCTGCCTTACTGGTATCAAAACAAACAAGGTCAGACAAAATATAAAATATGACATCATGATCTTCAAACTGGTAAATTTTGTTCTGGTCAATGTGGACATTGTTCATAGTACCACGGGAATCACCAAGCAATCAAACTGATTAGAAAATAAAACTGTCTAAGGTTGTGTGTGTTTTTATACTAAGTAAGGAAGTGTGCATGCACAGTGTCTGTGCATCAGTCAAAATCTTTGTCTGAAAGACACAGTAAAAAAAAAAAAAAGATCAGAGGCAATAACACTCTGAAAAACACACAATACCCTGTTACCTACATTCAAATCAGTGTGGTGTTTTAATCTAAACCCGTCTCCAAATTGTGTTCACACAATCAACCCTTGTCTGAGAGGAAACCCTAGAAATTTGCACTGTGAAACAAACAAATACATAAAGACATTTACTTAATTAAGACAGGAACTTGACAAACAATTTGATCACTCCAGAAAGTGTTATTCCAGATATATAGCTGAGTCAATAACTTAATACTAAAGACATAATAAAATAATTTTGAAGAATATCAATAATAGAAACGATGACAATATTAGAAGACACAATAAATAATAACAATAATTATAATTATAATAATGACAGTGATTTGAGTATTAGAAATAATTCTCTATTTTTGAAGGATTTGGATGTACAGCATTTACAAGGACACAGTCAAAAGCCGCTGTGCGCTAGCCAAGAATAGGGCAAAACTTTCCAGTTCCGTTTCCAGCTCCAGCTCCATCTCTATTTACAATGTACAACTAGTCAACATAATTACAGATCATTCAGAAGGAGGAATGTAAATGTAATGTAGGGAGGATAGCTTTTTGGCACCAGGCACATTATTTAAAATACATCATAAACAAGTGGCTAAAACCCACATGAAACTACCTCTGAACTCATCCCAGACTTGTACTTCCCAAGACACACGTCTTCAGTTGACCAACAACCTGTTATCAAATCTCCAATTTACAAAACAAGCTGTGTCATATTTATCATAGCCACTCATTAAAGGGTTTGGAAAAGAGGGTTGAGGAATGGTCGAGAATCCAGAACCGTGTCAGACCCAACTGACGGATCTACAGTGCATCTGTCAGATAGACGATCGGCTAGTTCTTCCTGAGGGCTAGGGCGTAAACAGGAACTGGGTATTTATTTACATCCAAGATCTGGCAAGGGATCCTTCGCTCAACTATTTACACACAGCAGACTTCCTTCTATGTGACTATTACAAATATACATTCTATGGTTGGATTCTTCTCCATGACCACAGCAGCTATGCGTGAAACCTACTCAACCACCCAGATAGCTAGAGCCATTCAAATACGTCAGATAAAAATAGATACAAATGGAATATAGTTGTACCTCCATACTGAACTGGGGGAGGAATGTCTTTTAATGGGCACTTTTTAGAAAGGTTTGGTATTTAGAACCTGCCAAAGACGACCACCATTTTGAATAGTCGTCAAAGAAAACCAAGTCAGTCAGCTGCAAAGTAGATGCAGTTCAGTGGACCACTGACCAGCTTTTCCACACTGGATTCTTGGGAATTACTTTGGAATACTCTAGTTACTGGCACCGTCGGTCAGAACAACCGTTACATATCCTACGATCATCGCTCAGAGGACGTTCTCTTACAGACTTGACCTGATAGCCCCTCACGTTTCATCTACAAAAGCCACCACTTCACATACAGCACTTTAAAGAGGTTTAAGGAGATTTTTTTTGCCGCCCCCCCCCCCCGGAGTAGTGTCTACCATCCACGCGAAGGTTTCACACTTCGTTGATGGTCCTCTCAGAGGGCCGGTAGTCCCTGGCGTTGGCGGAGGACACGTAGAAGGACTGGCTCTTGCGGTTGAGGCGTGCCCGCTTGGTGGCCACGGTCAGGCTGCGCTTGCTGGAGGAGATGATCTCCGAGATGAACTTCTTGCAGTCCACGCACACCTCCATGGTGCACCAGTCCTCCGTCAGCTCCTTGGGGAGTTCTGCCAGATCCCGTGAGCCGGTCTCGCTGCTGTTGTGTTTGGACAGCCTGGGGGGAAGAGGGAGGGGGGGGGAAGGGGATCAGATAGAAATGTTCAATGTTATGTCCTTACATACATCCATTCTTGGAACACTGTAGACCGAAGGTGGTGAGGAGTTGAGAGACAACATACTTGCGCCGCAGGCTGTGCCGGTGGTGTCCGGATACGGAGGAAGGAGTATCCGGCTGAGCCGAAGCCGCAGCGGTGCCGGCCTCCTCCTTGGCGGGGGTGCTGGGGCCGAGGGAGTAGATGGGCAGGTTGGCGTAGGGCTTGGAGGGCAGCCGCATCTGGAACGACAGCGGAGGATGTGATTGGATGCACCGGATGAATGTAGGGACTGGTTCTGGGGGTGTGGGAATGGCTCTGCAGGCTAGGAAGCGCTCGTGTACGAGTTGTGTTGAGTGAAAGGGAAGAGTTAGGAAAGAAAGGAGGAATTCCTCGTACCTTTTTACAGCATTGAGAGCAAACCGGCCTAAAGGGAAAACAGAAATCTCTCATCATCTCAGAATCGAATATCCTTAATTCGAATACAGATTAACGCAACACTGAATTGAACATAATCTCAACTGTGATGGGCTTGTACCTTTTGCAGAATTGGCAGGTGTAGGACCAGGTGAAGAGGGAGAACCTCTTGGTGCGACAGGAGAAGCAAAGCTGAGGAGGGGGAAGTGATGTCATGTTAGAGGAACCACATCCTGCTTTCTTTGTGGGAACAGATTGTCAAACCAAGTCGACGGCCTATTGTCTTGATTTGAATCTCAAGAAAGATTTGCTAAACTAAATGGAAGTTGTGGGGTCAGGGATTTAGTGAGTGAATGTGTGTGTGTGTGTGTGTGTGTGTGTGTGGGGGACAGACTATATTCCCAACAACTCTGCAGATCTCTGGTGAAGCCTCCAGAGATCCGGTTGTAGCTAGGGAGAGCTCAGAGGTTGCTAGGGAGAGCTCAGAGGTTGCTAGGGAGAGCTCAGAGGTTGCTAGGGAGAGCTCAGAGGTTGCGTTCTCACCTTTCCTCTCTTCAGGGCGTTGTAGACATCCTTGTACTGCTGGAACTTCTCCAGCTCTGCCTTCACCAGAACCTGTCTGATGTGCATCACCTCCTCCACGGTGAGGGTCAGGCACTCGACGGGATAGCAGAACTCCTCCTGTGAAACACACACACACACACACACGTTTACTAAACCCGCCCTGACGCATGCGCACGTGTGTGCGAGCCCAACTTCCCGATCCCACCGTTGAGATGATTGAAAAAAAGACGGTTGCCATGGAGATGGTTGACCGATGGCAGCGTGCGTAAAGTGCATCCCACACATGAACACCACATTCGTGGGACATTCGAGACAGACTGTCAAGAGTGAGACACCCATCCACAGCATGAGCCCAAATTCCCATTACAGCACACATTCCCATTACAGCACACATTCCCATTACAGCACACATTCCCATTACAGCACACATTCCCATTACAGCACACATTCCCAAACAGGAGTACGTAACGGATGATGTGCTCAGTGAGGACAATGACTGGAGTGTTGGATCGTGGGAGCGAATGACTCTGAACCAAGCACGAGTCAAGAGTCATTTCATTCCCAGGAACACAGGAAGATAAGGACACGTTATGGTGAAACTATTCAGATTCACAACTATTCACCCATTGAATATTTGGGTTATCATCATAAAGAGGTAAGGGTTTGATTATGGATTGTCCATTTTCTCATGTTGTCTTTTTTATATTGTAAAACCCGAGAGGAGACTAGGCCTGGTTGGGCGGAGATTAGTGCTGAAACCTGGTTCCCCCAAAGCAGTGTTAGTATAGGTTCAGGGTTGCTGATGTTTGATGAAGGTGCTGGTGTCGCAGGATGATGATGTCATCACTAGGACCTACCCCGTGAGCACTCCCATCGGTCACCACCTGATGTTTGGAGGGAACAGAATGATGCCGTGTTCATTTAAGCACAACCAAAGAAGAAGAAAGAAAGAAAAGAGGCTTTTTTCAGCCTCATTTGATGTTCCCAGGCACAGAAACACTTACAATGAAGTACTCTGACTGTACCAAGCAAACACGCACACAAAACACAATATACCGTACAACACAACACACTCATTTCAACAGCCTGGTGTGGTTTATGACATCATGCCAGCTTATTAAATCTCAGTCCGTCTCCTGATGCTTCGACAGGTATCCATGCGACAGCTCCAGACCACATTCCCATTAACCGCGGTTGTTTACAATCCAAAACCATCAGACAAGGTTGGACACGGGGACATGCACAGAACACACTGTCCACCTAAAGACAAGCAGGTGGACAGTGTGACCAAGTTACCTTGGCCTCCGCTGGCATCTGTAGCAGTACGTAACAGCAAAAAAAACAGTAGTTTTAGATCTATATTCTCAGCAGAGCAGTCAGGCTGGGCGGGGCCCTAGTCTGGGGGGGGGGGGGGGGACCAAGGGGACAAAGGAGTCCCAGTTCTTCTGCACATCGCCATGCTCAGGCGGCCATTGAACATCATTAAGAGATGCGGCGCTCGCCGAATTCCACGAGAGGTAAGAACGTGCCGCGTCGAGAGAGCACTGTGAGAGGCATCAACTCAGTTACTCAGAAAAGCTTTTCAGCGGGAAGTTAAAGAAGAGCTGTAGGACTTGCAGCAAGATTCAACTTGCTCTATCAGAGGCCCAGCACTCCTTCCTGGTCCCCTATCACGTGTAGTTGCTGACTAAATTAAAGACATTAGCCAGTCAGGGTGGGGTTAATGATCTTATTAGTTAAGACTCTATTCTGTGAAGAAGCCTGGACTACTGGATTCACAGGAAGTCAATAATAAGTCAAGAGGCAGATGAATGATAAGCTAGTATCCCCCCCCCCCCCGCCTGTTTCAACTGCAGGTCATGAGGTTTCAATTACGGCTCTCCATTTCTCCTTTTCTCTCACTCCTCACGTGTGCACTCACATGACCAGTACCAGGTTCATTCAGTCACCCGCTGGCCTCAAGACTGAGGAGTCTGGGAGAGAGGTGGTGGTGGGAGGTTACTGATATTTATTTATTGTCATCCTCTAGGAGTCATGTAAATGTCCTCACTTAGATTTGTATTCATTTATAACTTGATTAAATGATGCTGGGGGATTCTTAATATACAATCTATATATAACTCTGAATTAAATGACCAAACTTAAGAATTGGTTGTAAATAATTTTAGATTTTAGGTTTTTCTAGTCAGCTATATCTTTGTTGATGCGTAAAACTAGCTAACTATAACCGACGAGTGTTGAAATTCAAAAGACCAGTTCCCCACCCAGTGTTGACGAGGGGAGGCGGGTTGTGGTAGAGGGGGGTGTTGTCATGGGAACGCACCAGTGATTTGGAGCTTTGCCTGGACGAGGCGACGATGGGCCGCATGCTGGTGGGGGCCTCCTCCTCGATGGAGTGCCGGCGCTGGGGGGACGGACGCTTGTCTGTCTGGGGGGTGAAGGACCTGGACACAGGCAGGAACCTGGGGGGGGCTGGGGGGGAGGAGGAGAGGGGGTGGAGGAGATGGAGACATGTGGGGGAGGAGGAGAGGGAGATGGGGTGGAGGAGGAGAGGGGGAGGAGGAGGAGAGGGGGTGGAGAGGTAGGTGTGGGGGGGGGCATGTTGGGGGTGGAGGAGGAGAGGGGGTGGAGGAGGAGATGGGAGTAGGGAGAGCATGACATATTAGACTGAGTCTTTGTCGAGGTTCAGAAAGCTCTGGAAGCAGAGTGAAACAGAACGGAACTGATCTTACCCTTCTTTCCGATGAGGGAGTCTGGGGACACGCTAGAGCTGCTCGCTGATTGGTGGCTGGACGACTCCTGTGATTGGACAGCAGATCAGACACATTACAACCAGACACCGAGGGGCTCGGATACACCGTCAGAACCAGGAAGGTGCAAAACTCAGCGCCAAGGGTTACAAACGTTGTAGCTAAGGTGGATGTGTTTTATCAGACTACAACAGGCCTCAAACAGACCCGGATGGGCACTTATATTTTGGCGATCTCTTTCGCCTCCGCCGCAAGATCTGTGGGAGGGGCTAGGGGCTGGACCCGTGGACGTACACCAGCTAGTAAGGCTTGAAAGGGGGTGAAGAGAGAGGAGGATGTGTGGGGGGAGAGGAGAGCGCTGGTCTTACGTCAGAGTCTGAGCTGTCCAGCTCGGCCAGGGTCGGAGCCTTCAGCAGCCTCTTCCTCTGAGACAGAGGCAGGCCGCTGCTTCCTGGTGTGTGAGTCGGCGTCGCGCCATTGGCCAGGGCCAGCGTGCTGACCGCCAACTTCCTGGGGGCGTCGTGGGCATTCATGTCTGCGAGTGGAGGAGGGAGGACACAGAGTCAGACAGGCGTATAGATAGATTTGAGATATTTTATATCTAGCATTTTCTCTGGCCTGGACATGCCCTTTCCTCTTTTCCTCTGAGCTTCCTTGCATTTGTTTAACCAGACAGCATAAAAGATCTGCACCCCCCCACATACTGGATGAAGACGTTACAGCAACAGCTTCTCGATGCTGACTGAACGAGGGCGGAAGTTCTTTGTACAAATCGATCAAAGCCACTTCAAAAGCCACATAATTTAAAACGCATGTCCTGGACGATGCCAACTCGGAGGTGGTGCAACATTAATTATTGCTTCGGCCGTGTTTCAAAGTGGCCGAGTTGCTGATTAAATATTGATGTGCCTTAAGTATAGAGATGAAGGAGAGACAGGAAGATTTAAACAGGAGTCAAGGGAGCCCTTTATAGAGCGTAAACCCAACACACACACACACACGTACACACGCCTCATAAACAAGGTTGCTATACTTCACCTGAGCTGCGGAACAAGTCCTGAGGGGTGCTGATGCTTTTCCCAGCACCTACGGAGGAAAACACAACCCTCAGTTACCACACGGACGTCACATGACGTGTCACATGACCACACGGACGTCACATGAGCAGACTGCCTCCCCCCCCCGCTGCTATGAGCCAGGTGCCCCTGAGCCAGGTGAAGTCAAGCAGAAGCACCTTCATGTGAGCCACACAGCAGGGGGGCGGGGGGGTTAGTACAGTGTTAGGCTGTGCAAGCACACACACACACACACACGTCTGCACAGGTAGGGGTGTGGGGGACATAGCTGCTGTACATCTGAACTTGACACAGTGTGAAACACAGGGCAACCACCACCAAACTAGCACAAACAGACAGTAACTTAGTAATTTTACCTGAGGAGTCAAAACTGATAGACATGGTTAGAGGTCGAATGACTGAACAGTGTCAGTGTTAGGAGGGGGAATGAAGCAGAAGGAAATAAATGAATACATGAGAATCTAAAAAGAACAATGAAGACCAGAAAGTATAGTGATTTCTTAACACCCCCCTTTCACCATTTAACAAACTAAGCTGTTGTGACATCACACTAATCAGGATCTGAGTTTGAGTGTTCAGACGTATACAATTCGTTGAGGTATTTCACAAATTACACAACAGCGAAGTACCGGACAATACAAACACTGAAAACATTTACTAGGAGTACAAGCAACTCCATGATTACAACAAACAAAGGAATGTTGTGAGGTATCGTATAGTTACACCGCTAAATAATTAGCATTGATCCCCTCAGGGCCTTACAAATATGAAGGTATTACGCTGAAGAAAAGAACACAAGCTTAGCAGAGCTCTTTGCTCTCTGTATCACTATACTCCTTTAACGAGGTTGTTTAGGACAGATCTACGCTCTCCTTAACTCCTACCCAGACCCACAGAGAAACTCAAAAGCTACGAAAAACAACCTCAGCCCTCTTCCTTAAAGTTTGAGAAATTCAAGGTCAAACGGAAAACACCTGACCACGCCCCCCCCCCCCCCCCCCCCCCCCCCTGCACCTGCGACATCACTACTCATCTTGTCCACCAACACAGAAACTACAGTATGAAATAGTACGGTCAACTGAGAGATGGCGAGTCATGTTTATGTTTGATGGCGGGGTTCACGTTACGAGATTCGGTCTAGAGATTATGAGGGGAGAGAGTTCACGGTGGGTCCATTATGAGGCTCTGTGTCATGCAGGGGACAGAGTACAAGCAGACCGGTGTAGGTTAGGGGCGTTTGATAGGGCTGTCCTGGCTTGACACCAGCTTTCTAAAAGTAGGGTTATCACATGCACACCCTGTAAAGCTGGGCAACTGCCAACGTTTGTTATGTAACAGAATATTGTTTTTGGCGCAGACAACAAATGGTTAAATCTAATCAATCGGATGTCCTATCAAGAACCTGTAGTGTGTGTGTGTGTGTGTGTGGCGCTCACCCAATCGGCTGCGGCGGATCATGTCAGGTGACACGGGCCTCAGCTTCCTCTCTGCCTTGATGTCCTCCAACAGGCGCTCGTGGAGGCTCCGGGGCCGCGGGGGGTGGGGCTTCAGCTTGCGGGACGCCGCCTGTCGCCATAGAGACGCCGAGGGCTCAGGGGTTGGACTACACCGGCAGCAGAGCGCTAACTAAGTCTTAACCAACGCTGGTCAACTACTGGATTACTACTGGTGGTGATTGTAGTGTCACTAAATCAAATGTTACTTTTTGCGGACATTAATACAATTATTAACAGATGCATTGGCTTTCCTATCAATGAAAAAATGGGCACCATTTTTCTCAGTATTCAGATCCATTTCATCACCAGCTAGCTAAAGCTAGGATCAAGAGAATCCATCACATGGTGTTTGAAAGGAACTGAGGTGTGTTTGTTTGGCCTTGTGAGATGGGTGTGTTGGTTTTATGACACTGGGCAGGACCAACATCAATGCGGGTATGTGTAATGTACTTACGGGTTTGAGGGGTGGCCTGGATCGGATGAAGTCCAGGATGACCTCGTGGGCGCTTTTCTTTAACCTGGGAGGGAGGTCTCCATTCACCTGAAGGACCAGAGGTTGAAGGGGGGGGGGGGTCAATGTTCAAAGGTGCTTTATGAGTGAGGCAGTGTGCCAAAACGTGTGGAAAAAATGTGTACTTTTATGACATGTTGAGATGACCCAAGGACATGGTTAAATAACTTTAGGGATGCCTTTGACAGGACTCAGTAATGTGACTTCATCCTTATCGACTATCGCTTATCTTGTAATTATGTGAAGCTCTGAAGCACACTGCTGCCCTGTTCAAACCAGGAGCCTAAGATACGACTGGAGAATGAACAAAGGTCAGGCTGTGGTCTGATACGGCACACTGTCAGATCTGCCCAGGTGCTTCATGTGGCATTTCTCTGAGAGAGAGAGAGAGAGCGCGAGAGAGAGAGAGAGAGAGAGAGAGAGAGAGAGAGAGAGAGAGAGAGAGAGAGAGAGAGAGAGCGAGAGAGAGGGCGAGAGAGAGGGCGAGAGAGAGCGAGAGAGAGCGAGAGAGAGCGAGAGAGAGCCCTTTGATAGCTTGAAAATAGCTTCTCGAATTTCATCCTACTGGTGGGAACACTGCTGAGATGACAACAAGCAGTCATCTTATTTACTATAAAAGACCGTTACTACTACTACAGCAATATGTGATAAAAGGTGCCAGTATTCAGCGCTGTCAATATTTCCGCAAACACCACTACAAGTCAAACAACACTACAAGTCAAACAACACTACAAGTCAAACATGAACAGCGCTGTGAAGCAAAAGGAACACAACTCATGCAAACTGTTAGATGTCAAAACAGTGTCATTGATACACAGTAGCTTTAAAGGTCTTAAATGATGATTAAAGGCCGTCTCCTGTGGCGTAAACGCGCAGGCAAGATGACTCACCAAGACCTTGCGCAGCTTGTAGCGTTGGGAGCGGATGTCGTCCATGAGCATCTCGTAGGGCGTGAACTGGAACTCGATGGCGAGGGGGTTGTACTGACGCTCCTGCACCTTCTTCAGCTTGACGCCGTGCCGCAGGTCTCGCATCACCTGCACCCAGAACCGGGCCTGGGGGGGGAGGGGGGGGGAGGGGGAGGGGGAGAGGGGGAGAGGGAGAGGGAGGAGGGGGAGGAGGGGTATTTGTTTAGATTAGTTTGTTCAAACGTGGGTGGGACAGCTCTTCTATTTTCTTATGCAATGTTTTCATGTCTAATGAAAGCCACACTCCTAGGGGCAGGAGTCATGTGTTTTGCTGCATTTAGTTGATTGCTTTGCTGTCTGATCGATCGTTATGTTGGCCGACGTTAGGGTCAATTTCGCAGCATGCCATTCTTCTCTTACCCAATCTGCGTTCTGCAGCTCGTTCAGGTCTTTGACAGGATCGCCATGGGTCTCCCCCTCCATCTTACGCAGGTTCTAGGTCAGACAGACAGACAGACAGAGTAAGTGAAATGAAGGAAAGAAGTTGAGGACCATCTAGTTTAAAGAGGACTGTTACAGTGTAGATCACCATCTCCATTGTAGCTCTGGACCAAACCACAGCAAAGCCCAGGTTGGTTTAGACATCGCACTTCCTGTCTGGCACGCACTTCCTGTCTGGCACGCACTTCCTGTCTGGCACGCACTTCCCGTCTGGCACACACTTCCTGTCTGGCACACACTTCTTGTCCGGCACGCACTTTCTGTCTGGCACGCACTTCCTGTCCGGCACGCACTTTCTGTCTGGCACGCACTTCCTGTCTGGCATGCACTTCTTGTCCGGCACGATAGTCAGTTGATGGCTGTTCGATCCCCATCAGACTGGCACCATCGACCCGCCTCCCCAGTGAGCTAGAATCAATGGGCCACTAACGATGCCTTTTAAATATCTGGTGCTCTGCCAAAGGCCTCTCTGTGCAGACAGCCATAGACTACGATTCCACAAAGCTGACAAGTCCATTTGAGCCTAGAACAGACTAATTTGCCCTGTTTTCCCCTTGTAGTTTTCTGGGAGTTGTAGTTTAATAAACTAGAGCTTGATGGCAGGATGTTTCTGACATGTCTTTGATGACTGTTGTCATGGGAGACTGCCACACCTGCCTTTTGGTACCAGGTCTCGACCCGGCTTCCTGGTCTTTTACATTTACATTTAGTCATTTAGCAGACGCTCTTATCCAGAGCGACTTACAGTAAGTACAGGGACATTCTCCCTGAGGCAAGTAGGGTGAAGTGCCTTGCCCAAGGACACAACGTCATTTTGCACGGCCGGGAATCGAACCGGCAACCTTCTGATTAATAGGCCGACTCCCTAACCGCTCAGCCATCTGACTCCCTTTGGTCTTATGGATTATCCCACTCCTACAGAATGTCTGAAAGCGCCCAGTGTTGGGGGCGTGGCGTCATTCCTTCCAGCACACTCTATACCCACAGATCAAAGCAAGTACAGCTGTCAAGTCTGTTCCGGCCCTGGGTAACCAAGCAGGATGTACTCCTGGCCTGATTAGTCAGAAAATAGTTTCACAGGGAATCACCGCCCAGCAGAGACAGATCCAAGGAACAAACTGAAAACTTGTCCTCTCCTTTTCCTCTCGTCTCCCTCCCTCCCTCCCATCTATCCATCCTCTTCATCTACCACTCCATTTTATCCCCTTTTTCCAACCTCTCTTCCAACATTTCTGCCTCTCCTCCATTCCTCTCCGCATCTCAACGCTTCAAAAGCACTCCACTCTCGCCCACTCGCAACATCTCACAATGAGAAACTGCTTGTTTACACACAAACATCTCAGTTTCATAGCTAGCAGCATTCACACAGACTAACAGATATAGCTCAGATAACTATCCTTTGCGCGCACACACACACACACACCTGGGTCTGTATTGGAAGGGCGTTACTGAGAACCATGTCAGTTCCATGACATATGATTTTATCCCTGATTAAAAAGTGGACTACGCTGTACCTCGGAGCGCTAAGCAGCCCCCATCACCCCCTCACGGTCCCGTCGTAATCCCCTTACGCAAACGAACTAATAAGACTGGGCTTGGCTGGCTTTGGAGCCATACATTATGTAAGCAGAAAGGGTTAAACCCCCCCCCCCACTGCATTCCAGTATTGAACTGTGTACATGTGTGCTTAACTTTAAATAATGGATGCTAACTTTTTATACCAAATTTTAATTGAATAGCTTTGTATCCATGAGCCAATGTAACAGTTTCCCCAAACAGCCCTTAGGCAACATCATAATACCTACACAGACACACCCAGGTTGGAAAGTCATTATGGAGGAATGTGAGCAGTCTATAAGGAAGTACTGTAGGGGTGAAACTAAGGATGCACTCGGGTATGAAACGTGTTCCAGACAGTCGCACACGGCAGGAGCTACAACCTAGCAGGAAGTCATGACAACCAGGGAGAAGCTAACGACCACAGAGGCTAGTGTTGGTGGTAGACTGGGTTAATCTCAGACAGGGCGGAGACTGGTCACAGACACAGTGTGAGATTGGGATTATCAGAGCATCGCTAAGCAGGGAAGAGAGAGAGAGAGCGGTCGCTATCTGACTGGGATGTCTGAGAGTTCAGACAGGGAGCACAAGTGTGCAGACACACACTTAACACAGACATACGCTTGTGGCCTAAGAAATGTATAGCTGTATTGATGAACGATTTAATGCTTGACTGATTCAAGAATGTGATGATTGATGACTTACTGTAGGTAGGGGAGGACATTAAATCAGTGTTTACAAAATGCTAAGCAGTCCTGATGCATTTTTTTTTTAAATCAATGTAGTTGGCAACTACTCTATTGACAATACCAAATACGTTTAGCACACCAAAACAAATCTAAATTTAGCAGCTGGGGTGGAGATGAGTCCTGGTCAGGACTCTCTCTGGAAGAAGGGGAAGTCCACGTCTCAATGACCCAGTCCAACAAATCGTTGTTCCTCAGGCATCATGCTACCCTTGCAGGCTTCAAGATAAGCATCAAGTATGTCTTATCTTGCTGTGCAAGTTCCCCAATTCATAACCATGACGCATCATTTAGATTTATACAGTTTGTTTTCATTGATAGAAGCTAGATATATCCACAACTGCAATGCAGTCAAATGCCTTAGTTATGACTCATGCAGTTTGTATGACAACCTCCCACAGAGAATGGAGGGTTGAAACACGAGCAAACAAGATTGATGACGACTATGATTTGTGAAATAGTTTAACCACTCCTGCGATTGGCAATCGAGGGCCTGCAGAATTTCCGTGGTCGTTTCCACACCAACAGTGATTCAAGTTTCAGAGATTTACCTCAGGATCTTCTGTTGAGATCAGTAAACAGGGGAGGGGGGCAGGGTTGCTAATACTAACTGACCAACTGAATCGTAAATGCCCATACAAACAAAGCTTGCCTTCGTTCGAGAACAGGTGTTTGTGAGAAGCAGATGCCGTCTCCATAGTAGAATCACTTGATTCAAATGAATGGTCATAAGCAGACTTCTGCAGAGCTGGATAACGATCCATTCATTTGAATCAGGTGTGTTGGAGCAGGGAAACATCTAAAACATGCAGTACAGGGTGCCCTGAGGACCAGGGTTGGGAACCACTGATCTAAAACATGCAGGACAGGGTGCCCTGAGGACCAGGGTTGGGAACCACTGATATAAAACATGCAGGACAGGGTGCCCTGAGGACCAGGGTTGGGAACCACTGATATAAAACATGCAGGACAGGTGTTCCATGAGGACCAGGGTTGGGAACCACTGATCTAAAACATGCAGGACAGGTGTTCCATGAGGACCAGGGACCAGGGTTGGGAACCACAGGACTGGAGGAGACATCTCACCTCCTTGGCACTTTTGATCTTCTCCAGGAAGGTCCGCAGCTCTCTGGTTTCGGTATAGAGAGCCCGGCACACGGCCTGGTAGTGGCTGGGTGCATCAGTTGGACTGGGCAAGTGAGACGAACACAGCTGGAGGGAAGGAGTTAGCACATTAAACTACAGTCAAAACAGAAGTTGCAAGGAAAATATCCTTTATAAAAAGGAAGGTTTATGTTTAGAATGCATGTTATCAAAATAAAATAAAGTCATTTTTCTATCGTCTTGCATTGAAACTACAACAAACACAATGTGTACAGTCAACAAGAGGGTGGTTTTGTGTTGGAGGATGCTAACAGCATTAGCCTGCACTCATCTGCCTCCACCTGATGTTCCACGTGTCCTTATTGACACAGAGAAGACAGTTTGACAGAAACACACACACACACACGCACGCACACACGCACACACACATTCCTGCTAGTCATGCCACTGACACGCTCCATTTGGTGTCCTGACCTCTGTGGTATTCTGGAGTGAAGAACAGACATTTACAGTTTAGAATAGAACAATAGAAGGAACCAGACTATTGACATTTTTCACTTTCTTCGTTTCTTCCTCCAGCACCAGGCCCTCGTCAGGAATGCCTGATGCTGACACCAGCAGAGATGTTGTCTTCTCACTGAGACTGATGCTCAGGGGAAAGTACAGGTGCACTTACACCAGCACAGTGACAGGCTGAATGCATGTCAAATGTAAAACCCCGATAAACAAGTTAACAAGGCCTGCAGGGACTGTGTTTTCTGTGTTTGTTTAAAACCTGATGAATTGGTAAAAGTCTGGTTCTTGAGTACATTGATGTTTGGGGGAATTACAGGAAACTGACACTGCCAGTGGGAGAGATTCTCACACTTGGGTGGTTTCTCGAGTTTCCTTCTACACAAAAGGTTCTCAAAAACCATACAGATCATTTTTTGAGGGTTTGAAAATCTTGTTTGAAAAAAAAAAAAAGGAAATATTTTTTGCGCTTTTTCAAAAAACGGGGTCAGAAGATACATATCTTTATTCCGCACTTACTCTTAATCCAAGTCTTACACTTGCAAATCTGTATTACCCTAATTTAACTTCATCTAATGAAATACATTCACATGCTTAAATGTTATTAATCCTCCTACTCTTTCACTAAGTGAAACAAACAGAAAGAACAAGAAGAATAAACTAATATATAGAAATCTTCATTAATGCCCATCAACGTTATTTCTTTCATGTAATGACAGAACTAGGAGTGGGGTGTCAAAATGTATGGTACAGTTATCTAATAGTACCAATAACTGCCATACTGTAACCCACTAATACGCCAATTGTTGCCGAACTTACGGCTGGTTATGAGGACACATTCTATTCACAGCGAGCCAGAGTCAGACACTGGGGGCATTATATAGCGAGGGGTCTGAGAGGGCATAACCGTTGCTGGACCTATAAACCGTTTCTCCCCCCCCCCTCCCAAAACACACACAAGGGTGTTTACATAGCTGTGATTACCAGCGGCCCCCTTGCAGAGATGCAGAGGGATTTGGCTGTGGAGGTCTCTGGAGCCAGAACAGTCAAGACTGTGTGAGACTCTGTGATGGTGACTGGGAGGGTTTCAGGGAACCGTCTCAAAACACCATGGGAGTCGGAGATGCCAAAAATAAAGAATTCCCATTTGCACTTCCTGTCAACACTCGAAAAACACCTGAAATCCAATCTGAAGTAGTTTCATTCGCAGTATCCTCTACTCATCCTCTCACCACAAACCTCCTTCATAAAAATAACCTCTGCGAACGCTCGACGGCACTCACCGTGATGATGTCCCGCAAGCCTTTGACGTTGCAGGTGACGCTGGGGTTCTCCTCGCCCTCGTCCTCCTCCTCGGTGGCCTCGTAGCCCTCGTCGGGGCAGAGGTCGCCCTCCGCCTCCGTCATGTTGGTCATGGTGTCGATGAGCTGCTCCAGCGGAGGGCTGAGCTCGCGCTCCTCGTTCTCCTTCAGCCCGTAGTCCAGCGCCTTGTAGATCATGATGCCCAGCGACTCGATCA
Source organism: Thaleichthys pacificus (assembly GCA_023658055.1). Classification (NCBI taxonomy): domain Eukaryota; kingdom Metazoa; phylum Chordata; class Actinopteri; order Osmeriformes; family Osmeridae; genus Thaleichthys; species Thaleichthys pacificus. The sequence goes on along the minus strand of CM042861.1, from coordinate 11,980,132 downwards.
CCTGCGGGGAGACGGAAGACGGCAACGTTGGAAAACGCTGGCGAAATGTAGGAAAACACTGGCTAACTTTTGGCCAAATCTTGGTGAAAGACTGGACGACAATGTGGTATAAACATGGGGAGAATTGTTCTGGAGTGATTTTAGAGACTATACAATGATGATGTAAGGACGATATGGGAGATAATGTAAAAGCAATGAAGCGACATTGTGAGGATAACGTAGCATATGGATAATGTGGGAGAGATGACAGGGATAACGTATAGTCAAAGTGGAGACAGCATTGGGCTAACGTGGGCATAGCAGAGTACTGACATCACAAAATAACAGATTCTACCTGAAAGTTATTAAAGTCATGAGGACCATCATCGTATAGGACGGAACAGGAACCAACCTGCTATGAGTCTATAATTATTTCTGAAAATACAATTTCCTCCATCATCTCCTGACCAGACATGAAACCATTTTATGCAACTACTTTAACACAGTTTGCGACCGGATCTTAACCATCACCCATAAATCTCTTGACTAATCTCAACTTCGTATGAACCACCAACACAACTTCACACAAAGGCTCCACTGAGGTGATCTGGCCAGACAGGCAGCATTCTGTGCCGCCGCACAATCGAATCATCTTTTAAGTGACCCGTTTGTTTACAGGGGTGATCTCAACTTTGGACGTTATCTCATCAATCAGGTGACATTGAGTGTCCCCAAGACAACACAAAAACAATCCTGGACACGTAAGGTCAGGATTGAAACGCCCGTTCAGGGGCGAGAACACAAGCTCCCACAATGCATTTCACCAATACTGGCAATTTTCCATTTACAGTTAGAAATATAAACAAATCTGATCAAACTAAGTCAACACATGCAGTAAAAGTGAGCGAGTAATTTGAGATATCTTTGACAGTTTTCATGCTTTATCGGACAGTCAAGGCAGGAGTCGTGGCAGTAAGGATGCATGGTACGCACATCCTGTGAGCTACCGGGAACCCAGAGAGTTGACTATTTGAAAGCGAAACGGTGATCAGAGCATGGCTGAATAAGGGCACAACTTTGGAAGGCCTACATTTAGAGTCCATCTTAATAGAGCACTTTTGACAGGTAAGGTTTGGCTCATGCTTACTACTGTAACTAAAGGTCCCATCCCATACTAAAATGCTAAAGGCCATACTAAAAGGACACAGCAGGCTAGGTAGGTCAGTCAGTAGTGTGTGTGTGTGTGTCCTCTCTCTAAAGGAATGGTTAGTCATAATTTCTTTCCATGTGAGGACATGAAGTGGATATGTTATGAAAGGGAGTCGCCCAACAAGTTCTGAGGGTGAGGCTGTGGGTGAGGCTGTGGGTGACGAGGGCGTGGCCTCAGTGTGTACCGATCTGTCCCTATTCATAAAATAACATTCCCTAAATCCCTTTAAGAATATAATTGCCTTTTCCACAACTCAGTACTTAGTAAGGACAAAAAAAGAACACCTGGATACAGGTGTTCACCTTGTGAAAGGCCTTTGCAGATCATTGCTTTCCCAAAGTTCTGATGTTATCATATGACATCTGTGTGCCAGCCCATAATTAACGTTTACACGTTATTTACTTAGCAGACGCTTTTATCCAAAGCGACGTACAAATAGTGTATACAGCAGAAGGTCTATGCCCTTCCTCATGGCTGACACAAATACCCTCCAACAGTCTTTATCATTATGTAACTTCATAATCCTGTTGTGAGTCCTAGAGGGGCGGGGCTGACAGGGCTGACAGGGCAGGAGACCACGCTGGTCAGCGGCAGGACGGACCGCAGAGACATTTCATCCCCACGCCCGTCTCTAAACGGATACAGAGTGCTCAGAGCTCACGGCCTACATGTCCTATATGCAAACATGACTCGTTAAGGTTGGGGTTGGGGTTAGTAGGGTTGGGGTTAGTAGGATACAAACTCTGGAGAAACTACTCAGTTCGTACTAGTTTATTTCTATGATACTATTTCTTATTCTAGAATCAGTTTCACCCTTGATGAGAGCCCACTGAGCAACTGAACACAACTTAGACACACTGGCATGACTCTTCAGCACGTTTAGCCTAGCAGCCAATTGAACCCTTTCAAATGATCGTTTAGCCAATCAGGGGCCAGTCAACCAGTAGCCACCCCCCCCCCCCCTCCCTCATGGTCCAGAGATCCGATAGGTGACTGTGATTGACAGGCGGTACAGCGTACTGTCAAGAGTGGCACCAGCAAGCCAACTGCCAGACCTGCATTACATAGTGGCCACAGTGTTTGGGTAAAAAAAGCTCATGTGCTCTTCGGGAGGGTAGAAAACAACTTGGAATGTTCCAGGACTTCTACTGGCAATCTAGTTGACACAAATCAACAAAATGGCATGCGACAGGAGAAAATGCCAAAAAAGCTGTAGGAGTTTAAAATAAGCACGGGGAGGTGTCCACAGCTGTACTTGATTTGAAAAAGAAAATAAAAAAACTACCACAATTAAATAATTTTTTCATAAAATGTGTCAGTATTCTCTATTCTAATAATTAACTATCCCTAATTGCGCAATGTATTTTACAGCCCATCTGATCCCTGTTAATTTATTGTAAGCATACCGTCAAAGACTCTGAGGTAAAAGTGGTTTGATTAAAGGAAGGTGTGTGTGAAGGAAGAGAAGCTTTTGCAGGCACACAAGCAGAGACACGAGGGGAAATCCAGAACTCACATCACAGTCCTGCCAAGTCAGAAGTCTTCAAATGAGATTGAGACTCAAAAGGGGGGCGGGTAGAGGACTATTAGAACAGATCAACGCCCATGGAAACAAAACAAGGACCAAAATAACAAATGTAATTTGTCACAGAGTAGGCTAATGCTCCATTTCGTGCTAGTCATCGTGAGTGTACAACCGACAAGCCCATACTTACGGTAGAACTCACGCTGCAGTAAGAAAATATGGTGTTTACCAACTTCCAGACATTTTGCACTGTACAGTACGTGATGTAACTGAGGCCTGCAGGAGCTGACGGCTTAATCAACCAGATGTTCAAACAGCCCTGGGCACTTTTAACCTAATTAACCTCACCCTGACACGACAGAAAGACAAACTATTTGTGACGTCCCACAGGTTTGTTTTGTTCTGAGGGAACAAAATCTCACCGCGATATGAAATGGTATCTAAAGCCAGGGTATGAGGTGAAGGAGCTGTGAGATTAAATCGGAGCCGTTAAGATCGCAAACCAAGTGTACATTCATCAATAGAAATCGCTCTAGAATTATGGTCTATAGAATTACAGGACTATAGAACACGTTTACAATTCTGCATTCTGGAATGTTTCATCGTCCTGAAAGGGAGTCTTGTGTCCTGTCAGACTGATCCTGTTTCTGTTCTCACTGGGCTACAGTTTCTCTCACACCACACAAGACAATGACTGTTGGTGAAAATGCATCTGCGAGCTGTGTTCTTCACATGACATCACTGCTGGGGACGTGGTCACACTTCCTATTGTGGTCTCAGATGGCAGCTGAGAAGGAAAAATAATTAAATAAAAATATATTTTTCAAACCTTTAGAAACTATAAATGTTATTAAAAAAATAATAATACAAAAAAAAATACATATATTTTTTTTTTACTACAGCCACACCAAGAATTGTGTTAGCCCCGCCATGAAACAAGCAAGAACATTGTGTATTCTATTGTGTATGTATTCACATTGAAATTCAGACATTGATTTGAGCCCCACGACTGTATGGATTACTTAAACAGTGTTGCAAATAACCTAGACCCATGTCTGAATGTCAAAATGCAAAAACACAAGAATTTACATTTTTGGCAGGTCAAATTCAGTTTGGGCCAGTTAATTTTGCACTTCGGGACGGTACTGGGTCCGTGAGGAAAAAAGTCAGTTGCAAGCCCTGGCTCCACTACTTCAGAAAACATGTTGCTTTCCTTTCCTGCTAGGCACAGCAGTGGCCGTAATAACCTCCATATTTTTTGGAGGGGGGGGGGGGGGGTGCAGAACAGGGTCAACTGGCTGCATGCTCAACAGACAGATAGGCCATTTCACGGAACAGAAGCCAATAGACACTTAATCAGCAGCATCAATTTCAGTCGCCTCGCAGCACACAGAGAGAGAGAGAGAGCGAGAGAGAGAGGGGTAACTGCAGTACTTAACTCTGGAGTAGTGCCCTAGGAATGTTAAGGTACATTTTGTACGTGCTCTGCCAAAGTACCACGACTACACGCACGGCTAATGAAATCACTCCTCCTCACCCTCGCACAGTGTGCGTTTCCCTGAGAGAGGAGGGTGAATTCCAAATGAAAAGCACCTTTTCTGTTTGAGGGAGACTCCCAGAGCAGTTGTGGTGGCTGCTGCCCTGTGTGCTGCTACTGTTGTGCTGCCCGCCTGCAAGGCCTGCAGGACCCCAGGCCTGTTGGTTACACTCACACAGACGAGGCCTGCAGGACCCCAGGCCTGTTGGTTACACTAACACAGACGAGGAAAAGAATGAGACGTTTGTTTGGGGTTTCCACCATCACTCGCTCTCCCTCCATCTCTGTGTCTCTCTCTCTCTGAAACACTCTCCTTCAACAAGCTCACATATTCATTTACATTTAGTCATTTAGCAGACACTCTTATCCAGAGCGACTTACAGTACAGGGATATCCCCCCCCCCCCCCCCGCCCGAGACAAGTAGGGTGAAGTGCCTTGCCCAAGGACACAACGTCATTATGCACGGCCAGGAATCGAACCAGCAACCTTCTGATTGATAGCCCGATTCCCTAACCGCTCAGCCCCTCAGGATTCCCCTGAGACACACACACACACACACAGTAGCCTTGTCCTCCAGCCAAACGACCAGTCAGAATCAATAAAAGCCACCGACACCAATATCCACATTAATAATGAAAGTGAAATCAGTGGGAGACCTCAAGTTAATATGCATCTAGGTCATTATCGATGCAACACATGACCACAGACGGAACTGGACTGAACAGAATTATGAGGTTCAGTAGAGATAATCAAAGAGTTTTGATCTGGAATCCCATCCATCCATTGGGGGTGGCTAGCGTGGGTTTGGTGCTAATGATGACCTCAGGATACTATAGGCTACATCTGTCCAATACTGTGTGTCTCATGGCACCCTCTGTGCCTTTCAAACAAGGTCAGCTAAAGTCCCTGTCTGCCATTTGGTGGCCGGTGGCAAAACTGAGAGATGATTCCAAAAGACAGACCAGAAAGACAGCCTCCTTGTGCACTCGTAACGAGTTGAGGGGAGCCAATCTCAGGCACACACACACACACACACACACACTGCAGAGAAGTTACATAAGCAGGCTAAATCTAGACCAAGTTCGCCGCAGTAACGGATGCTCCATCATCCCTGCAGCATCCCAACACCAGTCAGTCAGACAGCCAGTCAGCCAACGCCCTGGACACAACATTTTCAGAGGCAGCCTTAGTTTCACCTTCATCCTCACATCACCCTTTGCCCCGCCCCTGCACCGGGCTCGCTGGTACGAAACTGCTGAGATTGCTCTGGCATCTCCTACAGTGTGTCTGGCTTTTCAACCTGACTTGCCACTCACAGATGCTCGTGCACACACACACACACACACACCTCATCAAATATTTAAGCTCCAAGAAGCCAGGTTTTACGTTTTTATTTTCAAATGAAGCCATGCAATATTTATGAGTGTAGGACGAGCCAGGAGAATTTTAATCAAAATATATGCATTTCATATAGCCAAGTACCATTACTGTGACTGGGTGAAGCGTTTTGAGAATGTTAAACTGTTGTTTTACATTGAAACATGTAGCCGATGCCTTACTCCAAAGCAACGTGCGAATAGTGCATTTAGTGGCCAAAGTGCAGTAGATAATCAAGGACAAGAAGTCCACAGTATTTCAATGGTTACTGTCATGGGAATGGTTTGTCGGTATGCACTGTTGTCATGCAAAAAAAATGTCAATATTCAATGAGTACACCAAAAGGCCAGATGTAGACACCTTTCTGTAAGGGAATCCCCCTAATAGGATACCTGCTCGTTGTGTAATCTCCCCATAATCCCAAACGAGGGCCGAACTGGGTTAAACCAGTTTGTATGGTATAGAGAAGGCACTGGTGGTTAAAAGGATTGGTCAGTGTGACAAATCATTCAGCTATCTACATCTTAAAGGGACTGAATTACTGCCTACAAAAACCTATACATTCTGTACTTAAATTGGATTCACAAAAAAGATATTATAATCAAATGTACTGCAGTGTTGAGATGCATTAAGATAGCAACAAGACATAGAATTGATACTTGACCGATTTATACACATGTGGTTCTGCATATTTTGAGACAATGACACATTTACTGGACTAGTTAAACAAGAAAACAGGGTGTCATTGAGCACTCCAGTCTGTGGTGTATGGAGTCTCTAAGTTAGGACCCTGAGAGGGGGAAATGGGTCATGGGCAAGCGATGAAGACCAAGCTGGCTGATGACTGGCTGGACGGGGGATTGAGATGGATTGACAGAGAACTAACAAACTCTTGGGAGTACAGAAACAGACTGTGTGTGTGTAACATACTGTATCCAATATTATACAACATAATATACTGTAAATTACAGCAAATGAGATCAGCAGCATTAAATCATGGACCAGAAGCTATTGCAGACATGAGAAGAGCGCCAACACTGGTTGGGTCATGAGACCAGGCCTGTCATGAACACTCAGCTACGATCAGCTGAACTTGAACTTTCAAGACCGAGATCGCCAAGTCGAGGGCAGAGACAATCACATGATCTGAGAAAAGCACCAAAAGAGGTGTTTTGGATGGTTAAAAAAAAAAAAAAACTAAACAAAGAAATTGAGTCTCCACTGCACACTGAAACAAGTCATCTTGAACTGGCTTAACACTCCGGAATGTTCATGTGATCATGTGATCCGGGAGACAAGCAGAAGGAGAGATGATGAGTGCAAACCAACTATGAAAACTGAGCTGTCCAACTGGGCTGTTGACAGTGCATACACACACACACAAAACACACACACGGACACACACAAGTACACACACACCCTGTGTAATTACTGTATGTGCAGACAGAGAGACCGTGAGAGAGTTGCGTCCTTTCTCATGATGGGCCGATCTGAACAAGACACGTGTCTCGCCCCTGTTTATTTTGATGCTGCAGTTGCCGTTGTTTACCAAGAGCGCCTACAGGTGTGAGGGGTGTGAGGGGTGTGTGTGTGTTTGTTTGAATTCATTTTCATCAGTCCTGTGTCGAAAGTAATTAAGACTCTATAAAAAGGTGCTTCACGTGTTTAATTCAGAAAGAAGTGTGTGTTTGTGTGTGTCAGGTCTAAGTAGCGTCTATGTAGGGAGTCAGGTGGCTGAGCGGTTAGGGAAGCGGGCTAGTAATCTGAAGGTTGCCAGTTCGATTCCCGGCCGTGCCAACTGACGTTGTGTCCTTGGGCAAGGCACTTCACCCTACTTGCCTCGGGGGGAATGTCCCTGTACTTACTGTAAGTCGCTCTGGATAAGAGCGTCTGCTAAATGACTAAATGTAAATGTAAAATGTAAATGTAGGTCTACTGTCTCTCCCCGTCTGTGCAGGCAGAGCTGGTAGCCAAGTCTTCCCCTATTTACACAGACGTCAGCTGCTGTGGCCGGTATGGAGCCGCTCTCAACCATCTGGGAGTGACGCATTGGCCTGTTATCAAGGCTGGAAGGAACCAAGTGAACAGCCTTTCATGAATTCACTCTGAGGAACTCATGTTTGAGTTCATGTTGGATTCATCTTTGAGGTGATACGTTCAGTACATCGGAAAAATTGAGAGGCTAGTAATAGAAACTTGTCCTCGTACTTGTCTGCTAGTTAAAGACTAGTTGTTAGCTTAGCATTGCATCATAGCGGTCATGCTAATGTTTTGATGTCTGAAAGGCTACGAAGATTTTCCAATGTGGTCACTGGGTGGGTACAGTTATAGAAGAAACCAAAACGTTCTTTCCTTCCTGAGACTGAAGAGAATCCCTGTGGTCATCCACCACTGAAAGTGTCACCGGTTGTAGTGCCTATAAGTCCATATTAAACCGCAACTGCAAAGTTCAGAAGAATCTATGACCAGACCTTGGTATGGATGATCAATGCCATGTGACTAAACCATGGTGAAAACTGGGGGTGTTCAACTACATTGCAGCTAAATTGCCTCCCTGGATGGATACACACCCAAACTAAGTCATCCATGCCCTTTTGAAAACACTGAAAAGTGATGAGTCACAGGTGGAGAAGCCCCAGCTGACACACAGACAGTATATTTAACTCACCTCTTCTGACGTGCCGGCAGATCTGTATTTATCTGTGAAGAGAAGGGAAAATCGTTGTTATTCAAACCCATCTCCATCTTTTCCCCCCCACCAGACACATCCCACCGTAAGTTTATTTTGGTGTTGTATGTCATGCTACAGGTGAGGGGGCTAGGGGCAGGCAACACTCCAGATTGCTGCATGTGTAGATTCAGATGAATACACTCATAAAAAAGGTACAATTACTGACTACACAGAACACAAACAGTCTCCCCAGTGAGAGTCCTTGGGGGTTCACCACAGACAGTTACACAGCATCAAATATTAAAACCACACAAGGTCACCAGAGAGAGAATATGCCAGGCGGCACAAGGCATAGGATGCCTTTTTCCTGTCAAAACACAGACCAAAATCTCAACTCAAAGTATATAGTCAAAATATAGTTCAATTTATTCCCCATGTTCTTGGCTAATTCAATTGCTAGGAGACGTTTTGGGTGAAAAAGCTATGAATATGAAAGAGTTTCTTTTACCAGTCTGCCAAGACCGCTGAGAAAGAGACACATTATAGCATGTGTGTATACGAGTTGACAGGGGGGGAGATACTGTATGTCCAATCATATTGGAGGATTGCTGCCCCCCCCCCCCTTCCACCCTCCCCTCTCCCAGCCTACACGAGACTTGTTTCCATGGCAACCCTTTTCTCATGGTGCGACAAACTGCCACAGGGGCTCATGCACCGGTCAACAACAAGAGACCCAAATTAAATCTGAAGAATTTAACACCACGTCCATATCGTCCATAATTTAGCAATAGCCCGACAAGGCCTTCAATCGTTTTGGACAATGCATCTAATCTAGAACAATGTATCAATTGAAATGCATTCATCCCATTAAATGATTATAGAGTCAGATCTAACCTAACCGATGATTCTATCTAACATAAACAATTGTGTACGTAGGGAGGTCAACTTGACAGAAGTCGAAACTCGGATAATTTAAATAACAACATGACGATCCCAATCACTCTCTTTGATACGACATAGAACAGTCATTCTTCTTTTGGCTGTGATTATTTAACATCTTCATTCAATATCGGCCAATAGCCTGAGAGTCCTGACGGTAGTCATGACGTTCAACAGCGCAGAGAGAGAGGAGACGAACAGACTGGTTGTTGCCTCTCATTCACTGTTTTCAAACAGAAAATTAGAAAAAGAGCGATAAACTACCTCTTTCTACATGAGCTGTTGGCAGCACTGATATAACCGCCTTCATCAGTCAGATTGCATTCCAAGAGTGAACCATAAAAGGCATCTGAAACACATATATGTTTTAATAACGAAACATGATTGTTCTATAGTATAGAACAAACAGTTTCAGACAAATGGTACTTTTGAATGCGTGAGTCAATTCTGTATGTAGGTCAAGATGTTGTTCTCTCTCGCGTCGAGAGGAACACAGGTCGAGACACCGTTGTCAGGATCATTCAGCTCGCCTCGACCCAGGAACACGGCCGCACTTCAGGGGTCAAGGTACGCAAGACACTGAGGACTTTGAAGTCAGTCCACAGAGAGAAAACAGGCTTTGATTCTCCTCCAAAAAATGTCGAAACAAAAAACATAAGTTTCCCTCTCTTAATGAGCAGTTTCGTTGGATGTGTGATTTCCCTGTCTACTTACATGAAGAACAACTTTATTTGTTGCCCTGAGCAACACTGTCTGGCTGTAGTTTATGCCTGACTGGGTAAACTCTGCATCAGTCTTTAGTCTTGTCCTGAGGATCTGCAGCTGAAAGGGGGGAAACCAGCCACTGCAATGGAGTTTTAATTACCTCAGAAACGCAGGCCTGTTTTTTCAACAGTCAGGAGAGGTTAGGACAGCAACCATGAAGTTACCCTTTCCACCAGATAAAGTCCGGTTGGCATATTTGAAGCTGCCTAGTATCGCCCCCGACTATTCATTCTTGAGGCTAACACCAACCTCTTTGTCCTGGTTACACAGAACTTTGTAAAGGACACTTCGGAGGAGTCCGATTTTACTTTTCCCTAGAAAGTCTCATGTTTTTAAGCAGGTATTATCAGTGGCCTTGGGTAAACCATTTACTAGAACTGGTCTTCTAGATTGTTTGAACTAATCTCTATTTTAAGAACATACGTTTAGCAAATGCAACTATACCTAATCTTTTTTTTTACAAAATAGCCAAGTGTTTCCCGCCCATAGACTAATGAAAACAGCAGAGGATTGAGTAGGCTCGATCCTCCTTCCATCTCCATGGTGAACTGCATCACTGGAGCCTGAAATAGCCCCTGACTGTGATTCTGTGGATCAGTTCAATTCTCTCTGGTCATATCAGAATGCACTTAACCCTCAATTCTCCAGGGAGACAGGGAGTCTGGCCCCAACGAGAGTCTGATTCATGACCGGACTAGCTTGTGATAAAACAGAGGTGAATGTCATCAGTCAAACTGATCTAAAAAGAGGACCGCCTTAATGTTGCCGGAAGCCCAATCGAACAGTTAGCACAACTTGCTGAGCGGTATTTACATTAATTGAATTCCTGCACCGATAGTAACCTCTGAAGATACTGTGGCCTGTCCAAGTTGACTGTAGGGCTGGGAACATGTGCTTAATAGACTTCACGTCTTTCTCATCCGTAGCCCTAATGAGAATCAGGACAGAGAAGAATGTCCCAAAATATCCAAAAGCACCCTTTAAAGGAGCAGCAGCAAGTTCGGCCTACGACTTACTCTCCGCTTGCGCTGAGTGACATTGTGACATTTAAAATGATCTGTCTTGTTTTGCAAATCATACCTACAGCTTTCTGGAAATCTCAAATGAAATCTGAGTAAACTTATGGCCGATTTAAATCACGTATTTTTTATGTATTTCTTTCTAAAATGTGACTGTCTCGTCTTGCTTTCAAGGGAACATGGGATGCCTGGAAGTACCATTCTGATCTGGATCGACTAGTTCAACCAAACCAAGAGACAGACGCTTCTGGAATGAATTGCAGACCAAAGAAAGGCTGGGATGGGTTCAGTAGAACGAGAGGACAGAAAGACCAGAGGTGGATAGAGTGAAATAATGGTGGTGGAGGGGAGGGGGGGCTTGGCTAATAAGTTCTCAATAGAGAGAACAGGAAATCAAAACCAATGCCTCAGGCATTGTTATTGCCTCACCTCTCCCCCACTCAGACATTTATGGAAGGTATGCGTGACTGTCCTCCAAGCTAAAGCAGGCAAAGAACAACGAAATCCATCTCATTTCAAGTTACGGATAAACAGCATTGTGCCAGCATGTCATCTGATTATGTTTTGAGTTTATTTACGTTATCATTTGAGAGTTAAGGAAACGTCGTCCTTCACAAACAAAACTCTTAGGCTACAACTGAAATTTAAATACGTTTTGTCAAAATATGGCAACGATTAATCAAAGCAGGGAAAGTGTCCTCAAGCCCCTTTTTTATGGTCTTCTCAACTTAACATTGTTTTTCCTGATTATCGTGGCTGACTGAATGCCACACTTCAAAAATGTGGCCTCTACGACCTCTTATCAGCAGACTTCGTTTGAACAATTGTCTTTAAATTGGAAAATAGCGTAATAGAATCCTGCAGACTTCTAATAAAAACACGGAGCTCTAAACAACCTGTTTGTCACTGGAAATATTTGTAACTTTCTAGAAGCCAAGTCAGTCAATCGTTTATTAAAATGAAATGCATGGTGGCCTATAATCTATACTACATGATTTCTGCTTTGCCAAGTCTGCAAACAAAATCAACACATGGCTGAAAAAGCGACAACATGGCCACTGTTAAGATGCATAGTTTCGTATGCTTCATAATTATGTTGACGTGGTAAATTCAATCAACCATTCTATCAAAGGCGGGTTAATTTAACATTTTCAACGCATAAATAAGTCAACATAAAAGGACATCATGCAATGAGTTATTTGCTTACCTGTACTGTCTAGGTAATGCAATTTCACGGTCCCATCTCGCCGAATACGAACATCCCCTGGACCTTCAATTCTTCTCACACAATCCTCAACTGACGCGCCAGTCGATTTGGAATTCCGATGTTTTTGAGCTAAAGTTTGGCAACACTGGTAACACACAGCCCATGCCTGTTCTTCATTGATCGGCTGGCTGTATAAGGTAAGAATTTCTTCCAAAGACAGCTCCTCTGCATCATCCCCACAATCCATGTTAACGTCCCCGGCGTTTAAATCGACGCCAATATCTTGGAGAAGCGTTGGTGAGATAAACATTCAATCGTCTGTCCCTGACCCTTTGGTCACTCTCACATCATACCTACGTGAGTAACCGCTGTTATCGACAGAAAATATTAGAAAAAGAACGATAAGATGGTCTTTCTACATATAAAGAGCTGCTGACAACACTGATGCATCCGTCTTCGTCACCCGTTCCCTATCCACCGATTTAGTGCAACAGCGGTTTATTGCTAACGCCAATTCGTCTCCAACGCCACGACCTTTTCTGCATGGTCTCAAAGTCTGCCCTGTTAACACCAACGCCAAGCTAGTACCGCACAATAAATACCAATTATTCAATCAATAGGATCGATTTAATTTCTCCCAAGAGAATTTTCTGATGTTAAGTTTAGGTAAATATGAGGTCTCTTTTTAAAGTAGAAAGACAAGTTTAGTCTGTTTTGCTAACGAACAGTCTTTAACCAGAACTGTTACCCAGAAAGAGAAAAACCTCATTTGAAAGTTGTAAGTAACCTCTAAACACATTTATAAATTGTGCTGAACGTGTTCATTTGTATATCTAAATACAATATTTGGTTGTAGCCCTTTTTTCACATGGTAATTTAGTCAATTCACAGAACACTTCACAGATGGATTTAAAACATGACAAGCTACTTAGATGGATTACCCAATCCTAAACCTCAAATAACAGCACAAATATTTCTAGTAACATTTATTTTGATTCAGAAGAACTGTGTGAACTCACGCACACTCACATGTTGAGCACACTGGTCAAAGCTGAACTGGCCCATGCATGTTGAACTGCCATTAAAGGACTGAATTTTTTTATTTTTAACAGTTTTTTTACAACATGAAAGTGAACAATGCAGGCAAGTTACTTTTGTCAACTCAATATTTTAGAGCATTCAAACATTCACTGTCTTTTTATTGAAGTCTGTACCACTCTGCTCTTGCTTCCCTTGTGTCTCATGCAGTGGGATCGCCCCCTTCAGGCATGCTATGTGTACTGCTGCATGTATTGTCAAATAATAAATAAATACAAAATCAAATTTACAAATGTTATTCTTTATTATAATATTTTTCATTGGCAAATATGCACACACACACACACCATTTGCTTTGTTCGGAGTCCAAAACGAGCTGGTAAATATCCAATCCTTGGTGTATGATTTTCACATAATAGGGTAGCATGGATATAGAGCTATACCACACTGGTTGTTTTCATTCCTCGCCATCTTGACATAGCCTCTGTCCCCGAAGTACACGCCCCAACTGCAGTGAAGGGAACACCATTTACTACATACAGCTTTACTGTCTGGATCAGGAAAAAGACCAAAAGGAAACCATAAACACCTGTTCTTGACGAGCCAGTAGTCCTGTCCATCTACAGAGCCATAACCCACAACCAAGACAGCGTGATTTACTTTTTTTTTACATGTACGGTCATTGTAAATTCCTGTAGGAAGACAGAAATGATATTCATCAGAATTATCACTGTGTAAACAGTATGCAAAGCAGGGCAACACTGTACCTAGAAGGCTACCTGCCTGTCGGTGTTTGGTGCTTCATTATTGCTCATATGTACAGTATAAAAACATGTCCAACTGAACATGACATGAAGTGGCCAGCGTAGACTTGCATCAGGGTAGAGAATTGTCACAGAGGTGAAGTTGTTAACCATCATCATATGATAAAAGTTCAGTTGCCAACATTTGGAATCGTTACCCTGGTGATAGAAGACAAACTTTGGCCTGGAGCCGTCGATGGCGGCAGAGATGGGACCGATAATGGCCAGACCCTCCTTCAACGCCTCCTCATCCCCCTTGGGTAAGAACTCATAACCAGTGCAGTTAGCGGCTCGGTGTTCTGTTTTATACTTGCACCCTCCTTCCTAAAAAAGGAAAACAAATGGAGTAAGATTCAGCTGAGGTCACAAACCTTTTAAAACCACACCGCATATGCAATCTCAGCAACACACACACACCTGATGACCAATCACAGCCATCTCACACCCATCTGTAATCACAATATGCATCTGAGACCAGTCAATAGATTACCACTAATACAATCACGACCCATCGGTCTATGGTGTGTTCCACTTCCTGCATCCCACCCCCACCTTCTCTAATTACATCTGATGATCACTAAGCTAAGCATTTAACGAACCAATTAAAAAGTACTTCATGGCATTATATTTCTGCTATACATACTTAATCGTAATCACTGTTCTAGTAGAAAGTCTACATCAGACTCACCTTGCCAACGTAGGGATAGGCTGCCTCTGAAGCGATCCCTTGATTTTTTATGACGTATTTAAAGGCGTTGGTCATGAAGCCGCCATTGCAGCCGTAGTTGCCGTACTTGCCAGAACAGTCCACCAGGTTCTGAGGGCTGAGGTTGACAAGGGTTCCAGTAGTCCTCTTCAGCTGACCTTCCAAGGCCCCTACAGCACTGAAGGCCCAACAAGACCCACAGGAACCCTGCAGAACAGGCCAAACATGATCCTGATCTATTCCAGCTAGACAACATTTCCCACGGTTGACATTCTGAGGAACACTAGATCACTAGTAAGCATGTCCCCTCAACTAAATATGATCTAGTTTGCAGATATAGTTAGCCTCAGTTCATGGGATGCCTTTATAATTTTGACAACACAATGCAGACTAAAGAGCCAGCCATCTTGTTCTACAGTAGTTCCTGCCATGATATACTAGCTCTTTATTTCAGCAAATCATGGCTCCAGTTACATGGACACTAGGGGATTAAAGTAGAGATGTTGCCCTTCATATCTGAACATGGTTATGCAAGTAACCATATAAATGAAAACGGGTCTTCAAAGCCAAAATGCTGGTTTAACCACATGTAGTGGAAGCTTATTTATTTTACCTGCAATTTCACCTCAGAGACCAGACCCTTCTCTCTCCAGTCCAGAGACAGAGGCACAGATATCACTGGCAGCCTGGTGAAGGTTGAGGGCCTCCTCTCCAGGTCAGTGGGTACACGGATGTTAGAAAGTGTGCTGGAGATCTCCTCAAGAGTCTGCCATGAAGGACATGATTACAGAAACCATCCGTAAAATATAATAAGAAGTTCCATTAAAAAAAAAGTATTATTTCAGGTCTTTCTACGCTTGGAAAGCCAGAGTTCTGTAGTAACATTAAAGCCTGTTCACTCACCAGGTCTCCCATGTGGTTCATGGCCAGGTCGTAGGTGTGCATGCCCATTGATGCCTCCAGGTTATGCAGATTAATCATCTTGAGGTTCTCTTCCCATATCCGCCTGCGGCCGAACTCTTCAATCTGACAAAAGAACATTCATATTTGAAAGCTTCAAAATGCATCGACATTATCCATGTGGTGTAAATGGTGTAGTGCAACACACCTGATACTCACAAAACATAGACAATTTTCCTTTGGTGCAATGACACAGGTCATTCAATAAAGTAAATCCAATTATTTCATTTCCTTTTGTCAATGCACGTGATTCAGGAAACCAACAAATGCTAATTGAATTTTAGAAACGTTATGCCCCCATACCTTATGCAGGTACAGTTTACCATGCATCTTCATCCAAAGGTTCCATTGCTCATCCAAAGTGTATTCGGTGTAGGCGACCCCTGATCCCCACAAAAGGACAAATAACAGGCTTCCGAACATCTTTCCCAATGAGAGTAGTGAACAATTTTCACTTCTTAGACAAAGTAATGTAGCCTTGGAAAAACGGTAACTGCGGTGGGGTTTGAAAGAGTTACTTTAAAACGTACGCCCGATTGTTGCTTTAGGTTGCGTGTAACTTCAGGTCTGTCTATCTCCGTGCCGTTAAGTATCCCAATACTGTGGCATTGGTTAAACAGTATTAATATTTCGATATCTACCTCAGACTAAGGTAATAACGGCCTGAAGTCAGTCAACTATAGTAACTAAAATAATCGTTGACACAATTAATAACTAAAAGCCCAATTGTCTTTGATCACAGTGCCATAGCAAAATTGTGCGCAGTGATTCACACGTGTAAGTAATTTAGCGATTAACGATTGGTTAAATAGGCCATCGAGGAGCGAGTATCACCCTCAGGATTAAGGTTAGTGGGTTTGGAAGGGTGTAGCCTATTAATTAAAGGAGTTAATGGAAAGGGGGTGCCTCTAACAGCGGTTCTACTGCGCTTGATTATCATAAGCACGGTGTTTGTGAGTGCAATTTTTTGGGGGGGCGCGCACAGTTTGGTTTCTTTGAGAAACTGGGATGGAGGTATTTTTTAGTTTGTTTTATGATTAGTTGAGTTTGTTTCGGTAGGTCGCCTGCCGCACACTCCAGAACAGTAGGTGGCAGCAACACTTCTCAATCATGGTTGCAATCTTCCATTTAACTTGTGAAGAGTACGTTTTCAAGTTTTGAACATGTCTTGTTTGAATAAGACACATTACAGAGACGAAGCCGTTAATCACGGATATAATTGTAAGAAATTACTAAATGTATTGATGTCGGTGACGTACAGTTTGAAAACTTTACGTTTTTTCGTCATTAGAACATTGCGTTCTGTAACCACCAATATTACTCGCTGCAGTGTTTCTCACAAACACGGCGGCTGCCAAATACAGGAAAAAACAAAACACCTGTGTGTTCTTGCAACGAGATATTTAATTGTTATTGTGATATTATTTCTCGTTAAGATTTGTCACCAGTCTACAAAACACAATGAAACGTCAGATAGTAGTCCATAGTAAAACATCACAATATATATTCTCACTCTATAGGCATATGCTACACAGGAGACTTACAACTTTGCATTGCTCAACTCATTTCCTACCTTGGGGTACTACCGGCCAACGTTCAGACAACCCAGCCCAAACCCCATATCCTACCTCAGGACTCAGACACCAATCATGTATTCATTTCACAGATTCTTTCCTCAGAAAAATCTTGAATATTTGTTTTGTTGAAAATGCTGTGACAGCTGAAAGATTGCTTTAATAAGTAGAATCATTAAGAAATCGACACATTTTGTATAGTAAATGTATCCTATTCAGGTTTTTATTTGATCTGTTTTATGAGAGGTATAGCCTATATTACATGACTTGGACCTATTGTCAGACACCGGTATGAAGACATAGAAACAAAGGGACTACCCTGCCAAGACCCTTAATGACCTAAATGACATTTGGCAAAAGATGAACTATGCCTGCGTCACCGATCTCTTCCTGTCCACGGGGTATGGAGAGAAAACCCCATGAGTGCGGTTTCCAAGACACCAGATGGCGATTTCCTGATTCATCATTTTCTCCAGTACAAACCAACTGGGGTGTCTGAGAATATGTAATAAGCGGAGGAAGCGGAGTCTAAAGATTGGGTACAAGGTAGGTCTTTACATATTGCAACCTGAGTAATACATTTAAGGTCAAAGCAAGTATTTTATGCTGTCCTAAAACAGACTAACACATTTTTGTTCATCAAAAGATGAGAATATGGTTTACCTGTACTATATCTAATTGTGACTTTATAAGAAAGTGAGTTCCATATTTTCAAGTCTACTTTCAATCAGTTTTGTAGATGGTAAAATATACATTTTACAATCCAAAAGTTTAAGGTCAAATCAAGTTCTGGGTTGCAGGTTGAACTTGTTTATAAAAGTAAAGGATGAATCAGAATGCATTAATCAAACCATGGTAAGTGCAATGTTGAGGTCTGTTGATCTGCTTATTTGACAACCAGACTTGATCTTGACCCTAACCCTAAGTCATGGATGAAGATTTGAAACCAAATATGCACTGAAACTCAAACCAACAACTTAATGGTTTACATAAAAAATGGGTTACTAACAAGAGTAGACAATGTCCTCTATATGAAGACTTGAGTTGTTTGTTTGTTTGTTTGTTTTCCTCATCTTTTCATTACATCACGGATGTTTCAGCGATAAATCGACAAAATAGGGAAGTAATCCCTTCGACAATCAGCAGTGTTACGAAAGGATTTGTTAGCCTAAGAACAGGACCCTGACCATTCCCAGCTTAAGCATCAAATCCTAAGAGGCTGAACAAATAAAAGATTATCTTAATGTGTTTATATTCCCTTTACATTCATTTTGATCTCCAGATATTATATTCTATATAAAATTAGGTAGACAGACAATAGTAAACAATAGAAGTTACAAACTTAAGAGAAATCTGTGAAGCAGACTATGATCATGGTCTGTAGAATACAAAATCGGATTTATGTGTAGTGTCAACAAATACGATTATTTTCAAAAATTACATAAGATGCCTCATTTCATCTTCTGCTATTATTTACATTCAAATGTCCTTTTACGACCTCTGGTTCTCAATACAGATTCCCCTTTTTATAACCAACTGCCATTTCCCTTCAGAGTGTAGGGGAGGAGAATTTGGTCACTAATTTCTGGTCCCTTCAGTAGCTTGTTAAGTCTTCTGTTGAGGATGATGTGAATGATCATAGTATTTCACCAGGGGGCTTGTCCTTTTTTTAGAAATATGGACCAAAACATGTCCTTCTTTTCTTTCTGCACACTTGCAGTGGTACTTGTGACGACACCTCTGTCCTATTTTGACAAGGACTGATGTTAAGCCACAAGATGTAAAGAGGGATACTTCTGAAACCATCCCCCAGTCCTTAATTCCATTCCCATCTGGTGTTATACCCAAATCTCTCCATTTGGCTGACCCCTTCCTTGCCTCCCATCATCCCTTTGGAAAATGCTCCCTGAGAAGTAAAGCATTGCGCTGGCTGAATTTCATAATCACCCAGTTTTATAATCACCCAGCATGTCTCCCGTAGGACAGGAAGAGCTGCATCTCTATTGCCACAAGGACAACAAATACAGGAACTAGGGAACAGCAACATTTTTTCTGTCAGCTAATGATGTTGGATATAGATGTGAGAGTTGTTTGCCACGTCTATCGTTTGACTCAGCGTGTGTTAGACGTTTAACCAATCTTTTTGCGCATAAATGGAGGAGTGAATTATTGCAGTGCAAAGAAAAAGTGAGATGTAACTGTAGAAGTTTGCTTGCTGATTCATGGGCTACAGCAATGGGATGGTTATTTGCTACATTGTTGTCAAGAATGATTCCATTATGGAAACATGTCTACCAACAAATGGTGAGTTTTTCCTACCCAGAAAACTTTCTATCATCTGTTTTCTTTTGCTTCCCTTATCCTATCCCATGTTATCATTACAGGCTTTTATCTTGTTTTTTTGTGATAAATTACCTTTTGTGCACTTAATACTAACTTCAAGAACTAAAAAATATATATGGACACAATATAATGACCCAGATTCACATTTGTAATAAACACATAACAAACTTCCTTCAATGAAATATTTTGAAATCATTTTTGTAGTCACAGTAGCAGTAATTGAGACAACAGAAATATCAGTTAAAAATCAACTGACATGTTCAATGGAGCAAACCAAAAAAAAAGACCTAAAATGCAAATTTGTTGTGCATTTGATAAATGTGAACTTTTATTACACAACAGACCATTTCGATTTTTTTTGTCTTTAAATGCAGCATTTGTAGTCACAGTCACGCGTGTATCTCAGTCATAATCCCTGACAGCCTCTGTCTACAATCCATCAAATTGGCACTTGCATTTGGCACCGCTTCAACACTTATCACTTGAAACTTGGCAAAACACTAAGTGGAACTGAAACTTTAATGGAATTTCACTGAAATAGTGACATTCATAACAACACGCAATGCATTTGATGACCTGGTGCTCCAAACGACCCCAGTACATGGTCTGTATAACTAGCGTAATGATAAGTGACCTAGTACCATACCCATTACACCCACATCTAAGAGATCATGTTTTATTTGCTCTGGCAAAACAAGGGGCAACACATATTTCCTCATGGCATGGATAATGCCGGGCCAATCACATCTGTTTACCTAACATGGGGATCACTTTTGTTGCTATGATTGGTTGTATCTATCCAAATTGATATTAAAAGTGAACTGAATTGAAAACAGGGGTGTCTGTCCTTCCAGTGCAGGTGGATATTTTGGTGGAAATGCCTTCATCTGTACGTGTAACTGTTAAACCAACAAAATGATCTGTACTCTTATAAAGTGGACTGAGCTTAAATCAGAAGTTAGGTCAATTTAAATAATTAAGTATTTTGTAATGTTCTTTGGAACTGCTATTATTGTGCTACTGCAAATAAATGAATAAATAAATTCAACAAACAGCTGTTATTAATACACAAAATGTAAGGAACTGTCAGTGAACCAAAAGTTATTATTATTATAAGGTCAAGGTACAGCAATGATAAATCCATTAGATTATCCACTACAAGTAGGCTTGTGGTCAGTGTTACGCAAGATGAAGAGAACTAAGTACTTTGATACCCAAGTTCTAAGTACTTAGTAAGTAATTAGAATCAGAATATGATTAAATCTTTCCCTTAATATCCTGTCCTATTTTTATTCATATGCATATGCACATTGATGTCTAGTTTTTCAAAATTATTTCACGATGAGCCTTTTTTAACATATACAATTCTTCTTTTATTACAGGAAATATTCTTATTGCCAGAGAGGGCTGAATCTGCCATCGGGAGTTATCCGGTTATGATAAGATCCAGCCTTCCAGCCCAGTGGTGAATAGCTGTAATGTTCAAGACATGTTCATCTACAGTTCAGCTAAATCCATTCAAGTTGCAAATTTGTTGTTTATTTTAGCTAAGGAATAATTCTTTGGTGCACATCAAATGATGCCTGGGAAATCATTTCAATTTGTCATTAAAACTGAAATGAACAGTGAAAGCTTGCTGCCGAAAATGACAGTCATCTCAATTAAACACGCCACACATATGGGACAACAACCATCTGCAAATCAAAAGATTAAAACCCCTTTGTTTAAACAGACAAGATCTAAAGTCGCTCTGGATAAGAGCGTATGCTAAATGACTAAATGTAAATAGCTTTCGGCAGAATGTGTTTCCATAGAAAGAAAAAAACCAGGGGGCCTCATGGAAACGGACACATTAGCACCCTAATGTAGTTAGATCACTAGCCGCTGGTAATTTAATTGATTTTTTTGTTGTTGCTTCTCCTGTGCAGGCAGCTCACCAGATGTTTGTGGAGACCTTGGTCCAGTGGTGGCTGTGCAGGGTCATCATCTACATTCTGGCAGCAAGTGTGGTGCTTGCTGCCGACACCTCATGGCCTTGCCCGCTGTGCTGCCGGTGTAGCTCTGAGGTGCTAGAGGTGAACTGCTCTAGGTGCCAGTTCCCCACGGTACCAGATGGCCTCTCGACAGACTGCCAGCTTCTGAATCTCACCTATAACAAAATAAAAACGTTGGAACGTCAGCAGTTTTCCAGTCTAACCCAACTTTGGGACTTGGATCTAAGTGACAACATCCTGAACATGATTGAGGCGGAAGCCTTCTTGGGTTTGCAAAACCTGCTAACGTTGCGCATCGCACGTAATCGTCTCAAGATAATCCCTGTCGGGGTATTCTCTGGTCTGACCAGACTGAGGCTCCTGGACATCAGTCAAAATGAGATTCTGGTTTTGCTTGATTTCACGTTCCGTGACTTGGCAGCTCTTCAGAGGATTGAGGCGGGAGAAAATGACTTGGTCTATGTCTCGCAGAGAGCATTTACAGGCCTGTCCAGTCTACAAGAGCTTCACCTCGACCACTGCAATCTGACCTCTGTGCCAACAGAGGCTCTTGCGCAACTAAGTGGGCTGACACGCTTGCGGTTCCGTCAGCTTGGTCTCACGACTCTGCCAAATAATTCTTTCCGATGCCTTGGGCGTCTTAGGGAACTCGTTGTATCACACTGTCCCTGGTTGGAAACCCTGGCGGAAAACAGTCTCTTTGGCTTAAACCTGACATCTCTAACTATCTGCCACTGCGACCTCAGCACTGTGCCCTACACTCCACTGCATCACCTGGTCTACCTTCGCTATCTTGACCTTTCCTTTAATCCAATCACGTACATTCAGGGCAACCGCCTCAGAGAGCTGCTACGACTGGAGGAGCTCCATCTGGTGGGGGGAGGACTGC
Organism: Thaleichthys pacificus; assembly: GCA_023658055.1. Classification (NCBI taxonomy): domain Eukaryota; kingdom Metazoa; phylum Chordata; class Actinopteri; order Osmeriformes; family Osmeridae; genus Thaleichthys; species Thaleichthys pacificus. Next base: position 11,957,595 of record CM042861.1, on the reverse strand, counting down.
TGCGTATCGAGCCCGGAGCCTTCCGTGGCCTGGCACGCTTTCGTTTGCTCAATGTTTCTGGAAACCTTCTAGCTACACTCGAGGAGAAGGCTTTCCATTCCGTCGGTAACTTGGAAACCCTGCGTATAGACGGGAACCCACTGGCGTGTGACTGCCGGTTGTTGTGGGTGGTGCACAGGCGGCTGTATCTGGACTTCGGTGGGCGTCCGCCAGTCTGCACCGCCCCGGTCCAGGTGCAGGGCCGGGTTTTCCGCGACTTCTCTGAAGCTGAGCTCCCGGGTTTGTTCACCTGCCGTCAAGCAAGAATTTTAAACCGAAAACCTCAGCAAGTACGGGTCGACGAGGGACATACAGTCTTGTTTAACTGCAGTGCTGATGGCGACCCCAAGCCTTCGATCATCTGGCTGAGTCCACAGAGCATTCCTCTGTCGCCCACGGGGAGGATACACGTTCTGCCCAACAACTCGCTGGAGGTTCGCTACGCCCAGGTGCAAGACAGCGGCGCATACCGGTGTGTGGCGTCCAATGCTGCAGGGAATGACAGCTTCGCCGTTGGCCTTCAAGTGTGGGGATTTTCCCAGAACTACTCCAGACGGCTTCACCCGGCCTTGTCTTCCCCTGCTGGCAACGGGTCATCTCACGCACATCAACCTTTTCCGTTTGATGCCAAAACACTGGTGATCGCGGTGACCTTGGGATTTCTGTCCTTCATTGGCTCTGTTGTTATATGTTTTATTTTCATGTTTTTCTGGAGCCAGGGGAAAGGTCAGATCAAACACACAGCCACGATCGACTTTGTGCCACGAAGCACCATTGCAAGTAATGGCGCTGGAGGTGGAAAGCGCGTGGAATCTGGCAGATTCACAATGAAACTGATTTAAGGCAAGTCAGTTTATTTATAGAGCACATATAAAAACAGCCAATGCCGACCAAAGTGCTGTACAGAGTCATCAGATAAGGCAAAACGACAATAAGTAGGAAAAAACACACAAAAAACACAATTACAATAGGCACGAGTGACCCTAAACTGACTCGAAAGTCTATTGTTTTTGGTGTTAACCATTCTACATAACCAATAAAACTAAAGGCTTTGTGGGATGCTGGAATGATTTTATACATGACTTTTACAATTAAAGACATTTCAGTTATTAAACACAGTGTTTTCTTATATGTACATTACATATCTTGCTTTAGGCTTTTGTATTGCTGCTTGTATTCTGACAATGGTGAACATGCTCCTAAAAACTGTAAATTACCTACATTTGGGCGTAATGTTTAAATCATAGGTTGCCCAGGTTCAAAAACGTAATAATTTGCTATAAATCATTCAAACGTTAATTGAATGTGTCAAATATACTTCCATGTCCATGCTTTTCTCTATACTTTGTATAATTTAAAGAGAAAAAGCAACCGATGTAGGCAGTAGTCTCTCAAATGTGTCAATCATAATTAAGAATGTCAATGAATAAATTGTCAGTCAATTGAGGCTGTTTTAGTTTGTTTTATATTTTCCTTGGTTTTAGAATTTGAATAATCTCTATAATTCTATATTGCCTGGAAAAGGTATATCTCATTAGATGTTTCGCACCAGACCTGTGCCAAATATTGCTTTGAAAATGTGAACCTTTTCAAAACATTTGAAGCAGTCAGTTACTCACCTTTTTTTGTTAAAAGACTGGTCACTCAAAAAGTGTCCTTTGAGTACTTTTAACAAAACAAAATCTAAAGATGGTTGAAAATGTGCAAGTGTGCAAGTTATCTGAAAACAGAAATCTGAAAGGAAAACCTTTTTTTATATATATATACTGTACATTTGTAAATATATATATATATTTATGTTTTGTGGTGGTTTTGTGATTTATTATTGTGTTGGGTTAATTTACGTATGGAATACGTCAAATTATCAAAACACCAGATAATTGTCATTGTATATCAGCGTGAACTGAACTGTGAATGATCATTGCACTTGATGAACAATATAATAAAAAAAATGTGTATCTATTAAAGAAGCAGTCCTGACTGTAATTCTGAAAACTTTCCCTGTGACAATGCAAACGGCAGGTTGTTGGCGCTTAGGTTATTTATTTCGCAAGCGGGGCTGGCCACACACTCCTGCACAGTAGGTGGCGCTATATGCACTTTTAAGTTGGCTGCGATGGGCCAGTCATAGTCAAATTCAAAGAAGAAGAATACCCGGATCAAGCTAACTTTAGTAGCCGCACAAGCAATAGCAAACAAACACGTTTCTTCACTAAGAATTTAAAAAAGCAGTCATGACTTTAGCATTTAGTAGAGAACAACGGAAGACAGCGGGAAACCGCATGTCGAAGTTACTGGATGCTGAAGAAGAAGATGACTTCTACAAGACAACATACGGTGGATTCAATGACGTGAGTAGCCATATGGCTAATATAGATAGCCTGGACTGGCTCGCACAATAGCTGTATGCATGGTTCCCTAAAGATTATATTATTAATTTAATTCAGTAGCAGAGTGAGCCCTTTGCACAAACAACTCAAGTTCATTGTCTACTCTAGACAGTATGTATGCATCTAGCTTGGATTGTGTGACTTGTGTGTACATTTTCCAGTAGACATTGTTCTGTCAGCGCCACAAATGCGTTTTGGCCAATTGGCTACTGTCCCCGTACATTGTTGCACAACATCTGTCGGTTTGCATGTGAACGTGATCTTTTTTTAATCCTCTTTTTCCTTAGGAATCGGGAGACGACGAATATCGAGGGGAACATTCAGACACAGAAGATGAGGTGGATAGCGACTTTGACATCGATGAGGGCGATGAGCCTGATAGTGACCAGGAAGATGATGCCCCTCGTAGAAAGAGTCGAGTTGTTACTAAAGCCTATAAGGTAACTGATGCAAACCTAATTCCTACTCCGTATCTAATCCTAATTCCATCCGTATCTATACATACCTCACATTTATTCTCCAATGGCACAGTTATAAATGTTTCTAGCATATTGGAATTGACATGACCCAATGATTACCAAGTTAAAGTGCTGGCAGTTTAAACTGTCCTAGGACTTTTCGTGCCCTACAATGGCAGACTGTATTAGTAGAGAAGTGTGGATGATTCTGTATGAAGGAAAACACCCTCAAGCTGACAGTCTGCACTTGTGACAGAATGCCATGACAACAAAATTATGGTGTATTGAACCAGAACTACAAAAAAGTCACTGTCCAAGTAACTCGGGAGGTTAATGTAGGTTGTTTGTTTTTGTAGGAGCCTCTTAAGTTGTCCAAGCCCAAACAGAAGAGGCCCTTGGAGGAGGTGAAGAAGACTGAGAGGGCCAAAGTAGAGAGAAGAGTCCCACAGGAGTTTCAGGACTTTGGAGAGAGTAAGAACGTTTCTGTCAGAATAATTTTAAATGTTAAACAGGCACAATTATCCCCGAGAATAAGGACGCATACCTTTTCGGTTTGTTGTGCAGAAATACACTTTGAGATGTTTAATTTATTGTTGGACGAATCTGAGTTGAATCTATAAGCTGATAGTCATTATTGGTGCATATCATCATTGTGATGTTATTGTTATCACGTCATTATTTGGTGACTGAGGTTGTGAGGAAACAAAAATACAGAAATGTCACTCATAAATATTGTCAATGTCCAAAAAAAAGGTATGTACAGTGGTGGATAATGTTGAGGCTATATAAGTATACTTTGACATACAAAGTGGAGAATTTGGGGGATTGTTTTATGTTAGATCTGCTACTAGTTTCTGATAAAAATAAATTAAAAAATTCCAGCTCGGAAATCTGTACGCCAGTCTACCAGCGAACACACACGGAAGACCAACCTGCGTCTGCAGGAAAGGCAAGACGCCCCTCGGCGACGGAGGGGGGCCCACCACGATCAGCCTCTGACCCAGGATGAGCTGCTAGCCGAGGCCAAGATCACTGCCGAACTCAACCTCCGATCTCTTGGTGAGCCCATCAAACTTAATTAATCATACTCAACGGTTAAATGTTAGGTTCCTGTTACTGATCGAATGTAGTTCTCTAAAGAGGTTGGCAGCCCTGCCGTACAGAGCCGGAAGGATTTTCAGTTCAGATAAATCCATCCCATTAGTTGTAAATGTTGTCACACATACTTTTGTTAAGTATTAACCCAGGGGTAAACACAGTAAAGTAACACCTGACCTTAAGTGTACATTTAATGTCTTCATTGATTGTATCGTAAAATGTACATTTGCCTTGAACCGTCAAGATAATCATCGATCTTTCTGAAGTAATTAGGCTAAGAGTCTTTCAACCCTGATGGGAGTCAGATGTCTGAGGGGTTAGGGAATCGGGCTATTAATCGGAAGGTTGCCGGTTTGATTCCCGGCCGTGCAAATTGACTTTGTGTCCTTAGGCAAGGCACTTCACCCTACTTGCCTTGGGTGAATGTCCCTGTACTTATTGTAAGTCGCTCTGGATAAGAGCGTCTGCTAAATGACTAAATGAAATAAAACTGATATGTTTTGGGGCTTTTTAGAGAACTATGAGCGCCTGGAGGCAGACAAGAAAAAGCAGGTCCATAAGAAGAGGCGTTTTGAGGGGCCGACGATCCGCTACCATTCTGTGCTCATGCCTCTGGTGTCCCACTCCATGTTGAAAGAAGAAAACGTTGACGTAGAAGGGTAAGGAACACCATGACCTGTTGTTCTGTCTGCGGAACATACACTTAATCAGATCATCCATAAAAAACATATTGGTTTTGATGATGTTTTTCTGTCAGGCTGTCTGTATCTATCTATAAAGTGTGAGGTATTATTCACTACCTCACATTATTTCCCTTCAAAGGTTGGACCAGGACACCCCACAAGCAGTGACTCCTTTGACACCAAACCAACAGCACACCGGCCTGTGTTCCCGCACCTACATCACGCTGAGCGACGAAGAAGCGTTCGACGCGGCCTTCCCCCCGGCCGCTCGCGTCGCCGTCCAGCCGCCCGTCCAGGAGGTCTGCCCCGTGACTCACAAGGCTGCGCTGTATCGAGACCCCGTCACCGATATCTCCTACGCAAACACGAGAGCTTTTCGAATTATTCGCGAAGCTTACCGTAAGTATGTGGCCGCTCACGGCTTCCCCAACTCCTCCGGGGGGATTTCGGGACTCGACGCGTCCGGCTCAAGGGGCGCCCGCCAGAAAATGGTCGTCAAGCAGACTGTTGGATCTACATGAAGGCTTCTATCCTACTGTGGTTCTTAGAGGCATTTGTTGGTTATATTGGAAGTATTTTGTATTAATGCTCAAATACTAGTTAATTAATACATCAGCATCGTGAACTCTATTTTGGAGAGTCTACTGACGGTTGTGCAGGTCTCGGAAATGTGTTCTAGTAAGCCTTTTCAAAGATGGTTTCCATGACAATTACAATTGTTTCTCAATGGTCAATCATCTAAGAAAGATATCGATGCTCTCTATTGCAGTTTCAATTGCATTAGGGTTTGTGATACATGTTTTTGTACATATTTGCCTTTATTACTTTTGTCAGAATAGTACATGTGTTTTGTAAAATTATTGTATTTTTTAATAAAAACAACTTAACTGTATTTCCAAGATGGCAGGAATATGCTGATCATGAGACCTGCAAGGGGTCAGTTACAATAAACAAATAGGAACTGACTGTCTGGTAAGGAGTGAGACCATAAAGGCATGGATTACTGTAAGTCATTTAAGATACAAGTTCTAAAATTTTATTTGAAATAAATTAAATGTGACAGTGACAATATTGACACCAAACTTTCACAATTTTGGCACAAAATTATTGGTGAGTGTAAAGGACACTAAATGCAAGATAAACACCATAGAAGAGATTATTTACAAACACTACCCCTCTTATGCCAATACTTAAGTCCCATATCTTACTCCACAGGGTGTTGCTAAACAGTATCCGACACAACCACTTAATTTCCTGTGTCGCAAAAAGACCAGACTTAAGTGGGGAAAAAAATAGTGTGCCTCATGAATCCATTGCACTGCCTTTCATCATTGTGAATATGATTTCAGATTTCGCCAACTAAACTATATGCCCGCTGTTGTTTTAATTCGAGCGCCCTGCCCACATGACCAGTAGACTACCCAGGATTCAGTGTGGGTGAAACTGTCATCATAGAAGATCACAGGAGAATGCCTGTTGGTAAGTTACGCTACACTGAAATACATGACAATATATATTCAGTTACAAATGATTTGCACAAAATCATAATGAATATAGCCTTTAAGTCGTTATTTAATTCAGCACGAGAGTCCGTTCCAGACGGTTGTCACAATTCAGTCATGCCGTGTTCTAACTTTGTCATCCAGACACAAGTAGTTAGTGCGGAAGCCACTTCGGCAATATCGTAAACTATATTTCTGAGAAATAATGTAAGTATCTGGTCGAATAAAGCTGTATTATATAAAGAACAGCGTTTTCAGTATGACACCGCATTCCCTCGTTGTTGGAAAGATGATATTGCAGCTGGGAGCTCGTGAAAGGTGATATTGTGGCGCAGACAGTAGTTAGTTTCTTACCATTCTATGTAGCGCACGTCATCTAGTGAGGTTCAAAGGGCTGTTTTGTGGACCGGGATGGGTGTGGCGTCCTCAGTATTGTGTTTTTAACGATGGACGTGCGTAGTCGAAAACTAAATATAATGGACTTAAAAGCCCCTCGTGGACGCTGAACTGAATTTTGGAAAATGCCTGACTGTTGACGCATCCTAAGGTAAAGTAAGGAGAGCTGTTGCCAGGCCGTTTGGTTCATGGTATTGTGGGTAAAATACTTTTAAAAAGTTGAAACAGTGGACAAGAGGTCTATTGGTTAAACAAAAGTACCGAAGTCGTATTTTTACTTGCCAAAACAAGAAAATACGTTGTCAATTGTACTCTTTTGCAATATTAAGATTATGAAAATATGATTTCTTTCGCTACTTAGTAACCTTTCACTCAGTGTTGTGTAAAACCGGTTTAGCATTTTTCATCAGAGATCTTGCTGGCTTCCTTTATTCCATTTTTGTTTTTGTTTTTTTGTCATCTTACGTAACGATTGCAAGCAGATCCAAATGCATATTTGACATTAGGCAACAGGACAAGTTCTACAGCTTTATCTTTAGCCTACTTACTACTTCAATCTTCCATCTGACGTTCACAATCAGTAACCTGATGTTGTAATGACACAGAAGACTCTGGACCCTCAAACTCTCTCACACACACACACACACACACACTCACTCTCCTTTTCTCTCATTCTCTTCTCCTTCGTTTAGTCTCCCTATCATGGACATCCAGGTTGTGTTTACAGCCTTGGAGGCAGTGTGTCAAGAAAACATCACTGTTTTGTCTGGGCCTCCTGACCTGCCATATGGTGACGTTGCCAGGCGTTTGGTGACATCTTTTAGACAGATTCAGGAGCATGGCCACACCCTGGAACCTGTAGTTCTTGGCTTCACCACTGTCTACCATCACTACGATTTTGACGCACATACCCCTGGAAATGGTTACCGCACACTGGTCAAGGTACAGTGCTCCTCAAGTGTTCCAAAGAGAGGTCCTTGATCTCTCTCTCTCTCAACCTCTCTCTCTCTCAACCTCTCTATCTCTCTCTCTCTCAACCTCTCTCTCTCTCAACCTCTCTCCCCCTATTCAAACATCAAATTAAAATCAAACATCACCTGCATGAACCCGCCATTCCCACAAGCCATTTCACGAATGGCCTCCCCGGTGTCTCCCTCAGGTGCTGCAGTCCTGCCTCTTCCACATCATCCACAAAGGCCGCTACATCTCCTCCAGCTGCCGCGGCACCTTCTTCCGGGCGGAGCACAACGCCTCCGAGATGGAGGCCTACTGCAGTGCCCTGTGCCAGCTGCGCGCCCTCCTCTACCTCGCCCAGCGGCTGCTCCACGACAACAACCACGGGGAGCTGTACTCCCTGCAGGACAGCATCCTGAGCAGGAGGTTCGTGCAGGAGTACACCTCCATGCACAAGGCCTGCTTCTACGGCCGCTGCCTGGGCTTCCAGGTCAGTCGTCACCAGAGGACGGCGTCACTCGTATCTCTCGCCTGTCTTGACGTTTTTTTGTAATATTTGTATTTTTATATTGTAAATTACTGCTACTGTACTTATATTTTATTGTATATATATATATATATCTTTTTTACTATCTAATTCAATTGCTAGTTATGTACCCTTAGTTTGCTAGTTATGTACCCTTAGTATAGTTAGTCCTCATATTTAAATTTTAGATTCCTATATGTTTAATGTTTGCACCTTCCTGCCAAAGCAAATTCCTTGTCTGTGCAAACTTTCATGGCGAATAAATCCCATTCTGATTCTTTACGGTTGAAGCGTTTGGTTGTCCGGTTCAGTCCAAGATGGATGGACCATTGAGGTGAATGCTGAGGAGATCGTGCCATTTTATTTAAATACATTGTTGTGGTGTGATTCTTCTCTTTCTTATTTTCAGTTCTCAACTGCGCTTCGTCCATTCCTGCAGACTGTAGTTATAAGCATGGTGTCATATGGAGAGAGTTATGGAAAACAGCAGTCTGGAATAGGTCTGTGGCTCTTAATATGCACATACTGGCTCTTAATATGCACATCTGAGTTATGGAAAAATATTCCCAGGTTTTGTCTTTGTTTGCACTCTGTTCTTTTTGTATTTTACACTTCTAGTCCTTCTACTTTGTCGCTAATGCTTTAGGTATGGCAGCATTCTCTCTCCTCACATCTGGGAAGTATGTGATTGATCCAGAGCTGAGGGGGGAGGAGTTTGAGCGGATAACCCAGAATCTCGATCTGCAGTTCTGGAAGTCCTTCTGGAACCTCACGGAATCTGGGCTGATATCGGTGAGAGGAGAAGCATGCCAATCGCACGCAAAAGATAAAGAACTCACTGCTTGTATTGTGAACGCCATATCTTTCTATTGATTCCTCTTCCCCCCCCCCACAGGGTTTTCAGAGAATGGGCTCTAACCAAGTGCAGGTAAACCTCACCCTGACCATACCCCCTCTGTCTCTAAGCCTGCCTCTGGCCTCGGACCCGAGTCTCTCTGCCTCCGTGTCCCCTCCTCTGGCTCACACTGGCCCCGGGCCTGTCCACATGCGCCTCATTTCCTGTGACCTCAGAGAGGGACAGGTCAGTCTTCACTGTCACATCAGCGCTCGTAGATCTGTCGTAGATCAACCGCGACACTCGTCTTACTCTGTGACTTTTGCGTGTCGTTCCTCAGGACAGTGAAGAACTGCTGGCCTTCTCTCGATCGGACGTTCCGCCCCTCTCCTTGTCCATCATCAACAGACCCCAGAAAAGCCCACGATCACCCTGGCTGCTCATCCACTTCCACGGGGGAGGCTTTGTGGCCCAGACCTCCAGATCCCATGAGGTACCCAGAGTGGAGGAGTGGTGTTAACCACTAAGCTTAATGTAATATCGGTTGGATGGGGGATCTAGGTGCATTAAGTGCCGCTTGAGGCTTTGCGTTCAACACAGACCCTCACCTGTCTGCATGAACAGAGTTGTACAGCAGTGTATCTTGACATTTGTTCTCATCTTTCTCTCTCTCTCCCCCTTACACTCTCTCTCTTCCTCTTACACTCTTTCTCTCCCTTTCTCTCTCCATCCCTCCTCTGTCAATCAAAGAACTATTTGAGAAGCTGGTCTAAGGATCTGTGCTGTCCCATCCTGTCAGTGGACTACTCTCTGGCCCCCGAGGCTCCCTTTCCCAGGGCTCTGGAGGAGTGCTTCTACGCCTACTGCTGGGCGCTCAAGAACTGTCACCTCCTGGGTCAGTCTCACTTCTTCTGCACAAGAACCCGACTGAGATGAGATGCTTAGGGGGAGGGAGGGAGGAGGGGGTTACAGATACCAAACACGCAGTAGCAACATAGCTCTGATTGGTTCATGGATTCCGTAACCACCAATGGGGCAGCCAAAAATCCTATATGCACTGGAGCATTAGAAAAATAATTCAGAATAAAATAAATACATTTGCATAAAAAAATCGATAGAACTGTGTATCCGGAAAGAATATTAATCTCCTCTAGTATAAACAGTGAGTGTGTCTGTGCCCTCAGGCTCCACAGCAGAGCGTGTGTGTCTGGCTGGGGACAGCGCCGGGGGGAACCTCTGCATCACGGTGTCTATGAGGGCCCTAGCCTGCGGCGTGCGTGTGCCTGATGGCATCATGACTGCCTACCCCGCTACCCTGCTCACCATCGACGCCTCGCCATCCCGCCTGCTCACCCTCATCGATCCTCTGCTGCCTTTAGGGGTGCTTTCCAAGTGCCTCAATGCCTACGCAGGTACAGAAAGTGGAAACGTAGTAGAATGAAGACTCTAACATCTCCTGTTAGAATTAGAACCTTTTTTTACTATGCTTGTATACTTGCCTTTTCATCTTTTTCACCCCCATTTTCTTCTCTTTTTGACTTCCCCCGTCTCCAGGAAATGAACGTCAGACTGTCCGCGCTTCTTCGGGGGACAACTCGCTGAGTGCTCTGAGCAGAGACACAGCGCTGCTGTTCAACGACCTCAAACAAGGAGCCTCCAGCTGGCTCCAGTCTTTCCTGGACCCCAACTGGACCGTGGGCAACCCAGGGACCCCGTCGTCTTCCCCCAGAAGGACCCCGCAGAGCTCTCCACGTTCCCCCTGCAACTCATCCACCCACTCCCCGGCGGGTCCCAGAGACTACCCAGAAGGCTTCGAGCCCCTGCGGTCCGAACAGCTCGCAATGATCAGCACGTCCAACTGCCCCGTTGTTAAGAATCCTTTCGTGTCGCCGCTGCTGGCCCCTGACAACTTACTGAGAGGCCTTCCACCTGTACACATCGTGGTGAGAGAGGGATGAATTTGTAGAATGTTAGAAGGGCATTTGTGGAGAAAGTACCTGAGAATTGTAGTTAAAAAAAATTATATACATACAGCTCTTGAAAAAAATGCATGTGCAGCGGTGCAGAGAGCACTTTTTTTTTTTCATTAAAAAAAAGTTGAGAAGGAATGGTTGGGTAGAGCCCACTTTAAATTATCCTTCTCAAAATTATATAAAAGAAAAAGGTGCAGTGGTCTCTCAATTTTTTCCAGAGCTACATATGTACAAAAACATACTTGATTTAAAGTCTCTAACTGTACTTGAGTAAACGTATGAAATTAACCCTGATGTTTTTTACCTGTCCCCACAGGCGTCAGCCCTGGATGCCTTGCTGGACGACTCGGTGATGTTTGCCAAGAAGCTGAAGAACATTGGCCAACCTGTGAGCCTGACAGTGGTGGAGGACCTCCCACATGGCTTCCTCAGCCTATCACAGCTCTCCAAGGAGACACAGGAAGCCTCTGACATCTGCGTGGCTAAAATCAGAGAGGTATTCCAGGCACACTTCTCATCTTTTTGCAAACAACCTAATTTAGGATGGACCAATCACGCGCCCGGATCATCGAATGGAGGGACCAATCAGGATGAAGATTTTTGACACGGCGGGAACCCTAATAAAACATAGGGGATTATATACGTAACCTCGTTTTGCACATTCAGCCTGTCGTGGAATCCATTACTTAAGTTTCCTTACTCTGAGTTATAAGCAGTGAGGTTGTTTCATCAGTATTTGATACGACAGGGATTTGTAAATTCACATTTGAGCTTCTGAAAACAACATTTCAGTGAAACTATTAAGTAACTTGAAGAGAAAGGAGCAGGGTTTTCAGGATATATTTAATACATGGAAAAAAAAGAAGACTTGAGGGAAAAAGTTGAGACTGGAAATAAATGTGTCCATGTCAGGGCTGTACTCTTGACACAAAGAAGTCATTCACATCACTAACTATCCATTACATCTCACAAAGTTTAACCACAAAGGCTTGTGTATAAGTGCAAAGACACAAGCACAAAAGCAATACATTACCATGTCTAGCCATTGTATTAATGTGTGAGCTGTTGTGCCTTCAACCTGTTTCTACAGTAGATGAGCCGTATTGCACAAACCCTTCCATATGGTTGCATAGAAAGCTTCTCACAATTTTGTCTGTACGAAGATAGGAGTTATCAAGCTTATATCAAGCTAACAACACACACATACTTTAGGTTAGACATGAGCTGCTGTTATTTCGAGTGTTTGTGGCCTAACACTGTTCACAAACGTTATGCTTACCAGCTACTGTAAATGTGAGTTCTGAATATTTAAGATGTTTTTGAATGTAAATCAAAATATATTGGTTACACATCTGTGTAATTTTCTGTGTTGAATTGTTTAAATATTTATCAGTTCTTAAAGTTCTGATCTAATTTTAAAGGATACAATACTGTAGTTTAAATACAACTATCAGTGTTGCAAAACATGTGATGTCTGCCTCTTAATTTCGACAAGCTGCAAGCACTGTACTTTCAAGTGGGTAATAAATATGTTTGCGTATAACTTCAAACACAACACATCAAAAGTTACCCTTAACACATATTTCCTTACCTTATTTCTGCAATCTTAAAATAACTATCTGAAGAAACAGTATCTGAAAAATAAAAAACACACAGCTTTATGCGACAATAGAGACAACCTCCAGTAATAGTTTCACCACTAGATGGCAGAATTGGCTTAGAACCTCACGGGGGGTTTAAATGGCAAGAACAAAGAAGAAGACGATGAAGCGAAGGAGACCATGTTGAATTAGCAAGAACAAACACAATAGAGACGAATTAATTCGGGTGAATTTAACAATCTAAGTCTTATAGCGAAACGAGTAACTAATCTGCCACACACAGAAGATTAGTTGTAACACCAGCATCGGAGAAAGGTGGGTTTACAGTGTGTTTTGAGCCATTTTAATTAGAAAAAATAAGCTCTCTAACCTGCTTGCTAGCTAGCTACATAGCTAGGCTAGTTTACTTAGCTAGCTAAGATAGAGCTAGCTAAACGACAACAAACTGGTTTGAGAGTAGGAGCTACCTATAGCAAATTTAACGCGGGTAGTTCCGCTTGCTGTCAGATTTAATATTTTGAATGCAGACAGCATATCACATTTAATAAGTTTTATCATGTTTACACGCTACATTGTTTAATTGGTCGATACACGTCAATCTTGTTTTGTTAGCTCACTTGATTAGCTCACTCTCTTTCGAGGAAGTTGGTAAAATAGCTAAATGTTAGCGGTTAGATTATGTTGGTCTCTTGCAAAGAGCCTTCCGTTTTCCCCATGTTGCAAATCTGAACACAAAAGCGTCGCGTGATGTAGTGAATTGTAACGTGCTTTCTATTACGACTTGCTGGACGGGCTCGATGTAGTTACTAGTGTAAAATTGGGCCCACTATCATACAAGCGTCCTAGGGAATTATTCAACTACAGTTACAACATTAGCTCAAGGTTGTTATATCGAATGGCCTTTCATTTTGCACGCAGCTAGCTTCCATGTTAGGCAATAATTGACATGATCATGATGAATGCACGTTTTAGAGTGCGCGTTCGGGTATTCGCAATGATTATGCTTTTGACATTTCACCATGCTTAAATGAAACTGAAACTGTCACAACAGTTTTTGGGGACCGCAGAAGCTGCAACTTCTGTTTCAAACTGAGCTCCCATACTTTTTGCCATCTTCATATAGCGTTGCAGAAATATAAAAGTTATTTTAGTCTTAAGTTTTTCATTTTTGCATTCATGCAAAAAGGTAGATACTTCGCCCATGTAAACTGAAAATTCTGAAGTGCAAACGTTTATGTAACAGTATTGTTTTACGCTCCGTTTACTGTACCTAACCTCCTGTTTCTCCGTGTCTTCCTTCCATTTGGCACAGGTTTGGTTTGCTGACTGACTGCGGAGGAAACAACCTTCTCAAGCCCTCTCACACTCAACCACACTCTTAAACACACACACACCGAGAGAGAACCTGTGGCGTCTGAGAAGTCTGAGACCTCTGGAGCACCGGACAGGAGGAGCCAAAGGCGAACTTAAAAGCCTTTGCTTTTGGACTGTAGTACCCTTTGTATATTTTGAACATCAGGAAACTTTTTTTTTTTTTTCCCCTCCAGTGGAGATCTATAAAAACAGTGGAAATCAAATATTGACCAAGGATCGTATTTTTTGGGGGGAAATATTTGTATAAAGATTCAAGAACATATTTTCAAGGACAAAGATATTGAGCGTTTCTAAAGGACTCAAAAACATAAGGAAATACTGTTGTTGAAATCGAAAAAGAGAAACCGAAGTTAACAAAGATTATAAAATCTGATTCTATCCCCTCAGTGAAAATTGCCTTAGCTGTTCTATTTCAGGACCTAAACCCCTTGATACTTGTTCACATATAATTTTCTATATTGTGTGCAGGTATTTATGCATATGAATGCAAATTTCTCTTCATTTTGAAGAGCTCTTGTATAAAGACTTATTTTTCCGTACGTCAGTCACTCTGTTGTTATAGGGGCCTGAACTGAACGTATCTGTGTATATGTAAATACTATAAAAGACTTCTGTTGTCAGAGCTTTGAACAAAACAGAATAGAAAATATGATTTGTTAATGCTTTAATAGACTTTTCTACTTTTTTGGAGAAGCTTTTTGAGGAGAGAACTTAAGAAGGGGGAGAAAAGAAAAAAAAAGATTAAAGAAGAAAATAAACAAAAGGAAGAAATGGCGACCGCCAGAACAGAGAGTCTTGGCCCTGTTGTCATGGGACTGAACAAGCAGAACGGGCAGCTAAGAGGCCAGCCCAAGCCGGCCTCACCTCAATCAGGACCCCTAGCCATGGGAAAGGTGACCGGGCTCGCTCAGAAAGCAGGAGGTGCACCGCAGGAGGGAACTGGCATCAGGTTTGGGGATGACTGGAAAAAGAGCCTGCAGCTTCCTCCCAGAGACACCAGGGTCCGAACTTCAGTAAGTCATGGTTCAGTCTGTTTTTTGTTTGTTTTTCTCTGCCTTTTCTGCCCTTTTTATCTTGGTTTCATATATCGTCCTCTTGTAGTGCCTGTAGCATGTTTTAAAAGCACCCCGATCGACTGTTTTGTTTCCCAGGACGTGACTTCCACCAAGGGGAATGAGTTTGAGGACTACTGTCTGAAACGAGAGCTACTGATGGGCATCTTTGAGATGGGCTGGGAGAAGCCTTCCCCTATCCAGGTACGGCAGTTAGGATTTTGGGTCCTTTTTGTGTGATCAGGTGTGTGAATGTACTTGACATTTACATTTAGTCATTTATCAGACGCTCTTATCCAGAGCGACTTACTGTAAGAACAGGGACATTCCCCCCCGAGGCAAGTAGGGTGAAGTGCCTTGCCCAGGGACACAACGTCATTTCGCACGGCAGGGAATCGAACCGGCAACCTTCTGATTGGTAGCCAGATTCCCTAACCACTCAGCCATCTGACCCCCCCCACACACACACACACACGCTACTTCCTTTTCAAAGCATCTGTTAACCCATGCGTTTGTGTCCCCCCAGGAGGAGAGCATCCCCATTGCCCTGTCCGGCCGTGACATCCTGGCCAGGGCCAAAAACGGAACCGGAAAGAGCGGTGCCTACCTTATCCCCATGTTGGAGAGAATAGACCTGAAGAAGGATCACATACAAGGTAGAACTCAGTCAAATCAAAATCACATTTCGTCACATTTTTTTTTCCTTTTCACAAGCACAAAGGCACAGAGGACTAAGCATGTCTAACAACCGATACTTCTCAAGAGAAAGTTTGGATTATAGTTTACACAATGAGTATTTTATAACATCAATACTTTCTCTGAAGAAAGTCTTCCTTGTCTGTTGCACCACATGCCTCCTGGCTTTATGCCTCCTGGCTTTATGCCTCCTCCTTCTTACCGAGTCTTGTTCTCTGTCGGGTCGGTAGCCATGGTGATGGTCCCTACCCGTGAGCTGGCCCTGCAGGTGAGCCAGATCAGCATCCAGATCAGCAAACACCTGGGAGGGGTCAAGGTCATGGCCACCACCGGAGGAACCAACCTGCGCGATGACATCATGCGCCTGGACGAGACCGGTAATTTCCAAAGAATTGATTCCGTTCTGTGTGCCAAACCAGAGATGAAACTGATTTTGATTGGACGAGCCTTATCAGTCTAAGTGAATTACAGGATTGCAGGGCTTAGTTACGGAATATGGACTTCTTTATGAGGATGTCGGGGGTTGTTGCCGTTAGCAGCTTGTTTCCACTGAGTTTGCCAGCCTTCTGACTGTGCCCTCTCCTCCACTCCCACAGTGCATGTGGTCATAGCCACACCTGGCAGGATCCTGGACTTGATAAAGAAGGGTGTGGCCAAAGTGGACAGAGTCCAGATGATGGTGATGGATGAGGTAATGGAAGAAACGGGAGGAATTCAGTAACCAGACAATATTCACAGTATATTTCCATTGAATTAGACCCACCAGCTACCTCATATTTGACCATGATGGGTCTTGAAATAAGATGGTGCACCCTATCCAAGGCCCAAGCATGTCGACATCAAATACATTTCCCTCCACTCTTCCTTTCAGGCAGATAAGCTGCTGTCTCAGGACTTTGTGGTGCTTATCGAAGATATCATCAGCTTCCTGGCTAAGAACAGGCAGATCCTGCTCTACTCTGCCACCTTCCCCATGAGTGTGCAGAAGTTCATGGTGAGCACAGGAGAAGTGTCCCAAAGCCACATGGAAGCATTCTGGGCTCACAACAGGCCAGACTGTTGTGTGTTTGCCTACACAATTTAAGATAGGGATTGTTTTCACGAATCTGTGTGCGTACCAATAGGAACCCCTTTGTGTTTGTAAACGACGCAAATCTTCTTCTGTATCAACTGTCTTCTTCCTGGACCAGGCCAAGCACCTTCAGAAACCCTATGAGATCAACCTGATGGAGGAGCTGACTCTGAAGGGCATCACCCAGTACTACGCCTATGTTACCGAGCGACAGAAAGTTCACTGCCTCAACACGCTCTTCTCCAGGGTAAGGCCAGTCGCCCTGCCAGAGTGTGTCTGGTCTGGTAGTTAAGGCCAGTTCACACTGTCCCCAACAACGTCCAACAAACACGAAATATTCTGTTGTTGGGTTTAGAATGTCTGGAAA
The DNA here is from genome assembly GCA_023658055.1 of Thaleichthys pacificus. Taxonomy (NCBI): domain Eukaryota; kingdom Metazoa; phylum Chordata; class Actinopteri; order Osmeriformes; family Osmeridae; genus Thaleichthys; species Thaleichthys pacificus. The sequence goes on along the minus strand of CM042861.1, from coordinate 11,940,579 downwards.
GATAAGTGTCCTTTTCACACTGCCACAACAAACAAGCATATCACACCAACTGCCACAACAAACAAGCATATCACACCAACTGCCACAACAAACAAGCATATCACACCAAACCACCAGAACCAACTGTTGGTGGTTGTTACAGTGTAGGTTTGAAAGTATTTTAGGATGGTTGGGTGTCTTACAATTTATGTTAGATCCACCCAAATCAGAGCCTGAGAATGGTGTATAACACATGTTATCCTGTTTTTGTCTTTTTCTTACAGCTGCAGATCAATCAGTCCATCATTTTTTGCAACTCCACCCAGCGAGTTGAGCTCCTAGCCAAGAAGATCACCCAGCTAGGCTACTCCTGCTTCTACATCCACGCCAAGATGATGCAGGAGTACAGGAACCGTGTTTTCCATGACTTCAGAAACGGGCTCTGCAGAAATCTGGTCTGCACAGGTATGTATGCCACCGCATGTGGGCTTAGCCAATAAGCATTAGCATAGAAAACGTAGTACTTTAGAGTAAACACAAGTAGATCTAAGATGTAATATGTTGAAAAAAAGCATCTGCTAAATGTAAATGTTGAAGCTGTGTTTGAAAATGATGTGGTTTAAAGGAGTGTAAAGCAATATGATTGTAGCTCTACATTGCTGTCTGAGTAGCGTCACATTTTCTGGGTTTCATCCAACAGATTTGTTCACCAGAGGTATTGACATTCAGGCGGTCAACGTCGTCATCAATTTTGACTTCCCGAAGAACGCCGAGACGTACCTTCATCGCATTGGCAGATCTGGTACATGGACTGCGTTTCAGCTGCCGACCTTTATAGCTACAACTGCTTAACATCATATGATCAAACATCTAGTCCATTCCCAGTCTAAATCTACATTTCAAAGATGGCCATCGTAACATAAAAAATAAAAAATTTACTCCACACTTACAGCTAGTTCACACTGCCCAAACAAACACCAATAGCCAACAATTGTTGGGTTCGGTTGCACACACCATTTCTCATGAAGACTGTCTTCTCCCCTATCCACTCTCTCTCACTCACTCTGTCCATCTCAGGGCGGTTTGGTCACCTGGGCCTGGCCATTAACTTGATCACCTCGGAGGACCGCTTCAACCTGAAGTCCATCGAGGACCAGCTGGTGACCGACATCAAGCCCATCCCCGGCAGCATCGACAAGAGCCTGTACGTGGCAGAGTTCCACACCTCCAACCCAGACTGTGAGGTGGAGGAGGTGGAGGAGAAGGCCGGTCGGCAGCAAGGGGAACCCTAAGCCCCTAATCCAGTGAGTCCCTCCCGAAGAAGAGTCTACATTTCCCACATTTTTGCAAAAGTAGTTCTCTTCCTATGTCCCCAAAGCAGCTGCTTAGCATTTGCAGAGATGCGATTCGAATAGGATCAGTGTGTATTAAACAATGTTAGTTCCAACCAGCTAAATCACAGGGATCGTTTAGGTCTTCTCCTATTGATTATTCTGTTGAAAACTGTTTCTCATGATTCACAAATACTGCAGGAGGGAGTAAGGGGTTAATTAGCAACCCCTCCTTCCCCCCCCCCCCTTTCATTGAGCCCTGTGTTGTCCCCCATCTCTCTCTAATCCCTGACATCTTGTCTTTCATCTAGGACAGTAAGACAGAACCAGGCTTTTGTACGAAATCCTGCTCTTGCACACTGGCTTAAGGCACCCCTTCAAATTTCACGGATGTCAAGGATTTTATGTTTTATTTTTTTTATTTCACTGAGAGCTGCCCGCAGATTGTTCATTGAAACGTTCCAACCGTTCTGTTTTGCACCGAGCTAACTCACCCCATGCACCCTATTTATATATATACTTTACAGTCTCTTTAGAAGAAGCCATTTTGTTTTTTTTATTTATTTTTTAGTACAGCAGATGGTCCGGGGGTACACGTGCTTGTTAAGTTGTTTTTAACCTGTTCTGAATATGTAGCCCTCCCAGGTTTATGGCTAGCAAGTATAAACTAGGTCTATGGATATTAGAGGTGACTTCCACCAGCCATCCTCCCCGCTCACAGTCCTCTCTCTCTCTCTCTCTCCAGTTGTCACTCAAGTGCCTTGATTACTCCCACATGCACTCCCATCCATTCATACGTCTGTTTCTCATGACAACCAGAATATGAGCACAAGTAAGCTAGATAGTGAACCTGGAATTTTCTTTGGTATCCGTTATGCAATTTAATTGTTGTGCGCAGCGAGGGCATTCCCTCTGTCCTCCTTCGAGACGTGCAGTGACCCGGCTCGGGGTTATCACTTTTTAGATGTGAACCTTGCAATAAAAAGCATCTTTATTTTGGTGTGACTGTTTTCATGTCACTATGGAAACATTCTTTAAAGTTGGAGCGAATAGGATTAAACACCAAAAGACAGACTTCCCATAATAAAGCTATTGACGTTAGTCTAAAATTAAACACAACACAGGATTAATTATATGAACAGGTCACGACCAGTTACTCAACACAAGTATCGTCTAGCCAGTTACTGTTCAGCTTGTGCCATGTGGCCTGATTTTAACCCTGAACTAGAATTCCATTATTATTTCACAGTGGTGAAGATTTTTATATGACTATTCTCTGGGCTGCAATTTGGTAATATGCACAGGGTTTTGTTAAGGTAACTATAGGTGCTCTGGAAGTTTACATGGTGCAGAACAAAAAGGTTGACTCTTTCTTTGCCCCCTCCCCCCAAACCTTGTGTAAGCCCATTAGGTTAAAGGCCAACATTTCTCCTCCGTTTCTTCAGACCCATGTTAACTTGAGGTCTTTGAATGTATTTAATGCCAATTTATTATTTTCAGCCCGGTGGTAAATGCCAATTCCTCAAAGCTCTCTGATAATTCTCTTCATCCAAACTCCAGGAGAAAAATTGAGGCATTTTGATAGAATGGATAAGGATTGCAAGGCAATCTTCTTGTGTGATTTCATCATACTTCTACTTTATTGATGTGAGGCCCCTGTTTGTTTGTTTGTTTGTTTTATATATATATTTTGAGAAAGTATAATATCATCGCCTGAGGGTCGGGTTTATTTTGAAAGCAAAGTTGTAGCATCTTCAAACTGGCAGCTGTGATTCTTTATTTTGACCCTCCTTTAAAAAAATTAAAAAAAACCTTAGCTAGAGATGAAAGCAGAAAACAAATCGATACGTTTGGTTATTTTCTAAATAATTGTATTGATGATGCTTTGCTGAGCAGGTAGGGGATATTGCTGGTATTTGGGACTTCGGGACAGCTTTTGGTGGGTTTGTGAAATCCAAGTCTTCAAGATGCCATGTTGCTCTGGCATCTTGAATTTTTTCCTCTCTCCGGTACTTAAACTTTTACCACAACAACAATCGCAACAGTTTTTGTTTTGAAATCCTCATACTTTTAGTACCAATGTACAGGTTGGACAATTACCATTACCATTGTTTTGCTTTAAGTGCTTGAGAGAATGCTAACCTAGCACAGTCATATTGGGGTGCTTTTTCTGATCTTGTAACCTGAGATTATCTTCCATCTTTGTGAGTAAAAAGTATCACATTTATAGAAGAAATTCGGTAACACACCCCAGATTAGCTTGGTCAGTCTTTTTACGAGGTGTTCTGAATCATTTTGAGGAAATGAGGTGCAAATGATTCTTAGTTTACACAAGGCGTTTACAAGTACAAAAAAAAGATTTGCTTCATGGTGGTCAAGAGTTAGATTTTTTTTATTTTTTATCCTTTTGGTAACTGACTTTCAGGATTTACATTGAAGCAAAACCAAAAAAGTGTAGTGCGTGTGTGAATGAAAGACAACGAGAATGAGTGTGCGTGAATCAGTTAGAATGCTGTATGTTTCATCAATGTTTTATGTCTTCGATTGTAAGAGTGACATATAATGTCTTAATACTCTTTTTGGGCGTTGGCAAATGACTTCCAATTTACTAGTCTCCTCGTGTGACCCGTACCCTGCTAGCACAGAACAGGTCAAAGCACTGTGGAGTACAGAATGCATAAATAGTTAAGAGCAGGTTGCTGCATTTTCCCATCTCAGCTCCTATGTCAATGCTTACCAAGGAGACCAGTAAAAGAGGAGCGTTAAGTGTCAGTTGGTAAAGTCTGAATGCTTGTCACAATCGAAAATAATGTCTAACTGCATATGTTTGGCTGTTGAGTCGGGTATACCTGTGTGAATGATTATGAATGTGTGAATGGGGGGGGGGGGGGGGGGTGTAACTTTCCTGGTAACCTTCAGGTATGTAGAGTAACCATGTTCACAGCAACCTGTTTAGAACATGAGTAAGAAAAGCTTTCAACAGTGGGGATTGGGGCTGGGTTTTGGGTTTAATGTAATGTACCAATCATAGTATTGCTGCATAAGGTTTGAACAGAGTAAAATGACTCACAAGAAAATTTGAAACCAGAGGGGTCTATTATTCTCATATTGGAGAAGTAGTAATTGACAAACAGCGTCTCCAAATATTTCCAGGACATTAAATTGGATTACGCAGACATTCGGGACGTTATGAGATCTCATATCATAATGGACCGAAGAAAAGTCCTAAGAGGTAACACTGAGACAATAGAAGCAGTCTTTTCTCAATTCGAATTTCTTTTTTAAAATATGTATAAGTAATCTGAAGTCCTGTTCGCCCGGGATACACACCCTGTATGTAACAGTTGACATACATTTCTGTTTGTCACAAAAAGGGCGGTTGAGTATATTATCTAGACTTCAGCTCAGTCCTGTTTTTGATTTTTTGGGGGGGGTTGGGGTTGGGGTTTGGGCAGGGGTATCATGTACACACCTTTGGTGGCAATTTATCTTGTTGTTTTCAAACCTGTTACGCACCCCAACAACAGTTGAGAAACAAAGAACTTGCGTTTACTTATGAAAAAAACGTAACCAGAAAGCCCTGAATTTTTCCTTAAACTGACGTGAGCGCCATGTTCAATAGTCAATAAGTATAATAAAGCTATAATTAAAGCATTTTCATCATGTGGAGGTTTATATATGAATTGAATTTGCTGTTTTGATTGGCATATACTCTAGTATTGTTTTGATTGGCAACTATTACAATACAGGTTTTATGCATTCCTTGTGATTTCTCTGTTTGGCTGTATCCCCTCTACTAAAAACTGAAGCAATACAGAAGATTACACTCTGTTTAAGTAAATGCAGGCGATCATTGGACTTAATAAATTGAACTGAAATTAAATGTTTGGTGTCTTCGTTTTTCATTTGAGGGGTCCAGAAAGGGCAATACTACCTCTTATCAACTGAAAATAAACACATAACTAGGAATCTGATGGTGAGTTGTGGTTAGGGAAAGACTTCACTTCGAATACGGGAGGACAAAAGATTGGAGGATGGTCCGCGCTATTGAATGGAAATGGCTTAATGAACTGTTCCACGGCTGGTTGACTGCCCAGCCCCCTATCTTACACCTGACCTTCATAGCTGCACGTTTTCTGCATTCGAACCGTCATGAATTGCAACCAAACTTAGAATGTGTGATGCCCCCACTCTTTACCTCTGAAAACCACCGTCCCACCAATCATCCCATGAAAATCAACCTTCTTATCCAATGGAATACAGGCAGACCCAGTTGCTGAAAATGCTGCAAATGCGCGTATAGCTGTTCTTAGAGGCGGGTGCCTAATTGTCGAATCCTATTTAATTCCGCTTGCAAATGACGGCTCTCTGAACCAATATGCTGAAAGTAAAGGAGGGGTCAAAACAGGGAAATCAAGTCCTTTCATAGAGTGAATACATGCTGGTTGCGTAGTCCAAGATTGACAGATGAGTCTGCCAGCCCTCTTGAGGCAAGTTATAAATTGTCCAATCCAAAACGGTTTTTTCTACAAGTAGGCAGGACTTGCTGATGACTCATGACAGTTTCTTCTTCGTTGGTACTGCCGGGTGTTGAATCGTCCTCTGGAAATCACAACGTGAGTAGCCTGTCTACAATTTTATAACACGAGGTTTAATAGAAAACATGCCGCTTATATATAGAATTGTTACTGTACTTGTTGGTTTGCTTTTAGGTCTGTAACTACACAGTGTGCAACACAAACATTCTCATTATCTTGTTAGGGATGTTAGGCCACTGGAAGATGTCAGCTAGCATGCTAGCGAGCTAGCTGAGTTAGCTAGTTTGTTAGCTAGCCATCTTATTTGCTGCACAGTTAGCAGAGCAGCGAAGCCAGTTTAGCCATGCAATAGCTTAATCTACTTACTAGCCAACCGGCTAGTACTCAACCTAGGGACATTATAACGACCATCGAACATGTAGATTCCTAGCACTGATGGCTGTTCGATTTCGCAAAGAGCAGTTCAGGATCAATGCCAATGTTAATTCACTTGTGTGTAAAGAAGAAACATTTGAAAATGACATCGTTTGCCGAATTATCCACGATGACGTCTGGAAATGCCTTTTTAGTCACATGCATTGGCTTTAACATACTGTTTTAAAGCGGCATCGCTTCACTTCTCCAACCCCGTCTCCCAGCATCTTTAACAACATCCACCTCTTGTTGGTGTGTCCTGTGTTACATTGAGTCCCTAACAGACTCTTATCCCCACCACACCTCCTCCCTCTCAATCCCTCTCTTCAGAATGGGCAGTGTTTTGGCTGCCAGCTCCCCTAACCCGCCGCCACCGCCAGCTTCGACTGGGGCGCTCCCAGGTGGCCCTGGGCTGACTATGCCTCCTGGGTTCACTATGCCCCCAGTGTCGCCTGTCCTGCCTGCTGGCAGCTCAGCCTCCGGGCAGCAGGGGGAGTCAGAGCCTCCCCTTCCCAACCCTGGGGCGTTTGAGGAGTGTCACCGCAAGTGCAAAGGTAACCAAATATGTTTCTGCCATGGCACTGGGGGAATATTGGATGCTATTGCTGTGTGTGGGAGGGTTATTGGCTGTCTGTGTGTGTGTGGGGGGGGGGAACATTTTGGACTGTGTCTCAGTTGTCTGCCATTTTGGTTTTCAGAGGTTTTTCCCATGCAGATGGAGGGGGTACGGCTTATTGTTAACAAGGGCCTTAGCAATCACTTCCAGGTCAGTAAGGGTCAACACTTCACTGTCAACGGCATCCATTTAATCTTTTCATGCTGTGGATTGAACCAATGCTGAAATGAATGAGATGATTGACTGATGCTGTCTTCCTCCAAAATTAGGTGAATCACACATTAATGCTCAGCACCCTGGGAGAGTCTAGCTATCGCTTCGGGGCCACCTACGTGGGCTCTAAACAGATGGGCCCCGCTGAGGTATTCTGGTGACCTCTGACCTCACATTTATACATGTGTGTGTGTATATATATATATTTTACACATTTGGTCAGGAATTGTTGTGGTCTAAAAGTCTGATTTTGTGTGCAGTCTTTCCCGGTCATGGTAGGAGACATGGACAACAGCGGTAGCCTCAATGCCCAGATCATTCATCAGGTCTCCGAGAAACTCCGCTCCAAACTCGCCTTTCAGGTAACGCTGATTATCTTTTTGTTCTTTTCGTTCAGTCTACCACCACACCAAGGCTTTCCGTGGTTAAAACGACAAAACTAAAGCAAAAAATCCTTAAAGTTGGCACTGCGTGAAGTCATTTTGTTTAGCTGTCACCTTGAACATTGGTCCTCTTTCTGTTTGCTCCCAGACTCAGCAGCAGAAGTTTATGAACTGGCAGGGGGATTTCGAGTTCCGAGGAGAGGACTTCACTGCTGCCGTTACCATGGGCAACCCAGACGTCCTTGTAGGCTCTGGTTGGTCATCTCTATCCCATAACTCTATTCAAGGCCATCTGGTTTTTATATCCACTTGGTTGTTTCACCTCAATTCAAAGCAATTTTACTTCAATTCAAAGCGATATTGAATATTCTCTCCCACTTTCTCCGAATAGGTATTATAGTATCACACTACCTCCAGTCCATAACCCCGTCCCTGGCCCTGGGAGGAGAGCTAGTTTACCACAGAAGACCGGGAGAGGAGGGGGCCGTCATGTCTGTGGCGGGCAGATACACAGGTAGCTCTGTCCTCTGACAGTACCGGGAATGATTCATATCACATGAACACAGAGTTCTCTTTTTCCACCTCTCCTCCAAAAGCTAGAGTTGAGATCCTGGTCTATGGTGTCAATTCTGTATGTCTTCCTATAGGCAGTAACTTCATTGCTACGCTGACATTAGGAGGAGCTGGGGCACATGCCTCTTATTACCACAAAGCCAATGACCAGGTATCACCCGAGATTCTCTTCATTCTCTTCCTCTTGTTTGCCCTGGAAGCAACTGCTTTGTCTTAGTTTGGCAAATGTGTAACTCTATTCATGCTTGTGTGTCCCGTGTCCCACAGTTGCAGGTAGGCGTGGAGTTCGAGGCTAGCACTCGTATGCAGGAAACCAGCGTTTCATTCGGTTACCAGCTCGACGTGCCTAAAGCCAATCTACTCTTCAAAGGTAAGGCTGGATGAATGGTTCTCATAACACTCGTTCCCCTCATTAGTAGCTTCCTTGTCACTTCCTGTCATCGTATCAGATCAGTGGTTAACGGCGTCTGATTGGTCTCTCCCTCCAGGTTCTGTAGATAGTAACTGGGTGGTTGGGGCGACGCTAGAGAAGAAGCTGATCCCGCTGCCCCTCTCCTTAGTCCTGGGAGCCTTCCTCAACCATCGCAAGAACAAGTTCCAGTGCGGTTTCGGTGTTACCATTGGCTAGGCGCTCTGCGACAGGGGGGGGGGTCACGCCCCCCTGATGGACTTCACAGAAAAGACAGACAAACGTACCAACAGCAGGCATGTTGAAGGCCAGGACTCGCTCCTCAGTCTCATGTTTCCTCGACTTGTCTCCAAAATCTGACTTTGCAAGCTAATTGTTTTTTTGTTGTTGTTGTTTTTTTGGGGGTCACATTGCAATAATGTGTCAAGACTAAATGTGTAATTGAAATGGTATGCCTGGAGTTACATAGTAATCAATGGAACAATCTAAAATAAAATTGAGCGCGCATTCATCCGTCTGCCAGTTATAAGACAACGAGGTGACGAGACTGAGACCACGAACATCAGCGACCAACTTGGCAGACAGCTGAACAGGAGGACGTAAAAACAAATGGTTTCTGGAAAGTCAAATTACAGTAATTGTGTGTTTAATTTGGTCAGTGCCTGTCCGGTTTAATCTGTCTTTGTTTTGCCTATGTTTTATTCCACACTGTTTTGTACTGTACGGTTTGTCTTGGCATGAAGTGAATGACAACGTTTGTGCAGTTTCTTCGGTTGGTTCAGTTATGTGATGAGAGCCAGGGAGAATGTCGCGGTTTTCAAGCTGTTTGTCTTTTATTTGTCATCTTCTAATGGTCAATATATATGAAACGATATATATTACCTGTATATATCTATTGGAAAAATAATAAATGCCATTTCTTATAAAAATCATTGTCATCTTTAATGCCCAGGGTTGAATAAATGACATTGACAAATACTTTACATTAGCATTGAAATATGTATATTCATGCACATAAATACTGGATAGGTTCAGATGAGTTTATCAAAAGAGTTGAGGTGTGGGTAAAGGACAGCAGTTTCATTTGATCTATCTTGTATGGGAGGATGTGGATAAGAAGTTCTGCTTCTTAACCACTTGTCCAGGTACACTAGATAATGTAATGCACACATTAAATGTGTAATATTGCACTCTTTCACTCTACAATGGCTTCCTCAGCCCAACAGCAGAATTTTAGAGTATGACAAAAAACTTGAAATGATAACTCAAGTGTCCAGTTCCAGCAACTGTGTTTACTGGCTGCCCTTGGTGAAGGACTCCCAGAGCGAGGCCAGCTGGACCTTCAGGTCCTGGGCGTTGACCTCCAGCTTCTCCAACTGCTCGCCGTAAGGGGCCAGACTCTGCTGGATCTCCTGGGTCTTCTGGGCCAGCTGGGTCTGGAAGCTCTGGGTCAGAGGAGCGATGCTCTGCTGGAAGGCCTCCAGGTTCTGCTCCATCTTCTGTTTCAGCTCGTCTGTCTGGGGAACCAGCAGAGACTGAAGCTCCGTCACGCTCTTCTCCAGGCTCTCCTTCAGCTCGTCGCTCTTCTGCTGCAGGCTGGCCTTCAGGGTCTCAGAGTCCACTCCCTCTGCGTAGGCTGCCATCTCCTTCCTCAGCTCCTCCACCTGCATCTGGATGTCTGTGCTCAGCTCCACGGCGTAGGGCTGCAGCTGGGCCCTCATGGTGCTCATGTCCTGCTCCAGGCGGCCCTTCAGCAGTTCAGCCTCCTGGGTGAGCTTAGCCAGCAAATCCTGAGCCAGGGGGGTCATCTGACCCTGCAGGGCCACACTGTACTGGTTGACAGCAGCAGCACTCTCAGCGATCCTGGTACTGTGGAGAGAGATAGAGAGAGAGACAGAGAGGGAGATACAGAGGGAGAGAGATACAGAGTAGGAAAGAGACAGAGAGAGCGTTTAATCCTGTGTTGAAGACATGCCTCTGTAGTTGTGGTTATGATGCTGTGCAGGTTGTTCTACAGTGACACGTACTTGAACTCCTGGCCCAGCTCAGACTGCTTGATCTTCTGAAGGGTGTCTTCAGCAGTGAGGGTCGCCTTGGCAACATAGTCCCAGAATGCATCTTTCACCAAGTCCAGCCTGGCTGGGTCCTGCCACAGAACGTTGGCATTGCAGCCTGGAGGAGAGACAGGTAGAGACAGTTATTGTAAAGTGTAAAGTGTGCTCAACTTTACATTAACATCATGTCAGGAATACATTTCTAAACGATTGAGGAACTCACCAGTGAAAACAGCCAGGGCTAAAACCACGAGAACCTTCATGATTGATCTTAACTGGTGAGAAAAAAAACATATTTGATCAATTTACGAATTATTATATGATTTCAATGACACAGAGTTCTGGACTAATTCTAGAAAATGTAAGCTTGTGTCTTACCTCTGAGAGATATTGTGCCTTGTCTCTTGGTCTGTCAGTGAGTGAGTGCTGTCCAGGTGTAAAACCTGGCTTTTTATGAGTGCCTTAGTGCCACCGTGAAGGACAAAGTCTAACTTCCAGTGCCATGCTGGTCTATGTTGCTGTCACTCCTTGACATCACACTTACACCTTCCCCTGACATGAACCTTTAGGGGACAGAAAGACACACAGAATCAGATTTTCAACATTCATCCAATAAATACAACTTTATTGCGACACTTGAAGTACTTGAAAGTCATTTATCTGTGCAAGTGATCCAGCTTTGGGCACGTGAAAGTGAGCAAACAATCATGTCAGAAATGACACATTCCTGGTTGATTAAATGGCACTTGACAAAGTTCCCTTTAGGTGACTTTACAGCTCACTTGCTGCCAAGAGTTTGAGACGTAGAAACTTAATTATTCTCCTTTAACTGTACACAGACAAATGGTACCATCTGTTACACACAGATGGTACTTTTCCACCCCACACACTCAAGCTGTATCAGTCAGTTAAGGTAACATCTGCTTTAAGTCACTGTAGTACAGCACTGTACTGAATGTGTTGAACTTTGGCTCTACAGTTCAACCCAACCCAGTGTAGTAACTTATCTTGGAGAGTAGTTGTTTTTTCACAGTTAAAGTTACACAAGTGACCAGATATGACCTCCAGCTCTCTTGAGAAGTCATCGATCACCTCATAGATCCATATTCATTCAAGCCTAAGTTAAAAAAAAAGAAGAGAAAAAGTTGATTTTATTATCATGTGTACGGTATAAAACAAGCTAGACAATGGCATTGTTGAGACATGGCAAGCAGTATCTGTGTAGCAGCGTTAAAAGATGAACGGAATTCTTTGAGTGAGCCAATCACAGAGACAGATACAGTGATTAGTTGGTGTATAGAATGACCATATGTTCTAAGTTTGTAAAAGACTGTGTGAGGGGTGAACGGGACCACCCTTCTGAAGGATTGTAGCAATACGTCCTCCGTCATGACTGGTCACAGAGCGCTCTGTTTGCTAATGTACCGTACAAAATAAATCACTTGTATTAAGCCGGCATCCTGACTATTCAAAATACACAGTATCGTCAGAATTTCAGTGTATGTGGCACAAAAACAAACAAAAAACAACAACATCTGAATCATGAAACTTAAATATTTATTGATTTATTGGGTTTCTATTATTTATGAGTGTAGGATGTTGTCATTGTATGAGGTTTGAATTGGATACAGTCTTGATGAAAGCTGATGGTGTTGGGTGAGTCCTGGTGGCTCACAGGGTAGAGCGCGTACCATATAGGCTAAGGCAATGCCGAACGGAACCCGGCTTCAATTTTAGCCCGGGTCAGTTCCAGCACGTCAGCCTCTCTCTTTCTAACAACCTTTCCTTTCTCTCTCTTCTCTCTCACTGTCACTATCCAAATAAATAAAACAGACAATGCCCCAAAAGTAACTTTAAAGAAAAACAAAACATGACAGTATAGACAAGCTGGTAGTGACGGGGAGGGACATTTGAACAAGATAAAATACTTAAGACGATACATTCCACAACAGATCACATCAGAGGTGATGCAATCACTCTTCAGGGCTTTGGTCTATGACCTTTGACCTCCTGTGGCAGTTCCTACAATACTTGTCCCTTTTACCTTTGTCTTTGCTGCGATTTGTTGATCTGAGATATAGTGGAATGACATGCACACGATTTGACTAGGAGACACAAAAACTGTTTGTCTATTCAAGGTAAAACACATCTGCACAACTGCAGGCAATGCGATCTGAGCATTATTCGGAGACCTCCCGATCTTTGACAATGACTGAAATTGTTTGTGTCACAGAGTCCTGGTGCTTTGACTAATAGGATGTGATGTGGAGGCAGGGGGAACAGGGGTGACAGGGGGACATACAGCAGGGCACTCACTCCTGGACTTTGTACCCATCTGCTTCTCCCAGCTTCCTATAAATATCCAGCAACAACCTTTACAGACCACACACACTCAGCACCTGGTGTAGACAAGACACAGGATCACTCAACAAGGTAAGAAATGTGTTACATTCTACAGAACAAGTATAGACTGTTTATATTTCAATATTAAGAGAGATGAGTGGTTGTGAATTGAGTGGATTTATTTTCCCCCAACAGTCAACTGCCATCATGAAGGTTCTCGTGGTTTTAGCCCTGGCTGTTTTCACTGGTGAGTTCCTCAATCGTCTAGAAATGTATTCCTGACATGATGTTAATGTAAAGTTGACCACACTTTACACTTTGCACTAACTGTCTCTACCTGTCTCTCCTTCAGGCTGCAATGCCAACGTTCTGTGGCAGGACCCAGCCAGGCTGGACTTGGTGAAAGATGCATTCTGGGACTATGTTGCCAAGGCGACCCTCACTGCTGAAGACACCCTTCAGAAGATCAAGCAGTCTGAGCTGGGCCAGGAGTTCAAGTAAGTGTCACTGTAGAACAACCTCCACAGCATCATAACCACAGCTACAGAGGCATGTCTTCAACATGGGATTGAACGCTCTCTCTGTCTCTTTTTAACCCTAACCCTACTCTCTGTATCTCTCTCCCTCTGTATCTCCCTCTCCCTCTCTGTCTCTCTCTGTCTCTCTCTTTATCTCTCTCCACAGTGCCAGGATCTCTGAGAGTGCTGCTGCTGTCAACCAGTACAGTGTGGCCCTGCAGGGTCAGATGACCCCCCTGGCTCAGGATCTGCTGGCTAAGCTCACCCAGGAGGCTGAGCTGCTGAAGGGCCGCCTGGAGCAGGACATGAGCACCATGAGGGCCCAGCTGCAGCCCTACGCCGTGGAGCTGAGCACAGACATCCAGATGCAGGTGGAGGAGCTGAGGAAGGAGGTGGCAGCCTACGCAGAGGGAGTGGACTCTGAGACCCTGAAGGCCAGCCTGCTGCAGAAGAGCGACGAGCTGAAGGAGAGCCTGGAGAAGAGCGTGACGGAGCTTCAGTCTCTGCTGGTTCCCCAGACAGACGAGCTGAAACAGAAGATGGAGCAGAACCTGGAGGCCTTCCAGCAGAGCATCGCTCCTCTGACCCAGAGCTTCCAGACCCAGCTGGCCCAGAAGACCCAGGAGATCCAGCAGAGTCTGGCCCCTTACGGCGAGCAGTTGAAGATGCTGGAGGTCAACGCCCAGGACCTGAAGGTCCAGCTGGTCTCGCTCTGGGAGTCCTTCACCAAGGGCAGCCAGTAAACACAGTTGCTGGAACTGGACACTTGAGTTATCATTAGTTTTCCATCATACTCTAAAATGCTGCTGTTGGACTGAGGGTGTTATTGTAGGGATGAAAAGTGCAATATTACATAAAACGTGTACCTGGACAAGTTGTTAAGGTTCCTGGTTAAGAACAAAAACAAATCTCAAAGAAAATATGCAAACAGTTTTGAACAGTATTATTTATTTCTTTGTGTGACTGTGTTCCTGTATCATCATATTCATGCATGAATAAAAAGTAACAAATTCAAATTGGAGTTTCTAATTGTCATCATTCATGAACTATCTTAAGCTACATGGGTTATATTGAAATATGAATATAAGTTACATAGAAGTTTCAACAGAAGTTTTACAGACCTTATTAATACATGTCATACACTGATACACGCATAGCTGACAGTTGATTTATAGAACTCTAATCTAAGCTTCCTTGTTTTAAACATTTCAAGTGATTGATTTCATCAAGTGTGTTTCTACAGGTAATCATGAAAACCAGTCTCACTGGAGACTATTGATTAGATTTCTGAGTGGCTCCAATAGCTATCAACCACACTGCCATGGAGACACATCGCCATGGAGACACATCCCCCAATCAGTCACCGGGTCATTTCTTTTATCTGTCTGGTGCCACGACTGTGTCTCTAAAGATGTTTATCAGCCTTGATGACTCCTAACCAAGTTACGTTTACTCTGCATTGCATTCAGCCAGTGCTGACCAGATGGCAAAAGTACACACATTTACATTTAGCAGACGCTCTTATCCAGAGCGACTTCCAGTAAGTACAGGGACATTCCCCCCCGAGGCAAGTAGGGTGAAGTGCCTTGCCCAAGGACACAACGTCATTTGACACGCCCTGGAATCGAACCAGGGACCTTCTGATTACTAGGCCGATTCTCTAACCGCTCAGCCACCTGACTCCCACACACATCCTTCACTCAAGTACAGATACTACGAAAAGTAGAAGAAAAAGACTGGTAAAGGTTGAAGTACTGAGTACACTTTTTCACTTACGTAAGATGATGTAAAGAAGTATGGGCATATTTTTAAGGGTCTAATTTTTTCGTCTAGAATTTTGTTGCCTCAAATTGTTTTGGGCTCAAAATATTTAGGCTCGTTTTTTGACAATTTTAAAGAGTTGAATTCAAAACCAACAAATTCGGTGATGTTTAAATTTCAATATTAAGTATTCAATGCCATTTAAAATTCTAAACATTATGTCTTCCATAATAGTGTAATAAGCTCCCATGACTTCCCATCTCTGGTGCTGACTGGTCTAAGTAACATGCCCTTTGTTCCAAAGACGATTGACTGCAACACAACAGTCGAGATGGCCATCACACCACAGTGGCATCTTGCACAATGCTACGTTTCTTCACTGTTTGGACTCTGGCCCCCCGGACCGCATCTTTCCTCCAGATAGCATACAGGAAATACTGTTGAGAGGCGCTCACCTTCTCAAATGATTCTTTATCTCATTCAGACAAGGAGGGCCCAGGTGTTTTCATTCAGCTAACTGTGTCGATGATTTCTATGTTTATCTTTGGGTTCTATTTGACTTTCTATTCTACATGACTGAGGAGTATTCTCTTTGACTGAGTGGAAAAAGCATTTGATTCAATGGTGGCAGGTTCAAATCCCCCGGTGCTGTATGTCGCTTTGGATGAAAGCATTAGCTGAATGGATGCATTATTTAAACAGCCATGACAGGATAATTTGGAAATACCCATAAATCATATCCACTGTTATATACTGTAACACACTTTTAGTCTCAGTAAGCAGAAACAAATCCATTATTCCACAGCACACTTTGACCAGAAATAGGCCACAATAATTGACACCATAAATGCAGAAGGTCAGATGGACTGTGTCCTGTGTAGTGTCTACGTATCTACGTTTATGGGTGGTGATTATAGGGCATGTCAGCTACAAGCCCATGCAGAGGACAAATGACAACATTCCGAACGTTGGCCTTTTGGTCTTTAAGATTTACAACAAATATAAAATAATAATCTATAAACACTGGTCTATTCCTTACGTGTTCTACGTGTGATTTGTACACATTTTTATTAAATCCAATAATGTAAAATAAACTTGATCACATTAAGTCACATGTTGTTTTGTGTCCTTTGATACATTGATAGTGCAGTGAGGAATAAATGTTGATACAGCAATAAAATGCCACTAATTAAGCAACTTTGGACTTGGATCAGCAAGTCACCTTAATATTGATACAACCACGGCTATATAAAAACTCTGGTCAATCACTCTTTCCTTGTCGACTCAACACCCCTGAGGAAGATCTCTGGTAAGTAAACGCCTCACTTTTAAGTACATTTAATCTTTATTAAACACAAGTTGACAAGTGTACTTGTTAAGTGAGTCAAATGGCTGAGCGGTTAGGGAATCGGGCTAGTAATCTGAAGGTTGCCAGATCGATTCCTGGCCGTGTCAAATGACGTTGTGTCCTCGCTCTGGATAAGAGCGTCTGCTAAATGACTAAATGTAAATGTACTTGTTTAATTCAAACTTCTCTGTGTGTGGCGACAGCCAAACTCACCATGAAGGTTGTGACCATCATCTTTGCCTTGGCTGTCCTCTCAGGTGACTTGGTTCATGAGAATTTTACCCCCCAAAAGTTTACTAATTAAATAAAAAACTTTTTTTCTCCATTGCTTACAAGTATTAAAAACCTTTAGTATTTATTTTAAGATACAACAGAAATACCATGCATTTAAATTAATTGAATTTTATTTTTAAAATACAAATACCAGCTTCGACTGTTTTTGGTTTGTTCCCGTGTGCTCCCTGCAGGTTGCCACGGATACGTGCTGCCTCAAGATGAGAGTAAAAGTTCCTGGGAAACATCCGTGGACCAGGTCAAGGATTACATCATCAACCTGAACTCCAAGGCTGATGACACAATCAAGAGCATCAGAAGCTCTAGGCTGAACAGGGAACTGGAGTGAGTATTTAATAAGGAGACAGAACACAGTCTGAATTCACACGTAATAGGGGGATAACCAGTACTTAAAAACATAGACTACACAAGGGGGCAGAGATGGAGGAAGCTATGCAAACCACATTCTACACTTTGATGCAACATGCCTGTGTGGGCCATTCTTATGCAGACACACATGACTAATGCCAATTATCCCAAAGTGTAAATAAATGTAGTTCCACATTATATATATACATAAGTATAATAAAAAAGCAACTACATATATTTCTTTCTCCAGTACCCTTGTCACAGACATTGTGGCAGAGCTAAACAACTACAAGACTGACATGGAAACCAAACTGGTGCCCTTTGCCCAGGACACCGCTGAGCGTGTGGGTAGGGACCTGCAGCTGCTGGGAGACAAGCTCAACGCTCACGTGATCGAAGCCAAGGACAAGTCAGTCCAGTACACTCAGGAATTTCAGACCATAGTGGAACACAACGCCAATGATGTCAGGACCAGGGTCAATGCCTACACCCACAAGCTGAACAAACGCCTGTCCAAGGACACGGAGGAGATGAAAAAGTAAGTTTCTGATAGTTGCGAGAGCACTGGACTTCATTTAGGGAGGATTTTACAGTAAGGTTCCTATTTCAAATGTATTATGGTTTCTTGGACTTCGTGGAATGCACTTATTGCAAGGTTTGTGTAAATGTACCAAAGCTTATGTCTTACTTTTGCCCAGTATGTAGCTATAATAATAATAATATAGCTTGACAACAATACATATTGTGTTCTTTATTAGATTTCAAATGCATAGTTTAGAGAAAAAAAACTAAAAAATCCTCCAACCGATTTTTGTCTTCAGGAAAGTGAACACCTACGTGGAGGAGGTATATTCTCGCGCGGCCCTCAGAATGGAGTCAGTGCAGGACCACTTGGAGCCTTACCTGAACCAGGCACGGGAGCGTACAGAGGAGAAGGTCTCCGCTCTCAACCAGAGGCTGCAAACCCACGTCGACGACGTGAAGGACAAGCTGCAGACTCGCGCCGACCACATCCGCGAGAAGTTCGACACGACCACTGAGAACCTGCGCACCACCTTCGATGGCAAGATGGAGGAACTCCGCAACTGGTACCAACCTTACGCCACCATGATCCGCGAGAAGTTGGGGAATCCCATCACCGCCTTGTAAAACTAAGGACAAGTTCCCCTCTGTGCTTTACATTGCAACACCTGACATTAAGGCTGTAATTGCGCTCTTAAATAAGGTAATGTTTATGTGGCTGTAAGGCATCAAATGTCTGCAATAAACAAATCCACCTTTATTCATTTTGCATCTCTCTATGAATGTAATCTTCACAAGACACTATTAAAGTCCATATGCTTACCAATGATGTGTAGCCTATGATTGTTATTGCTTACAATTATAGTAATTTTGAGAGGCAAGAAAATAATCTGGCAGGTTCCGATCACAGTTATGAATGAGAAGGTTAACTTGATGAATGGACAGGCAACACAAGTGAAACTGAGTAAGAGTACATTTTTATTTACAACAAACTTTTAGAGTCTAGATTACCTCGTACAAAAACAGAAATACAATCAGTTTCCATGGCCAAGACAGATGCATCTTAAAACTAAGAATGGTTTAACATAACTAATACAGCATATTCTTAAAAATGTTGGCATTCACAGTTTTTCAAACATTCTCATTTATTGCTAAACATGTGTTCAAAAGATAAACAGGATGTCCAAAGATAGAAAAACTTTCAATAGTGTCATTAAGTGATCCTTTACACAATTAAAATTGACATTGTTACATAAGCTCTAGAGACAGTGTTGGTCCTGAGAATATGAATCTAAATAAGAAATAAGGATCAGTCATTGATAAAATGTTTAAGATAAAAACTCAATGTTAAAAAGCTACTATCACACAAATGAAGGGAGAATTCCCTAGCCACCTATTCACAAGAAAAAAAATAAAAAATAAAATAAAAAAGGTTTTCATAATACTCCTCTGGCATGGTGCACATAATGATCATGAAGGTCTGAAACGACTGTGAAAGTAGCCTGGCAAACCACACATCTGAACTCATCACCCTCCGGCTCCCCTGTAGTCTCCGCAGCGGCTGAAACTTCGACAAGGTCATCGTCCTCGTACTCATCGTCCGCATCTTCATCCCTGGAGACTGCCTGACCACGAGGTGGGACATTCTGCACCAGGTCTCTACCCAGGGCACCACAGGAGGCGTGTTTCAAAGGTGTCGTTGCTTGGCAACACAGCTTGGCGTTGACGTCATTGAGGAGAACTGGTTGTTGATTTTGGTGTGGGCTGAGCCGACTGTGAGGGCGTCACTTCAGTGATGCCATTTGCATGACCGTTGTGTGTGTGCACCATGTCTGATGGACTGTTGATTGGGGAGCTGGGAGTTAAAGGAGTAGTTACGATAACTTGGGGATCTTCTGCGTCTGAAATAACGACTGGTGGTTCTGAGGACAGAACAGGGACCACATACAGTTGGTCCGGGTGAGGATACCGAAACAGGTTATTCCTCTTGGTGACACGACAAGTCTTTTTTTGTTTGGAGAACACAGGTAAGGCCTTCAGAATCCCTTTACTAGGAGTTTTGGATTGATGAGAGCTAGCCACCGTCTGAGGTGAACTGCTAACAGGTTTACCGCTTGCATTGAGATGGCAGACCTGATGAGCTTGTAGCAAATCTGTGCTCGTGAATCTGGCCTTGCATTTTCTACAGGGATACGGATATAGGAACGGTTCTACCGGCCCTGCAGGGAGGGGGTTCCGAAGAAGGCTTTCGTGGGTCTTCAAGTGGTCTTGCAAGGCCGAGCTGCTGCGAAACGACACGTCACACAGGAGACAGTGATTCGAGTTAGCGCCTTTGTGCAGCCGGCCGTGTCTCTCCAAGCTTTGAAAACTCGTAAAACATTTTCCGCACGTGTCGCATTTAAGGCATTTGCAAGGGTTGTGATGTTCACCAAGATGGGTGCTGAGGTCCTCGCTGGCGATGAAGGCTTTGGGACACAAAGGGCAGACAAAAGGGCTGAGGACCACATGCTCCTGCATGTGGTCCCTGTATGACCCAAAATAATAAAACTCCAACTTGCACTGAGTACATGGGAAGCACCTGCCTTTCTGTCGGTGCATCTTATGATGCAGCCAGAGCTTGTTCCACTGGTTGAAGGACTTTCCACACTGCGCACATGCGTATCTTCTACGAGAGGCGTTCGCCAGCAAACCAGAGAGCTTTCCGGCTGGCTGTTTCTTCTGGTGCTCTGAACCACAGCTCATCTCAGAGGAGGAAGCCTGAGACGATGGTTCCTGATGGTCGCCGGGCAACATCTCAGGTGGGTGTCCGAGCGTCCGACTCGGAGACGATGGCGGCTCCTGCAAGACTTCGGACAGGGATGCATTACATGCCCTTTCCTCCCCACTCTTTTTACAACAAACCTTACAATGTATAGTCGTCTTAGAGACCTGGTTATACTGTTGTCGACAGACCTCACATAGGTATAAGTAGACTTTGGTGTGCGTTTGCAGATGAAGTACATATTGACACCAGTGACGATGCAGCTGTTTGCAAATCTGACATTTAAAGAACATGGGGGTGTTGATCGGTCCGTCTACCCCTTGCTTAACCAGAAAACCGTCAAAGTCAACTGCACTCCGATCGACTTCATCAGTCGTCTCAGAACGTGCTCTGGAGGTTGGATGTGAGTGAAGGGATGACAAGCCACAGAAGGTGTCATCACAGCGGGCAGCAGAGGACAGCATCTCTCCTGAGTGTGTTCTGGAGTGGGCTTTCAGCTTCCTCAGCTGATTGAAGCCTTGGCCACACACGGAGCAGGCGTATGGCTGTGCATGCCGGTGTGTTCGCCCATGAATGTAGTAACTTGAGGACTTGTCAAACTTCATACCACAGATGCTGCAGATGTAAGGCTTCACAAGGCCGTTTGATGGCGACGTGTGAATTTCTGACGTGTCATTGAATGAAGAGTGACGTATGAGGGAGGCGCTGGTTTTCAGAGGGACAGGGGGGAGTGTGTCATTAGCAGGCATCTGGGCTTGAATGTCTCTTCCTCGTTTCTTGTTACCCATTAAACTGACCTTTTTGGTCCTTTTCATGTGAATCTTGAAATGGACAATCAACTCAGCTTTGTTTGGAAACCCTAGGGAACAGCATGGACACCGGATAGGGTCTGGTCGTCTGTGGATGTTGGCGTGCAAACGAAGTTTAGAAAACCGAGCGAATCTCTTGCCACATTTCAAGCACCTGTAGGGCTTCTTGCCTGTGTGAATGCACTCGTGAACTGAGTAGGCCGAGATGTGTCGAAATGTGCAGCCACAGAAACGACATGTAATAGGTTTTCTTAGTTTCACATTTGAATGTAGCAATGTGGAGTCGGCTGTTGACAGTCTATTCACAGCCTCCTTGTTTTCGTGAACTGTCTCTGAAACTCCTGTCTCGTCCTGGGCTCCACAAGTCTGCTGTCTGACCTTTTGAATCTTTCTGTCACATAATACATCCACGTTATTAGAAGTCATAGTTTCAGATTGGCTAGAACTTTGATTTCTATTGGGTGAATATGTAGACTTCCACAAAGTATTGTCTAGTTCAGCCACACTCTCAATAGTACTGTCTGAAAGGATTGAAATGTCTTTGGTATTTCTTCCCGAAGGTGAGGTATAGTGATTGAGGCCCGTCAACATGTTTTCGTGCTCAGCTGTTGAGGCCACAGCAAGGCCATCCTTCACCACTTTTGCAGTAAGCACCTTGTCACTTGGCACTTGCACTGATTCAAGGGGTTTGATTTCTTTTGAGAGATTGTTCCTGTTGTTCACTTTTCTTTTCTTTCGAGGCAGGCCTGGACTTCCTCTTAGACAGCTTTCCTCTTTGCTGCGGACGTCTCTTCCCCCCAGCAGGACTCACAGACTCTGACAGCTGTCCTTCGTCTGTAGAAGCCGCTGAAGATGGAAGAGGTGGTGTTGCACTGGAAGGTGAAAGTCTCGACTTTTTATGTTTCACGTTAACAGCAGCAGGAGCTAGTTTGTCTTCTGTCACGGTACTTTGCACTAGAGATTCGGGGCATGTACTCTGCATATTTAAGTCATCTGTTTTCCCCATGGAAGCTTTCATTACCCTTTTCTTCTTTTTTGGGCCATTTTCCATCTCATTGAGCATTCCGTCCATTTCTGTACATATGACTAGGTCTTCATCGTTTGAGACATTACAACCATTATGTAATTTAGGTTTAGAAGTCCTGACCTCTCTCTTCTTAGATCTCATTACTTTTTGTGGTTGTTTTCTTTTCAAACCACGAGCACTCACGGGTTTGGCTACCTGTCCTTTTTCTGAAGGTGTGGCTAGTGATGCTGCAACAGGCCGTGACACAGTGGAAGTCGGTAGACTTGGCATTTTGTGTTTTGGCTTCTCAGCAATGGTTGGATTTAACACAGGTAACAGTACGTTTTCATTTGCTGCATTGGGGTGAGGGAGAGCAGTGGATAGATTCAAGATGTTGGTTTTCATAATTGGATTTTTTTTCACCCTGCTTTTTTGCTGGCTCTTCTTTTCAGGGGGGTTTTCAGTCTCCGGATTTGAGGTTAAATCTGCATTATTTACTTTATTTCTTGAACCCTTTCGTGTTTGTGGTTCAACTTTGATTGTCAAACTATCCTTAGTCAGTGATGACACTGCCTTAGTTTGAGGTGTTTTTGAATGACAACTGTTTTTGTTCTTGAGTTTTGAGCCATGAACTGACTGAGAAGAACAAACTGGCATTTCTCCAAGAATAATATCAGCAGTCGATGAGTCAACTCCGTTAGTTTTCAAAGGAACTTTCCTTTTCCTTGATTTCTTTGCCTTTGTTGACGTGACACATTTCACATTAGTTTTCTTCTCTGATGGATGAAAATCTGATTGCTGTGGACTCTTGATGTTACACTGCTTCTTAGCTTTTCTGGGGTTTTCTGCGTCACACTCAACAGGTGAATGTTGCAAAGGAGACTCAGGTAATGAACAGCACACCCCAAATTGATCCGTTGTATTCAATAAGGGGATATCCCTTGCTTTTTTGCCTTTCTTGTATTTAGTACGTTTAAGCGGTTTCTGGTGCAGTGAATTGAGAGGGGTTATTACTGTTTGTGTTGAAATGCCGTTATCGTGATCCATATAAATATCCTCCTGAGGAACTTTTGAAAACATTGTTTCTAAAGCACCAATTCCTTGTTTGTTTTTCTTATTCGCTAGACTGTCCATCTTTCTTCTTTTGGCCTTTGTGGCCTTCTCTACGCCGTTATCTGTAGGCTCAATCTCAGGGAGGGTCTTTGTAGGAATATCGTGAGGATCAGAGCCTTCATAAGTGTTTTTTTTCTTCTTAATTTCACTGATTTTCTTGGGATATCTTTGCCCTCTTTTTATTTTTCCCTTGTGAAGACTTGGGACGTCAATTTGAGGGGCAGCCTTTGAACTACACATCCTTGTTGGGGAGGTTGTCGAAAGGGTACAAGTTGAATCTTCTTTCCTCAGGAAAGGCTCAATATGTCCTGATGGTGGTACAATGTGTTCAGTAGGATCCGTTATTTCAACAGGTTTTGTTGTTCTGGAAGATCGTCTTAAGTGTGGAAAATCAGATTCAGTTTTTTTTGTTTCTTTGATTACTTTCTTGTGTTTATGGGAGGTAACTTCCTGCTGAACTGTTGTAACTTTTTCTTCCAGCCAACCATCTTGTTTGTTGTTGTAAATAGCATCCTCCTTTTGCACCATTGTCATCAGTTTAGCCATTTTAATCAATGTTTTTTTCTTCAATGGTCGGCCAATTTTACGCTTTAATTGCAGCATATCTCCAATTCTCTTTAGTCCTGGCTCTTGAGCGCTCATAGACATTTGACTTGGGATACTTACAGCTGCTGTGCATGGAGAAATATCATCCTGCTTTCCCTTCATAGTGTCACTTTGTTCTGCCCTGTGCTCAAGTCAACATGAGGGACATTGTCTCCAACTTCACACAGCTCTGAAGGAAATAAAAACATAAGAAAAAAAACGATGTAAAGCTTGACCAATTTTTTTGGGGGGGATTAATAATTCGATTAAACGTTGCATCAACCCACCTTAAATTCTGTGATCTTCTGGCTTGAGTTTGTTGATTAATTAGTAGCTGCAATTGATGTCATCCAATGAGTGTCCGTCTTATTAAACTGTTGTCCAAACTCTCCATGTTGCCGTAGGCCAACACGAACTCAGGAGGAAAGTCACTAACAATTAAATTGAAACAAAGAGTTGTGTGTTATTATTAATTTCGCAATGAATACAGTACTTTTCTATCTTATCTTAACAACAAAAAACTTTTGGGAGCATCATCTGTGATGTTCTTTATGTAAAAATATAGAAATAAAAAGACACAAATGTGTAAATGTAGTCCGGGCTCAGCAATGTGATGAGATGTTATTATTAATTGCCAATAGAAGATAATTTACTAACCTGACTTAACTTAAAAAACGTTATTGTTGCATGTTACCGGTAATAAAGGATGTGAAACACGTGCACTTTTATCCCAAGATCACTTCCCCATTCACCAAACACTTACGTATACGTTCGGTCGTCTTGAAAAAACGCACATTTAGACAAACTAAAGCAGACTATCTATTTACATCGCTGTTATGTGTTGGATTTCTGAGATGTTAAAGCCCGGAACGTCCTCTCTTCCTTCCAGTGTTGTTTTCGTACGGTAAAGGAACCGGAAAAAAGTGTTGCAACCACTGCGCGCTTGAAATCAAAGTACCGAGTGTGTTTCCGAATGCTTCCATGTGGGTTCCATGTCGGAATGTTTTTTGGGAAGCCCGCAGTCAATTATTATAGCCCAAATAACCTAACTACCCTCCAATGAGCTAACTGCTATTAAATTAACTATCATGTATAATATAAGAAAACCAATCAATCAAAATGCCGACTTTTATTTTGACACCGTAATCTCAACAATATCGTCTCTTGCTCAGAAAACATAGCAAAAACGTATTTAATATCGTCAAAATTGTGTATGTGTTTGCGTCACAGGGGGCTACAAAGCATTAATTACATTGTATGACATCACATACAGTAATACTAACGAGTTCAAAAGTATGACTAATTATATCATTGAAACATATATGAGAAACCCATGTAACAAGCCATCTTCACACACACGACAAAACAGCCAAGGTCTGTGAAACTAAACCACCAAAAGACATGTGACAACGGTACAATGAAGAACAATTAGGGAACAAATATAACGTTTTTTTTTTATACACAAAAACCCGAGATAAAAGGATATAATGATGTTAAAAATGTGACTTTTAACTGGAGAAAACTCAAAAGATAAATTGTACATCTTAGGGAGAGTTCTACACAAAAGACACTATGGCTGCTTCCCAGACATGGATTAAACTTAGTCTTAAAATAAGAGAACATTTCCGTGAAGATATCCATTGAAAACGTTTTGAGTCTAGGAAAAGGCATATTCCATGTATGGGAAACTGGGCCTAGATGTATAGGGAAGAGAAACGCTAATTTGCTATACATTCAAAGCTTTGAAAATTAAGGCAAACAGAACAAGATACATCCTCTGTAACCAAGGAAATAACTGAAATTCAGGGAAACATTTATGAAAATTTGTTTTTACAAAAATAGCACTTTAAAGTGATTCAATACAGTCTGACACTTGTTCATCTTATTTCATAGATGATTTATACATTCCTGCGCCTTCCAAACATGGTAAGAAAAAAAGTATGCTCATGGAAGATCAATGGTATGGGCATTCAGAAGCATGAGTTTCAGTCATAGACTACATTTTATTACCAAAGTTAAACGTGAACAGTTTGCAAGTTTAAAAAGTGTCTGTGGGAACAACTTCATATTAGTAAAAAAATAACAAATAAAAACAACCATGAAAAATGTATTATAGACAAACACAAAAAGAAAAAAAACATTAACCAGTTAGTCAAGAAAACACAAGGATTTGAGAATGTCATCTTGTTAACCAAAGACAACTCAAAAGTAATGACTACTATGGGTATGTCGTTATAGGCAATTATCAAAAGAAAATACATCACAAGACAGTCAGCAAAACATAAGGAGTTAAGGAGAGATATCCCATTAAGAAAATGTGAACAAACATCCTTTTTTTCAGGGTTTATGTTTTCAAGTTCCTTTTTTGAGGCAACTTTTTTGGCTGAAGTCATCTCCCCACCACCCCAGATATCCTAACCTTAATCCATAGCTGCAACTGCAACCCCTCATACCATCTCACTTTCTTCAATAGGAGGGAAGCCCTTTCCATCATCTTTCTCCACTGCCTCTTCAGTACTGGCAACCACTGGGGCGATATCTTCCGGCTCTCCTTCCTTCTCTGCATCCACTGGCTGCTGCTCCTCCTTCACCTCCTCCTCCTCCTTCACCTCCTCCTCCACCTCGTTCGACGAAACTTCAGCTTTCTTAGCCTCCGCCTTTTTCCTACTGCTCCTTCCTTTAGTCTGCGGAGCTGCCTTGGTTGGAGAGTTGGTTTTCCCGTTGGAGAAGCGACTGTGTTTGGTTGAAGGTGCAACGTCAGTGTCTGGCCTCCTCCGTCTCAGTCTTCTTGAGCTTGCCAGAACTTGGCGGTCGGCCTCGCTTGCGTGGCTCCGACCTAGCGGCGTTTGAGGGAACGGCGGCAGGTTTTTTTTTGTCTTTGAAAGAACCCAAGGGTCGACCTCGTTTCCGTGGAGACCCGTTACTGGAGTCTAGGGTGCCGACGAGGAAACTGCGCAAGTGAGCAAATTTCTTTGACTCCGTCTTTTTGGGGCGTCCTCTCGGTCTGGGCTGAGCTGTGGGCGGGGGGTCGGCTCTGGGGTACTTGCGCGGGCGTCCGAGTGGCTTCCACACCCTCGGCCCTTTCTCCTCCTGCCTGGGCAGCGTGGGGTTCTTCCTGGGTCTCCCTCTCCTCGGTGGACTGGGATCCTTCTTGGCTTGGCCTCGCTTCTTCTGGGCCTGGCTTCGGCTCGTGAGCGTCCGCACCCTGCTGGGAGGGTGGTCAACCACTTTGCGCGGCCTGCCTCGTTTGCTTGGCACCGTGCCGTGGACCTTCAGCCCCGGGGGCTTCTTAGACCCGGATCCTTTAGGTCTCCCTCGTCCTTTTGTAGGGGGTGGAGTTTCATCGGCGCTCATTTCCTCCTCGGTACTGTCAGTGACATCTTCTTCCACCTTTTGCTTTCTCGGTCTCCCTCGTCCTTTTTTAGGGGGTGGAGTTTCATCGGCGCTCATTTCCTCCTCACTACTGTCGGTGACATCTTGTTTCACCTTTCGCTTTTTTGAAAAGGACCCCTTGGGCCTCCCCCGTCCTTTTTTAGGGGGTGGAGATTCATCGGCGCTCATTTCCTCCTCACTACTGTCAGTGACATCTTGTTTCACCTTTCGCTTCTTGGAAAAGGACCCCTTGGGCCTCCCCCGTCCTTTTTTAGGGGGTGGAGATTCATCTGCGTCAATTTCCTCCGCACTACTGTCGGTGACATCTTGTTCAACCTTTTGCTTCTTGAAGGACCCCTTGGGCCTCCCTCGTCCCCTTGTCGGTGGTTTGGAGCTGTTGTTTACCATGTCTGTCCCCGACTCTTCTCCACTCACAACTTGAGATTTCTTGCTACCTGACCCTTTGGGTCTCCCCCTCCCTCTTTTGGGCGGGCTAGGAGTTTCATTCGACACGTCTGCCCCCGACTCCTCACAACTGCCAGCCGCCTCTTCCTGTACTTGAGATTTCTTGGAGCCTTTTGCGGCACCCCTCCCCCTTTTGGGTGTGTCAGCGCTTTTGTTCGACCTGTCCGCTCCCGATTCTTCTTCACTGGCCGCAGCTGCCTCTTCCACCTCCGCCTCTTCTGCCTCCGCTTCCTCCACCTGCTGCTGCTTCTTGGACGTGGAGCCTTTCGGCCTGCCTCTCCGCTTCTTGGACTGCGTGGGGGCGTTGTCAGACGCGTCTGCCTCCGTCACCTCCTCGCGGCCAGCCGTCACCTCCTCGGCGCCGGCCTTCACCTCCTCGGCGCCGGCCGTCTCCTCCTCGGCGGCGGCCGTCTCCTCCTCGGCGGCGGCCGTCTCCTCCTCGGCGGCGGCCGTCTCCTCCTCGGCGGCGGCCGTCTCCTCCTCGGCGGCGGCCGTCTCCTCCTCGGCGCCCGGCGTCACCTCCTCTGTGCCCAGCGTCACCTCTTGGACAGGTAACTCCTCCTCAGTGTCAGCCAGCACCTCTTGGACAGGTTGCTTCAAGGAGCCCGATCCTTTCGGTCGGCCCCTGCCTCGCTTGGGCATCTTGTCTCCGTCGTTCAACGACTGAGGCTGGGGTTTCTTGGATCCTGATCCCTTTGGCCGACCCCTTTTCCTAAGAGGTGGATCGGGGCTTTCGTTTGACACGTCCGCTCCAGAGTCTACTTCATTGGCTGGTACTGACGCAGCTTCTTCTAGTTGTGTCTCTGGAACGATTTCATCTTCTTCCTTCTTGGGTTGGTCCTTGTCGTCACTCTGTACTTCTTCCGCAAGCAGTTTCTTCTCACTGTTGAAGGCATCACCGTGACCTTCTTCTAGTTTAAGAACCTCCTCCATATCCCTGCTTTTAGTTCACAAGATGCTGAAATGAAACAAATTTAAAGGAAATTAATGTTTAAAAGTGTAACATGACAATAATTGCAAGTAATTCACTGTCAGGTAATTACTAGTGCTGTCAGTTAAACGCGTTAATAAAGGAAAACCCATTTTATGCCGCACAAACTTGTTTTGGCTTGCGAGCCGGCTAAAGAGTAGTAGGCTAACGTTACTTTTTGAGTGGATGGCGAGTGCGAGACGCCAACATGGATGCCAATAAGTTTCTGAATGGAAAGTTTACTTTTAAAAAGCTGCCAAATGGTTCCATTGACAAGACCAAAGTGATCTGTGTGTTTTGTCGTTGTGAACTGAGCTATCATCGCAGCACGTCGCCAGTCTGAAATACCACTTGATGGCCAAGCACACAGCTGATGCGAATTCTCTGCCCCCTCGTCAAAGCCAGGAGATTGCAATGTTGTTTTCAATTTAAAAAAACATTTGCACTAAGAAATCCGATCAATTTTTCCATGTTGATATATCTCTCTTATAAGAGCATTAAAATGAGAGAAAAAAATAATGGGACAAAAATAAATCAAGGGACATTTAGACTAGATAATGTGCGATTAATCGCGAGTTAACTATGACAATGTGATTAATCGCGATTAAATATTTGAATCGTTTGACAGCACTAGTAATTACATAGATGACGTTACAATACCTTATGGTTTAGCAAAATGAGCTAATTTACACCAATGTTCCAGGATTTGTAAGAGCTCATTCTTATGTGACGTTCTAATCTGCAATGGAGAACGTAGCAAGTCGGACACTTTGTTGCAATTAGATTAACGTTTATACATATATATATATACATACATATACAAATTTATAATAAGCAGAAACGCGTTCCATTACATGGTGTGTTTAGTTGGCTAGCTAATTGCAACAATAGAAACCGACGAGAAATGTTCCTTTTTAAAAACACAACTCCTAACGTCGGTCACTCAGCTGTATACAATGATTTATTTTGTATATATCAATTATATTTTAGGGTCAAACTACATTACGTGGCTAATCTGTTTACTGTTGTCTAACTGCTATCCTGCGCGAGTCCCAGACGGAGAGGGTTTAATATCGTGATTGTGAGGGCTTCACCAAAAACTTCTTAAATCTTAAGACACCGGTGGACCACAGCACAATTAAATCGGTTAAATATAATACATGTGCAGACAGATCTTTACTGCCGTTGTACTTTGTGTAAATTATTTGTTATTTTTCTTTCGTTTAAAAAAATAACCATTCGAGTAAGAAAATTAACATACGGGGTCTGATTTAGGGGGTGACCAACTTGGGGTAGCAAGCTAAGTTACCTGAGAGAACAGAGATACTGTAGCTAGGCTACAACAGAGATACTGTAGCTAGGCTACAACAGAGATACTGTAGCTAGGCTAGTTTGTTCCTGATAAGTGGCTGAATGGCTAACGATGACAATTTTTTAAAGTTCCAATGGTCCTCAGGGACCCCCTTGTCCTGCATGTTTGAGATGTTTCCCTGTTCCAACACACCTGATTCAAATGAATGGTCGTTACCAGGCTTCTGCAAAGCTAGATAACGACCCATTCATTTGAATTCGGTGTGTTGGAGGGGGGAAACATCTAAAACATGCAGGGCAGGGGGGTCCTTGAGGACCAGGGTTGAGAACCACTATCCGTGCATATATACATTTCACAAACTGCTAACCCAATTCTACTAAATGCACACTGGTTCATGTTTAATATGAAACAATAATTAAGCCGGCCTAGCATTATGGCCTTGAACTAGTAGTAGCTACTCTTGTAAGCTGTTGCTTGTTGGTCTGGCTACTGTAGTAGCCTACTACTAATGCTAGGCTACTTGCTTGTTGTGCGACACGCACTTCCAGCTATTAGACTGAGCCCTGTGTTCTCAAATCCTTAACGCGAATCACAGTTTGTGAGGTAAATTATTGCATAAAAACACATTGCCTCACCTTACAATTTTTTTTATCAACAAGACGTTTGTCTAATGTTAACGTGTCGTCTTTGTAGGTTGGCGGCAAGATATGTTCTTCTTTCGCTTTCCGGCATACTGAGCGCAGAGAGCGCATTCTACGACAGGAGGAGTTTGATTGGTTAATATTTCCGGAAATCCGTCACTGCTTCTGGAAGAAAAATAACCCATCCTTTCAGTTCCGCACATTATTTGATGCCAGTTTAAATTACTACTCGGTTATTTCAGTAACTGTTATTCATCAGACTTTATTCAACGGTTTGTTGTTGTAAAAACATACTCATGTTGATACAAAAAAGTGGGAAAAACTGGTAACACGCTAAACTCAAATACACAAACAGACGCACAACACACACACATACCTTAAGTATTGGAGCTGTAAAACTTATTGACACATATCAATGTAATTAAATGATATATATAATATGACACGCCGATGAAGGACTCTGGTGGGTAGTTACAGTGCTCCCTGGTGGTTGTTATGCTATTCGATGGTTGCTACCACAATGATTTTTTGTTCAGTTTGGCTATTTTGAAATTAATTTGTAATTCAAGATGAGATCCCCACAATTTTACTATACAATTAAACCATCAGAAACATTATTTTTTTTACATGTATTTTACATTGCACATCTTTTCTGGATTTGTCCACCAAAATATATAATTTGTGGTCTTCAGTCAAAATAAAATCAATATTTAAAAGTCTCTTTAAATGAGTATTTACTCTTTATTAGGATTTATTCACTTAATTTCCTCACTGCTTAGACCTTATATTTATCATAGCGTTAAAGTCAGGAAAGGAAGGGATGTTGCGGAGAAAGGAACAGAATAATAAGGTTGGAACACAGGCAATTTAAGAATATTAAAAAGGAAATATGCAAATGTGGCATATGTGGTTGAGAGGTTCAGAAGGAGAGTGAAAGAGAGAGAGAGACACAGATAAAAGCTGAAGAAGCAATCCCAGACATTGTGCATGAACCTGCTGCCCCCTGCTACCCCCCCCCCCCCCCCCACCCCCCCACCCCTCCCCCGTGTGCTTCGCCATGGTTACTGGGCTCCCAATGCAGGCAGTTAATGTTTTCTGCTGCAAGGGTGAGTTGGTTACTAATGGCTCCGTCTGTCTTCAGCACAACTGATGTCAGCCATCCCAGGATGCACTAGCACAGGCAGAGATCCAAAGAACCCGATTAATAGATCATTTGAGACTAAGTGATTCAAAGGGAAAATATTTAGATTTTTTTCATCCATTTATTAAGGATGTTTTCACACAAACAGCACGAAATGTGCTCTGTGAAACATGCTGTCATACATTATGTACCTATCGTGTCTTGTGTATGTACTAAGTAAGTAGAAGCAGTTGTAGAAAAAAAGGCTTCTATTAACAATATAGGAATGATGTACTTTAATTATTTTTGCCAAAAGTATTTTGGTTTGAATAAATATGGATTAAAATAAAGAAATACAATTACTTTTCCAGAAGTTTCTTTATTTGAGGCAAATACATTCTTACAATGTTTTGTCAGCTCGTTGACACATTTTGCAACACTAGGTGATAAAAAGTATTTTAATCATATTCGATTGTTTTGTCTTTAGAACTTAAAATATCCATGTGGAAAACACTGCATGCTTGACCATATAATTGGCTGTACCAATGCTCTTAACAAAGAGGGCCAATAGGGACTTAAATCCATTCAAAGGTCACCTTCCTGTCACAGCTTACAATAAAGTGTATCCAAAAAAGGAGGGTTTGCAGATGTCAGGAGCCTGATTTATACGATCTGGGCATCTGTCTGGTTCATCGCCAAACGTAACTTCTCTGGTTAAACAAAGCGCCCGTTTCCTCCGTCTGTCTGGGTGCATACGAGTGCTGCCTTGTTCCCAAGGACCTCACCTGTGACCTTCTATGTCAACACAGGTTAAGGGTCTCAGGGACAATGTGGACACACAGACCGCTCGTGAAATAGGGGGTTTTGGTTCTGGGAGCGAGACGGTATGAAAGTGCTTGGGCTTCTTCGCCGCCAAAATGGCTGATCACCACCTCTGCTGCTTTCTGGAAGGAGATGAAGGAGAACAGGGATTACTGAGAATCCATAAGAAAGAGGAAAAACGTACACACAAGTACACGTATGGTTTACGTGATTTAGCAGAGAGCACTGATTTGCTTAAGTTAATGCACACGTCTCAAACAGCCTCTCTGTCTGTGCTATTGTGTTATAACACGCTGCCCTCTGGTGGCAGACGTACATGATGGCAGCCACAGGCAGCCACACACCCTGACAGTCTATTGAAATGCCTAATTTTCCTTGTTAACTGAGCTTCAAATGAATATTGTAAGGAGACCTCAGGGTAATCATAGCTGATAAACACATTGCGTGGCTGTATGTATGGAGTTCCACAACCCAAGCAGTGCAGCAACAAGGCAGACATGTATGCTCAGCAAATGCCTGGTGCATGTAAAGCCAACTGTCACATACTATGTAGTTAATAGGTAGACTTGGGCTATCATTTCATGTGATTATACATTCATCTATTAATCGATGCAGTCATAAATTATTAAACATCGATGAGCGTTTTACTGACACATTACCATTGTCGTTTATTAGTTAATATGCGCCTATCGAAACAGAGGTCAAGCAAAGCTTCAAAATAGCAAGCAGCAATGGAGGGACGTCTATGCCGCGTGCATGTAAAAGATGGCGCACGGCCTAGCCACGAAGCAAACCTTAATGAGACCCAGGAAAACCTGCACATCCTCCCGACAGCATCCACGTCCGCAGGTACGCGGGGCTACTTACAGTACAGTGCAACACCGGCAACACAACTCAACAAAAGGCGCAGTCAGCATGCAGGCTGTGTGAAACTGGACTCCCTCTCTTGCCTCTCTTTGTCCCTCTGGTCCGAGCTATTTTCCCTGCCCCACTTTCAACGGCTCCTTTCTCTCCAAAGCCAAAGTGCACAAGAGGACAGTGGGCAGATAGAGAATCTGAGAGATGAAAATGCACCGGACATAATTTGTATATATATATATATATAAAAAAAAAACATTTTGCAGTGAATAAAAAAGGCAAGGATGAACGCGAGGGAGGAGAAGAATGGGAAAAATGGCGGACGGGACAGGTGATTCGACTACCGTCTACCGCCTGTTTGTTTGCTGGTCCGCTTAAATAGTTGTGAACTCACCATTCCGCTTATAGCTGGTGCTGAAGATATGTTCTTGACAGAAAACACACACTCATACGCAAATTTGCGCACCCACAGTGCATACAAGTGCTCACATGCACACATACACGAGCATTGTATGCACACAAACACTCACAAAAGCACACAGCCTCCATGAGCTATTGATCCATTTACCCCTCTAAGAAAAAGGACAATGATTCCGCCGGAAAAAGCTAATAAAGAATAATAAACTCAAGCTTTCAACATCTTCTCAGCCATCCTTTTCTCAGTGCTCTGGACGCTAACTGAAAAAGCGGTTTCCCGTTGTATTCCCTTTTCAATTCCGCTCTCTCTCTCTCTCTCCCCCCCCCCCCTCTCTCTCTCTCTCTCTCTCCCCCCCCCCTCTCTCTCTCTCTCTCTCGCTCTCTTTTTTTGTCTTCCCTATTCCTCTCTTTCTCTCCCAGGCTCTGTCCCTGGCTCTGCCCATGACTGTCTCTCTCTGCCAAGTCACATCACTAATTCTCCAGGCAGTTCAAGTCCAAGCAGGCAGCCTGGGAAGACAGGTACACACACAATCGCATTGGTTGGATTTTCTACAGCTGTACCAACAGCTCAGTCCCCCCACCCCCTGCTACAGCCACGGCTGCTCCATCCATGACCCCCCTCCCTCCCCTTATAAATCTGTGTCACCTACATACTGTACACCGCACATATGGACGGGCGAACACACACACACACAACTGCCTTCCTTGCTCTTTCTCTTCATCCACTGCTATTTCACCCCCCACCCCACCCCACACACACACACCCCACACAGACAGACACACACAGACACACACACACCACACCCCACACCACACAGACAGACAGACACACACACAGACACACACAGACACACACCACCGACGCTAACCTGAGTGTTATCATTTCCCAGGGCGTGACGTTCTGTCTGGTCCATCTTGCAGTCTGCTCTCTCACGCATGTGTGGCGTCCGCATGCGCGCGCGCGTGTGTGTGCTCGTACGCGGTGCTCATGCATCTGTGAGAGACGGAGTGACAGAGGAAATGTGTGAGACAGAGGAGATAGGAGGAGTGGGTGAGAGAGGCAGTGTAGGGGCCAGACTAAGGCTGGGAGCGTGGCACAGTCTCAGGAACAAAAGCCAACATGTACAGCCTAGCTTGCCTCCAAAACACCTCCACCATAAACCAATTAGCCCTCGGCAGGAATATAGATTGCAAAATCCTTTTTTTTTTAACAACTTTCGATTTGAACAGAACAGTTGGAATCCTAACTGTAAAATGTGTCAACGGGCTCTCCCTTGATGCAAGTTTTGTAAGACCAATATGTGTCAGCAAACGTTTATATCCTTTTGCACCGTGAATGCAAAAGGTAAAACAACCAAAACCTATATTATATGAGATACAAAACACAGAAAATGTCACATTGTGTGAGTGTCACCCATTTGACAAAGGTTGGAAAGAAATGCAAATGCCGCAATGCCAAACGAAAGTTGGCCGGACCTTCGTATTTGACGACAAAACGCAAGAAAGACACAAGAGTAACGAAAAGAAAACAGGAGGCGTCAGTTCCATTGTCCCCGTGGTTCTGTTCCTCACCTCCGACGGGGAAGGAGACAGACTCCTTCTTTGTGCGCCGTCTCACACAGAAAAGAGCAGCGCCGCGCTCAGACTGCTGATACAGGCTCTTTCCCCCCTCCTCGCTGGAGCGCTGCAACGCAATGCGGATCCTGACTGTCTGAGCCACTCGCCAGACACACTGGGGGACCGGGGGGGGGCGGGCGGTGGGGGGGGGGGGGGGGGGGGGGGGGGGGGGGGGGGGGGCGGGGAGCTGTAAGGAGAGGCGGAGGAGGACAAGACGAAGAGAGAATGGAGGAGGCAGGAGTGGGAGGGAGTGAGGGGGAGCTGGTGTACATGCCCCCATGCTTCAGTACGTGGTTGATGGCAGCCTCCACAACCACGGTAGTCTGAGCCTGAGTTAGGACCCGCAGCCCAGCCAGGGGGAGGTCATTTCTCATCGATACGCCACCACTGTGGACCTACAATCATGTGTAGGTTAATACTGTATGTATTTGTCTTTGGTTAATGTGTGAAGGGCGGGGGGGGATCTAATGCAGGTATGTGCAGGCTTGGATGGTATGATGAACTACTCACAAGCCTCTCAGACTGCACATGAACATCAAGTACAACATCAATCTCCCAACATCACTGATACGCCACTGAAAGCGACCATTTAACATTCCACTTATTTACAGAGGAGATGCTTTAATCCAAAGCGGTTTATAAAAGAAAGTGCATTTACAGCAGGCAACTGAGGACTTGAAGTGCTAGAGTTAGTCAATACTGCTGTCAGTATTTTCCTCACATGACAAGATACTGGTGTCAGTCTTTTGAGTTCCACATTCAAGCCCCTTCTGTGTAAAAGCCAAGACTCATTTCAATATTGGATTACGGTCATTTCAAGACTTGCATGAACCTAATTCATTAATGGTGCATTACAGCATTTCTTTATTCAGTTTTGTAAAATAGAATTAGAATCTAATCTGAGATTGGTCATTACTTTCATTTTCCGGTCTACAGTGATCACAAATTCCAGTTATTCAACCACACTCACTGAATGTATATTTTTGTATAACAATTTTGCCATTATTACTATTAACGAATGGACAAAACATTAGTTAGCCCACAATCCACTACAATGTCTGTTTTTACATGGTAAACCTTTTCAAAGGCCACAGAGATCAAACAGCAGCCCAAGGTAACAGCCCTGTGATACCTCCAGATGTCCTGTGCTGACAGAATATAGACCCTGGTCTTCATACTCACCACAGAGCTGGGGTCCACCGGGACGGAGGTTTAGGTGACACCGCAGGGAAAGCTAGAAGGTTGTACAGTTATCTCCAGGCTGTTTATTATGCGAAACCATACAACCAACTACCTCACGCCGCGATGCACTCCCAGGAAGAGGACATCGCTGGGTCTTCCTGGTCGCTGCCTGTCCGTCTCTCTCTCTCTCTCTCCCTCTCTCTCTCTGTCACTCTCTTTTCTCTTTCATTCTCTCTCTCTCTCTCTCTCTCTCTCTCTCTCCCCCCTTTCCCTCTCTCTCTCTCTGTCTCTCTTTCACTCTCTCTCTCTCCCCCTTTCTCTCTCTCTCCCCCTCTCTCTCTCTCTCTCTCTCTCTCTCTCTCTCTCGCTCGTCTCTTTTATCCTCACTCAGTCCTCAGCCCTCCCCACATTTCTCATGTTGCTCCAGCTATTTCGAGGCTCATGGAAACGTTTCCGATGGGCATTTAACCTCTGATTAGTCGTCGCCCCCCCCCTCCCCATCCCCCCCCAGTGTGTGACATTTCCATGTGCTTGTGATTTTCCATTTCCATTGTTAGTTCGGTGTGATTTCTGTCAGCCGACAGTCTCCGTATGAAGAGACGGCACTCGAGAGTCTTCCCACCCCGGCACGCCTGGGGAGTTGTCTCCCTCCAGTGGCAGGACACTGAACTGCAGGAGTCCCTCCTCCCTTCACAGCAAGACCTTCACTGTCTCCAAGCACAAAACCAAGCACTTTATCAACAGATGCAGCAAAGGCTGTCTGACCTACTTCAACAACACTGCAGTGCTTGGGAAATGCTCAGATCTGACGGTTATTATTCAGTGGAAGAAAAGTCTGGAAATGGGACTTTGTAAACTATTATTGACATTGGCAAGCTGAGGCTCTAACCTTCTCATAGAAGCAGTAAATGTGTTGCTGCTGGTAGTCAATGGTGGTGTTTTGACACCTCTAAATTGAACTTGAAGGACTCATTATTACTTGATAGCTGGAGTTCCTAGATGTTCAGGTCAAGGTAAAAGAAAGGACAGCTTTGACTGAAATGGGAACATGAAATGGGACTTCTGCACATGGGCGTCAAAGAGAATGAAAAGGCATTGTGTTGTATGTGAGGCATCTGGAGCATCTAACTTGTTCTGCTCGTCGGTTCTGAGAAGGCTGTGGCCTTTCATGAAAACCTCGAGGCCGAGTGGTCGATAAACGCAAGTGAAGTAAGCCTCTATTGGCTGAAGAAATTCCCTTTTGCCACATTTGCGCACACGTTTTTTTCTTTGCCTGGCAGAAAGGTCGAACCTGTTATGAGAGATGATTTCAAACCTCTTAACTAAGAGCGGGACCAATTGGTTGTGTCTTTGATCTGTGTATTGATGTTATCAGGCAGCGCTTTGAGGAAGAAGCACAATGGAGATGCTACTTATCTGTATCTTGTCTTCTTTTCCACTACTCGTTTTGGACGGCATCCAAATGCTAACCTCCTCTCTGTCCTCCTCCCTGGCTCTCCCCGCCGTTCTAAAATCCCCCCTCCCTCCCTCCCTCCCTTCCTCCTCCTCCTCCTCCTCCTCCTCCTCCTCCTCCTCCTCCTCCTCCTCTCTCTCTCAAGCCTCCTACTTGTCCTTCATATTCTGGCCCAAAGTTCTTTTTTTGTAATTTAAAAAAAACCTTCCTTGGACAATCCCTCCCCTGGTTATCCTCCTCATCCCCCTCTCCATTCCTCTCCTCCCCTCGAAATCTACCTCTCCATCTCATTCGCAGTCGAATCACGCATGCATGCGGCGTGGTTGTGCCAATGCCAGTTCTTTGCCAGTTTTTCTGTGTTTGTGTGCCAACATGGATCTGATGCAAAGTCCCTGAGTGGGTGCCAGGGTGGTGGTAAATTCGGGTCCCAGTTGGTTAAGGGTCAGGTAAAAGGCTTTGAGAATTAATGATCACACTCTTGAATGAGAAAAAACGAATTAGGCTGCATGAATCACGGTGCTATAGCGACAAACAACAAAACAAAACCTTGTTGTAACGTGAGAGAAGTCATCGGTAAATACCTAGACTTATTATCGACAGAATTAGTCTAACAATCATGCACACTGTCCCATAAACATGTTTTTTTGGTTTGAGTCAGAAAATCTGCAAAGGCACTGCGCCATTAGGAGAAGGTGAAAGCAAAGCCCAGCCGTCGTCACAATCCAGATTTGGCAGTTGGAAGGTGACTGATCGACGGCCCGCCTTCACAGCTGTTTGGGATTGAGCAGAGCGGCTCTCGGTTGAGACTCGACAACAAACAGGATCCCTGTGGATCCTTTGGGAACAGGCGTAGAAGGGGTGAAAGGTCACGGTTCCAGTGGCCGGCAGCTCGTTGGAAACCCATGCCGAAAAGAAGGAGAAAAAGGCCTTGTTTAAATAACACCAACAGAAAGACACACTGGTTGTTTTCTGCTGGCGAAAGAGGAGAAACGTGGCCAGTACGTCTCCATTCAAAGGAGCAGAAGCTCATATGAAGGTGTAAAGGATATAATGGAGTCTTAGCCGTGAGGGAATACTTCACCAAGAGCACACATGGAGATGCATCCTGACCTGACTGACTGAGGATGACGAGGACCAAATCGATTTGACAGTTCACTGAAAAAAGCGAGCTCGTGTATCTCTCTCCACTGGCAACTACACGTCAATCATTCACAACCATTTTCACCGGACACGAAGCTTGAAAAAAAAACTGTCATTCTCTGGTGACAGGTCCACATCTGACACCCGCTTCGAAAGCGACGTCTCCTGTGAGGCCTGTGACAGCCAGCGTCAACGGCAACCAGCCGAGGAACAGGCAGAAGTCTCTGCCCGACAGAACACACAAAACCACCAAAGAAGTCTCTCACGTTTCTCTCACAGCCCAAACATCGAGTCTTGGGGTGAAAACTGGAAACCCAGACGGGGTGGGACTCCGGCAAAGGGTGCTGGGCGTGACGTGTGAGCTGGGCGTGACGTGTGAGCTAGGCGTGACGTGTGAGCTGGGCGTGACGTGTGAGCTGGGCGTGACGTGTGAGCTAGCTGTGATGTGTGAGCTAGGCGTGACGTGTGAGCTATGCGTGTGACCCCACCAGGGTCGAGGCTCTCTCAGTGGTTCTGATGTTCTCTGCCTCATGTTTTCGTTGCCGCGGGCGCGGCTGTGTGACGCTCGCCTGCCGTCCAGGAGGAGGCTGGAATGTGTTCCCCTCCTCTCCCGGGTCCCACCCAGACCCCCACGCATGTGTGTGTGTGTGCCGGGACTGAGGACCACCGAAGAGACCTACGTTCTCCTTCTTCAGCCGGCTGACAGCTTGATTCAGGGCCAGGATAAGTATCTGCGACTCCCAGACCATGAATTATTAGCCCTCTCAAGCTGGAAGACGCCGCAGAGCGATCTCGCCCAAACCCCCTTTTTTTTCTTTCTCTCTCTCTCTCTCCCCATACCTTATTTACAAAGGCAGCAAATAAGACGTTACCATGGGAACGCACTGCCAGGCAACCTCAATAGCTTGGCGAGATGCCCAATGGTTGCTAGGGCACTGTTGTCAGTGGCAATTGGGTAGTGTGCCAATCCTGCGAACGTCTGTATCTGACTGTGTGGGCATGTGTGTGTGTGTGCGTTCGTGCTTGTGTTACCTTACCCTACCCAGAAGGGGTTCTGAAATTCTTCTGGTGGCGCGTCCTTGCTTGGTGAGTTCCCCTCATAGGTCACAGCGTTCCTGGAACCAACAGAGCAAGGTCACAGTC
Organism: Thaleichthys pacificus; assembly: GCA_023658055.1. Lineage (NCBI taxonomy): Eukaryota > Metazoa > Chordata > Actinopteri > Osmeriformes > Osmeridae > Thaleichthys > Thaleichthys pacificus. The sequence continues at coordinate 11,900,149 of CM042861.1, read as the reverse complement.
TTATACTCAGGACACTGTCAAGACGCTGTCAGGTGTCAGGTGGCTGAGCGGTTAGAGAATCGGGCTAGTAATCAGAAAGTCGCTGGTTCGATTCCTGGCCGTGTCAAATGACGTTGTGTTCTTGGGCAAGGCACTTCACCCTACTTGCCTCAGGGGGAGAATGTCCCTGTACTTACTGTAAATCGCTCTGGATAAGAGCGTCTGCTAAATGACTAAATGTAAATGTAAGACATCAATAAATCCTTTCCCCGCCCTAGTGTTCGCACCCAAACTTCCCCTCACATTTTCACTGCATTTTAATAGATATTAGAGACAATAGCGAGATTCAAACTAAATTGCAATGCCTTCAAGAGCATATCGAAGCATTAAATACATTGTCTCAAACAAACAAACGGGATCTTAAAAAAGAAATTCTCGCATTACGTTATTTACAAAGAATAAACTGATCTTGAAATACAAAGCCACACACAGATGGCTTAGTACAAAAGCAAATTAATAAATAATACATTCACGGTAGAAGATACACTCCTCTGTCATAAATTAAACAGCAACGAGCCAAAAACAAATGTAATAATGAGGACATCTCGACTCACAAAGAAAGGCAGAGAAGTGGTCACGGGTGTGAGCGGGTGTGTGAGTGAGTGTGCGAGCGAGTGTGTGTGCGAGTGTGTGTGAGTGTGTTAGCTGGAACGCCAGGACAGCGTGTGTCTCTGTGTCTGCCCGGACACAAGAGAGAGCTGAGGGTGGCCTGCGGGGAATCTTGTTTGACAGCATCAGTGGCTGCTTGGCCCCCCCGCCTCCCCCTTCCCCCCGCCCCCCCCCCCCCACCCCTTTGAAAACCCACCCCGGCTGAAGATGTATGATCGGGCACAAGGGGGTGGGGTGGGGGGGTCAGAGGGTAGGATCAACAGTCTGCTGTCATGGCAACATGATGCCACTAACCACAGATCGTGAGGGAAAGAGGATAGTGTGTGTGTGTGTGTGTGTGTGTTAGGTTAGGCAAACTGTCATCATCGAACACAAATCCTTCTTCCATCTGAAAGCCAGAGATTAAAATATCTGCTCTCTGCTTATCTTGCTCTCGTGTGGAACGTCTATTTCATTCCGAGTGTTTATTTGATTTTGTTCTGCGTGAACCCAAAATCCAACGAGTTCTCACCTCCATCAGTGTGTGTGATTCTGCCTCCTTGTGTGTGTGTTTTTTTTTACCTTCTGCATCTGCCCTGACAAATCTGTCTAGTACAGCACGGACAAAGCACAGAGGGTGGAACTGTCGAACACGAAACACTCTAACCTTTTCCACAGACATTTGGACAGCCATGAGAAATGAACTGCAGATTTAATTGTGTTACCTGCAGGGCCTGTCTCTCTGTTTTCATTTCACTCCTCTGAGGTGTCAGATCAATAAGGAATCTGGGCTCCGCCCGGGGTCATTAGCTTGTCTCACCACGGAGGAGAGCCCACTAGAAGGACCCGTTGGCTTCGACCTCCAAAGTCTTTGTGCCCGATGAAAACTCGAGTGCTTCTGTGTGTGTGTGTGTGTGTGTACATGCAGCACGTCTGTCGCGTTTAGCGGTTGTGCGTGTTGCGTTGTCTTTGCATCAGTGTGTGTGTGTGTGTGTCCTTGTGTTTGCTCAATGCGGCAGAGGGTGGGGTGGCGGATCAATAGGCAACAAATGAATTCCGATCAATACGAAGCTGAGCGAGGGAGAGTGAAGGAGAAGAGAGAGAGAGAGTGAGAGAGTGAGAGAGTGAGAGAGAGATGAGAGAGAGAGAGAGAGAGAGAGAGAGAGAGAGAGAGAGAGAGAGAGAGGGAGGATTGAGTGGGAGGGGGGACAGTTAGTGCTGGCCTGCTGTCTGTAACGGTACGCTGGGGAAAAACCACTCATTTCTACAGCCAAACCTTAGTGCTTAGAGGTCAGCGAGGATGAAAACACGGGATCGAGAAGAAGGGAAAGAGAGCAGATCCCTGAGACGAGGGAGGCTGATAGAGAGGGAGAGGGAGAGGGAGAGGGAGAGGGAGAGGGAGAGGGAGAGGGAGAGGAGAGAGAGAGAGAAGGAAAAAAAGGCACAGAGCAAAAGAGAGAGACAGAATGAGAGTGAGAAAGCAAGATAGAGAGACAGATAGAGAGACACGAGTGTGAGAGAAAATACGCTCTTTCCTTCCTCAAATGAACTTTTTATGATAACCCATCCAGTTGGATGAGTGCAAGGCACTGGAGGACGACTGTGGAGGTGGCGGGTGTTGCCTACCCTTGACCTTCGATCTCCCAGTGGAGATATCTGGCCCGGCACCAGACACGCTGCAGCAGAGAGCCGGGTGACCTCTGACCTCGTCTAAGAAAACCCCCATCTTTCTCAGCTTCCTGATGCCTCCTCATCAGTGCCTTGTGTCTGTCTGCTGTTGAAGAGCCATCTGAACGGGATCGATATGCTCAGTATCATCTCTCCCCATGGTTTCAGGGTGAGGAAGCTGACGGGAGACTCCACCGCCACGATGCAATCCCCCATTACAGACTACCCCCTCTCAATGGGAAATTCAGATTCAGATTAGACAGACAGATGTATTCTGATCAGGCTCTGTCGAAAATAGAACCAAAACATGTGTCAAGGCTGTCTCTCTCCCCTGCTTTCTGTTGCCCTCCCTCCCCCCTGTCCCCCTCCCTCCCCCTGTCCCCCTCCCTCCCCCCTCTCTGTCTCCCTCCCTCCCTCCCCCCTGTCACCCCGAGCGGTGTTCTCTCCCTGTCTGTCTGTCCTTCTGGCCGCGTTTCTGATGTGCCATGACGGTTTGTTACCGGCGGCGGCGGGGTAGAAGTGATGGGGGGGAGGGGGGGGGGGGGGCTCACTGTGTCAACCGACACACGGAGCACAACTGGAGACAGGGCACATGACCTACACAACTGGAGACAGGGCACATGACCTACACAACTGGAGACAGGGCACATGACCTACACAACTGGAGACAGGGCGCATTTACATTTAGTCATTTAGCAGACGCTCTTATCCAGAGCGACTTACAGTAAGTACAGGGACATTCCCCCGGGGCGAAGTAGGGTGAAGTGCCTTGCCCACACAACGTCATTTTGCACGGCCAGGAATCGAACTGGCAACCTTCAGATTACTAGCCCGATTCCCTAACCCCTCAGCCACCTGTGCACACGACCTACACAACTGAACACCCTCTGCGTCCTTGGTGTGAGATGAATGTACATCTGTCTGCTAGAAATGTGCTTTCCATCAGTGAGCATGTAAGTTCTAGAGTGTCTCCCATCTGCCACCAGCAGCAGCAGCAGTGTTCCTTTTAGGCCTGTCACTCAAAATATCGGCCAATCAGAATTGGGGCTCAAGATAAAAGGAGCCAATCGCAGCCGTGGACGCACGCAGCGCGTTTGGGAACACACCTTATAAATCAGACATGAGCAGCTGCAGAAACACAGTAGCTACTGCACTGCATTAATAACAAGCATGCTCACATAGTACTACTCACACTCACACACACACACACACGCACACGCACACGCACACACAGACAGACTACAGTGTATCTTTCCTTCGTTCGCCCAACCCCCCCCCCCGTACCTCCGGCAGTGAACTCCACGTGCCAAAGAAAGAAGAGGAGGCGCAGGGGGGACTAGAAAATGGGAGGGGAGGGAGGGAGGTAGGGAGGGGGGGAGAGGGAGGGAGGTAGGGAGGGGGAGAGGGAGGGGGGATAATGTACAGAACAGGAGTATCAATGAGGAAAGATGCTGATTTAACAAAAAAGAAAGAGGTAATATTTTCTTTGTATAGTAATGATGTCGGGGGGATAGACTACAGTAACCATGAGCAAGAGAGGCGGGGCCGAGAGCGGAAGGTCGAGGTGAAAGAGAGAGAAAGAGATAGAGAGAGAGAGAAAGTGATAAAGAGAGAGAGAGAGATAGAGAGTGATAAAGAGAGAGAGAGAAAAGAGAGAGAGAGAGAGAGAAAAAAAAAGAGAGAGAGATAGAGAGAAAGAGAGATAAAGAGAGAGAGATAAAGAGAGACAGAGAGAGAGAGAGAGAAGAAAAGAGCTCAAATAGGAGGCAGGCTCTTGTCACCGCTCTGACCTACTCACTCAGGACTGAGGAATTCTCCCCGTCGACGCGGACACATTCCTCCGATCCTCAGACGTTAAGGGGGGTGGGGGGGGGAGGTGGAAGGGGGCGGGGGGGAGGTGGAAGGGGGCGGGGGGGTGGAGGGGTGGAGGGGGGGGGCACATGGGCCTCCCGGACACACTTGCACTAACCATGCTAAATCACTTCTGCGCACACACACACACTCGTGCCTAGACCACCTCAGCACAGGGAGCAAGGAGCAGGTGAGAAAGACTGGACAGTAAAGTCCAGTCAAGTACGCTAAGAAACACAGTTTCTTTTGTGCACTAAGCCCACTCTAAAGGAGAAGGTCCTCCCTGCTAGGTGGACCCCGCAGGTTAAGTATTCACTTTAGCTTCTTCAACATGCAAATCACACAACTATTCAGGCCTATTGTGTGTGTGTGTGCGTGTGTGTGTGTGTGCCTGCTTACGCTCCTGCAAAAACACATTGTGACAATATGTGGATATGAAGGGCCTTATTGTGTTGTCTGGGTAGAATGTGTCTCTCCCTCTCTCCAACTGGGGGGCTGGGGGGGTGACACGGACACAAAGACAGAAATGTAATGTGAAGCTTCTCTAAAGCTAGCGGCAAGCTAAGCCACAAGCCCCTTTTCATACCCCGATGCCTCGCTTCTTTATTCCCAAGCAGCCAATCAAATCCCATGATACTGCATGAGACCGATTGGCTCTGGCAAACCGCTTTCACTTGTAACATCCTCAGATAAGCAAAAAGGGCAAATTGGGAACAGAATTACAGCTAGTAAGATCACACACGCTAATACATCCCTAATGTGAGTCTTAGGAGGATGAGTCAGAGAGTAATTCAGTTGGTCTGGAGGGAAATCAATGACTTGATTGGTTCAAAGGCTCAAAATGGCCGACAAAAGTCCCCTTATTATTGAGGGCTTTAGAAGATACAGGAACAGATAAAAACATTTATTTGAATCTTCATAAAGATTCTCATCGCTATGAGGAGCGAATGAAGAACATAAATTGTGTTTGTGGCCCAGAGTGGATCCGAATTAGAAGTTTGAGTGAAAAATCAAAATGGCTCCTTACCTTTGAGGTCTTGGAGGGTGGAATCGTGTTTGAAGGTTCAGTCTGAAAAAGAGAAACACCTCCCAATCAAACATTACGTTGGTAATGCCAGCGACGTTCAGCTGCCTGGCAAAACGTCATTTCTAAGGAGATGTCTTGTCCCACTATGTCTCTGTTCATCTCTTAATCCTCCCTCGATCCTCCATCTATCAGGAAACACCTGCACGGGGCCTCTTTGCAGCCGTGCAAGCAGGTTCGATCGACCCATCCACAAAACCCAGCTCAACTGTTCTCAGTGCCGAAACAACGACACCCACCCCCCCTCCCGTGCCAAGCCCCCCCCCCCCCCCCCTTCCCCCACAACGCAGCACTCCCAGCCTGCTTGGGAATTCCTGAGGTCTGTGTCCTCCATAAATGTATGCTGCGGTTGAATCTAATCTATTATGAATGAGAAACACAAGAGATCCACAGAAGAGTGAAACTGCTGGTGTAAACTCAGCGACGGGAGAGAGAGAGAGAGAGACAGAGACAGAGACAGAGACAGAGACAGAGAGAGAGAGAGAGAGAGAGAGAGAGAGAGAGAGAGAGAGAGAGAGAGAGAGAGGTCTGAAGTGACCATCCCACACCGCTCGTGTTCTAAACACGCTGGACAAGCTACTGATGAGGCTCACGCCTAAATCTAGCAGAGCGTCACGTAGGACGCATGCTACAGCGCTAATTCTTTGCAGGGTTTGCAGGGCTGGTCTGTGATCGCGCGGACGCCGTCGACGAGCCACGGGGTTTAGGTTACCTTCTTCTCTCGCGAGCGAGCCGTCTTATACGCCACAGCAACCTTGGTGTGATTTGTGATGCTCCGAGTTAGGAGCCTCGCACGCTGCTACTCTGCGTCGGCACGGCGACAGGGCTGCAAGTGTCTTCTAGTTGAGGCCTCTGGTATTCTGGAGCGTTCCAGCAGTCACTGAGTTCATGTTGTGAGCCAGCCAAGGCAGTTCACCCGCTCAGATCACAAGCCTACACCCCCATCTGACTCAGTGCGGCCGCCACTGTTACGTAAGATTACATAACAGCAGATCTGTCTTAGTAAGATTTCATAACACCAGGGTCGTGACACTACCCTGGTGCTCGGCCACCAAGCGCTGCCCCCGTCCAGGCCTCCGTATCACCATATCAAACACGGCTTAGTGAGGAAACTGACCTTATTTTGACTGGGGATCATTTCAAATCAAGCACATTGCAAGATGTGAGGGTAATTTTTTTTATATCCACCACCCTCTTATTCGTCTAGTCTAGTGCTATAAACCGGGACATTTGCTTCACGCAAACTTTGACATCAAGGAATTTCCTTTCTTTCTCTGGAAGGCATGTGGAGGTCAGGTCGAGGATAGGACGCCATTAAAAAAAATGACTCCCTCGTGGCCAATCCCAGAGAGACGCTGGCCACGGAATTAATGTCACCTTAATGTGAAAACGCATCAAAAGATAACGTGAGCCAACGTTTCCACACAGAGTGGGAAGGGCAGTGGAGCGACAGCAGGATTTGGGCTCATGCGAGTGCTGAAACGGAACGCCTTCGACATTAAAAGTGATCGAGCAGCAGGAACTCGAATGCACATCAGAGAGTTAAGAAAAAATGGCGTCTGAACCCCAGATTTACATGCATTAAAAGGTCGTTTTTTCTCTGCAGTTTACAACGTATTGCTGACTCGGTTTATAAGCAAGTACAATACCCAGTATGGATCTCCAGAACATCCTATAATAAACGATTAACAAAATAGCATAGCTTCATACAGAAACTTATTAACTGTCAGAATAACTTACAACAAACTAACAAAATACCTTTTTCTCCCACCTATGCCGTAGTACATACACAGCATATCTCCTACCATCCACACACACGAGAAGAAATCATTTGTCATGAACACACAAACCACACGCACACACAAAATGTGCACGTACACTTGCAGAGTATAACAATTCTAGCCCTGGATAAAAACCTTGATGCTTGCAAACACACACACACACACACACACACACAGATCCAGTGATCTCCGAGAGATAAAGTGAGCCTCTATAAATCAGACAGAGCAGGGAAACAGATAACACGAGCAGGGAAAAAGAGGATATGAGGAGATACCTGGCTGGAGATACCGTCGCAGGGAAGAGAAGTTGGACGTGAGACGAGATGGACTGTAAACTGCCCGGGTGTGCTGCTTTTCACTGAGCCACCATGTTGCATTCAATATTTTGATGCATTATTAACCCGAACAATCTGATCATGGAAACAAACTGTATATAGTTCATCGTAACATACGTTCAGCACATGATACTAATACAACTGAATGTACAATTTGTCACGAGCTTCTTTGCACACCCGCAAAAAGACCGCATGGAATAAAAGTTGTCCCTTGCTACACGGGTACGATTTCAGCAGCTTGATAAAAAAATCAAGTCTGTTGCTATCATACTTTACCGGAGCCAAAAATCAATCTATTCACCCGAGTTTACAGGTCACAACGAATCTACGGTTGTGGGTATTGTCTTTTTTCTCGTCCGGACGGACAGACCCAAGGGGTACCCGGATGAAGGGATGGAAGATGGGATAGAACAGAGAGAAACATGGGAGGAGCGTGGGGGAAAGAGAGGGCGACTTTCTCACAACTCTCAACAATCTCACCCGATCACTCAGCAAGATTCTTCTGAGCTCCAAAAGAAAGCCCGTCTCTCCCCGTCCGAGCGATCCCCAAGCCGCCCGGTCTCTTTGGCGTACTACAAACACACATCTTCCCTGCCTCGTGCCGATACACCCCTCCATCGATATGCAACATGAAATATGATCAGCCATACCTCGCGCATGCGCAGGATTAAAACGGAATGACCCGTTGTGTCTGTCTCCACGGGCACCCCTCACCCTAACTCCCCCGGTACACCCCGTCTCCTTCCCCTCCCCGCAACTAGGCCCCAGGACTGCCCCCTCTGAACAGTCCTCCGTAAAATATAATCAAAAGCTTAACGTGACCCGGGGTAATCTTCCAGGGAAAGACACTGAAGACAAGTCTATGAGTTAACCCACTTTACAGCACAGAGAAAGAGAGAGAGATCGAGAAACAGAGAGAGAGATAGAGAAACAGAGAGAGAGATCGAGAAACAGAGAGAGAGATCGAGAAACAGAGAGAGAGAGATCGAGAAACAGAGAGAGAGAGATCGAGAAACAGAGACAGACAGAGAGAGAGAGAGAAAGGAAAGGAGGGAAAAGAGATGGAATAAGAGAGGGATAGACAGCACGATGGGGGGGGGGTGGGTGGGGGGGGGGGGTTCGGATCCTCGGGAACCCAACAAAAAGAAATGAGTTGAAACACGGAGCAGGATATGTGAACGAGGGCGGGAGAAAGGAGCGATACGAGAGAGGAGGAAAACGTAAAAGAACGAGAGTAAAAATGCGTAGCGAACACAACGTGTGAAGCCAGGAGGGGGAAAAGGAAGGATTTAAGAAACGTTTTAGAAAAGGAGGGAAAACAGTTCAAGTTTACAGTGGCACAAGCACTCCTTTTGGGGGCTTCGGTCCAGTTTTTTCAAACGTTATCACTCTTTTACCCCCCCTTTTCCCGCGATTTTACTGATTCCCATACAAGCTGTCCCTCCTCCTCTCACCCCTTCTCATCCCTCTTCTCCTCCACCACTCCCGATTTTCCTGCTACTGCCGGTACTATTTCTCCTACCTCTCTCTCTCTCCCTCTCCCGTGGAACACACTCCGTTTTCTCGTTCTCTTGCTTCGCTGTCCCTTTCGTCTGTCCATTCAGCCCTCCTTCTCCTCTGTTCTTCGTCCTTTCTTCCAGATTCAGCGTTCAGAACGATCTGAATACAAGGTGTGGAGTTGAGCTGTTTTTGGTTGCTGGCCGTCGAAAAAGGCAACACACGCCGACCCCCCCAAAAAATAATTTAAAAACGAAATACACGAGGAAGAAGGAACGAAGGAATCGATTGGTGTCATGCAGTCTGATGCAGGGACAATCCAGGGCCTGTATGGCCAGGGGCGCTCTGCAGAGACAGGCTGAAGCTGCTCTCATTTCCCTGTTGAGGAGGGGGAGAGGGGGGGGGGGAGGCGGAGGAGGAGGAGGAGGAGGAAAAACAAAAAAACGAATATGGGGAAATACAACAAAAAGCAACAAACCCACCGAAGCTTTCAGCTCATTTGCGGTCGCAGGCGAAAGTGGATAGTAAGCGCACGTGAGGTAAGCAGTCTGGCTGTGTGTGTGCCTGCGTGTGTGTGAAGAAGTGGGAGGGGATAGAAGAGAGAGCAGGCGAGAGAGAGAGAGAGCAGGCGAGAGAGAGAGAGAGAGATTGGGAGGTTCATGGAGAAACAGAGGGAGGGATTGAGGAGGAGTGTGTCAGAGGAGAGAGGGAAGGGGAGGGAGGCAGAATAAAGATTTTTTAACCCTCTCCCACTGTGTTTGATTTCCATACTTTCGTGTCTCTCCCCCTTGTTCCTGTCTGAAAACCTTCTCTGAGAGCGGAGGAAAGAGAACGCTGCTCTGGTTTCCTCCCCCCCCCCCCTCCCCCCCTCCCCCCCTCCCCCCTCCCCCCCTCCCTCCCCCCTCCCCCCTCCTCCCCCCCTCACCCCTCACCCCCTCCCTCCCCCCCTCCCTTTCTCCGTTTCCTTTCTGCTCCCTCTCTTTTCTATTCGTTCCTTTCTCTGCATGTGCACTTGAACTCTAAATCCTGTCTGCCAGCACCCCCCTCCCCTCTCCCTCGTCCTGGCACTCCTAGACAGAGGCTTGAAATAGTGCTTTCAGGCTAAAAGGGAGGGAGGGAGGAGAGGGAGGGGGGAGAGAAAAGGAGAGGGCGAGGGGGACAAAAAGGGGGCAAGGGATGTTGAGAGGGGGGAGGGGAAGAAGCTGAGAAGGGCTAATTCAGAACTGAGGTGGCTGTTTCCGTGTGTGTGTGTGTGTGGCTATGTGTATGTTTGTGTACTTTCAAATGATTAGGTTTGAACTGTTTCAATTGTATTTCGTGTTTGTTACGTTGTAGCAAGGGAGGCAATGCAAAATCTAAAGAAATATGATCTTATTTAGAGAAGGGAAAAATTATGTTCATCACAAACAGCAGCAAATTGCAGGTTTCTTAAGATTTCTTCATGGGAAACTACATTAGACTTTGTAGCACAACAATAGACTCCAGTTAAGGCTGAAACTACTCAGTTTTAAGTAAATGTATACATAAAAGAACTGGTGTACAATTAGTTTCACCATATCTATATTGAAATATTTTCTCCACTGTCCATTTTTTCCCTGTGTAAGTTGTTACACACAAGTGTGACCTGTGTTGCTTAAGATTTGTTGAGTTGACTTTGTTCAATGGATGGTTGTTGACTGAGAAGGTGAAACCGCTTTTAACGTACTGAACCAACATAGATTCTATAGCCTACATTAACAAACAAGGCATGTGCCGTTTTGAAATATTACTAGAATGAAGCCAACCTATGAGATAAACATAACCCAACCCCTGGGTCTACAGCCCACCCTGAAAATTCCCAAATTAGGGTTAGGGTTAGGAAACGGCTGCCCTCAGGCCTAAACCGACAACGGGGTTAGGGCCGGGGGGGGCAAACTAGGCGGGAACCGGAGCGGCGACGTTCATAACCCAACCCCTGGGTCTACAGCCCACCCGGAAAATTCCCAAATTAGGGTTAGGGTTAGGAAACGGCTGCCCTCAGGCCTAAACCGACAACGGGGTTAGGGCCGGGGGGGGCAAACTAGGCGGGAACCGGATCGGCGACGGCCACAACCCAACCCCTGGGTCTACAGCCCACCCGGAAAATTCCCAAATTAGGGTTAGGGTTAGGAAACGGCTGCCCTCAGGCCTAAACCGACAACGGGGTTAGGGCCGGGGGGGGCAAACTAGGCGGGAACCGGATCGGTGACGGCCACAACCCAACCCCTGGGTCTACAGCCCACCCGGAAAATTCCCAAATTAGGGTTAGGGTTAGAAAACGGCTGCCCTCAGGCCTAAACCGACAACGGGGTTAGGGCCGGGGGGGGCAAACTAGGCGGGAACCGGAGCGGCGACGTTCATAACCCAACCCCTGGGTCTACAGCCCACCCGGAAAATTCCCAAATTAGGGTTAGGGTTAGGAAACGGCTGCCCTCAGGCCTAAACCGACAACGGGGTTAGGGCCGGGGGGGGGCAAACTAGGCGGGAACCGGATCGGCGACGGCCACAACCCAACCCCTGGGTCTACAGCCCACCCGGAAAATTCCCAAATTAGGGTTAGGGTTAGGAAACGGCTGCCCTCAGGCCTAAACCGACAACGGGGTTAGGGCCGGGGGGGCAAACTAGGCGGGAACCGGATCGGTGACGGCCACAACCCAACCCCTGGGTCTACAGCCCACCCGGAAAATTCCCAAATTAGGGTTAGGGTTAGAAAACGGCTGCCCTCAGGCCTAAACCGACAACGGGGTTAGGGCCGGGCGGGGCAAACTAGGCGGGAACCGGAGCGGCGACGTTCATAACCCAACCCCTGGGTCTACAGCCCACCCGGAAAATTCCCAAATTAGGGTTAGGGTTAGGAAACGGCTGCCCTCAGGCCTAAACCGACAACGGGGTTAGGGCCGGGGGGGGCAAACTAGGCGGGAACCGGATCGGCGACGGCCACAACCCAACCCCTGGGTCTACAGCCCACCCGGAAAATTCCCAAATTAGGGTTAGGGTTAGGAAACGGCTGCCCTCAGGCCTAAACCGACAACGGGGTTAGGGCCGGGGGGGGCAAACTAGGCGGGAACCGGATCGGCGACGGCCACAACCCAAACCCTGGGTCTACAGCCCACCCGGAAAATTCCCAAATTAGGGTTAGGGTTAGGAAACGGCTGCCCTCAGCGCCTAAACCGGACAACGGGTTTAGGGCCGGGGGGGGCAAACTAGGCTGGAACCGGATCGGCGACGGCCACAACCCAACCCCTGGGTCTACAGCCCACCGGAAAATTCCCAAATTAGGGTTAGGGTTAGGAAACGGCTTGCCCTCAGGCCTAAACCGACAACGGGGTTAGGGCCGGGGGGGGCAAACTAGGCGGGAACCGGATCGGCGACGGCCACAACCCTACCCCTGGGTCTACAGCCCACCGGAAAATTCCCAAATTAGGGTTAGGTTAGAAACGGCTGCCCCTCAGGCCTAAACCGACAACGGGGTTAGGGCCGGGGGGGGGCAAACTAGGCGGGAAACCGGATCGGCGACGTTCATAACCCAACCCCTGGGTCTACAGCCCACCCGGAAAATTCCCAAATTAGGGTTAGGGTTAGGAAACGGCTGCCCTCAGGCCTAAACCGACAACGGGGTTAGGGGCCCTGGGGGGGGCAAACTAGGCGGGAACCGGATCGGCGACGGCCACAACCCAACCCCTGGGTCTACAGCCCACCCGGAAAATTCCCAAATTAGGGTTAGGGTTAGGAAAACGGCTGCCCCTCAGGCTTAAACCGACAACGGGGTTAGGGCCGGGGGGGGCAAACTAGGCGGGAACCGGATCGGCGACGGCCACAACCCAACCCCTGGGTCTACAGCCCACCCGGAAAATTCCCAAATTAGGGTTAGGGTTAGGAAACGGCTGCCCTCAGGCCTAAACCGACAACGGGGTTAGGGCCGGGGGGGGCCAAACTAGGCTGGGAACCGGAGCGGCGACGTTCATAACCCAACCCCTGGGTCTACAAGCCCACCCGGAAAATTCCCAAATTAGGGTTAGGGTTAGGAAACGGCTGCCCTCAGGCCTAAACCGACAACGGGGTTAGGGCCGGGGGGGGCAAACTAGGCGGGAACCGGATCGGCGACGGCCACAACCCTACCCCTGGGTCTACAGCCCACCCGGAAAATTCCCAAATTAGGGTTAGGGTTCAGGAAACGGCTGCCCTCAGGCCTAAACCGACAACGGGGTTAGGGCCGGGGGGGGCAAAACTAGGCGGGAACCGGATCGGCGACGGCCCAAAACCAACCCCTGGGTCTACAGCCCACCCGGAAAATTCCAAATTAGGGTTAGGGTTAGGAAACGGCTGCCCTCAGGCCTAAACCGACAACGGGGTTAGGGCCGGGGGGGCAAACTAGGCGGGAACGGATCGGCGACGGCCCAACAACCCTACCCCTGGGTCTACAGCCCACCCCGGAAAATTCCCAAATTAGGGTTAGGGTTAGAAACGGCTGCCCTCAGGCCTAAACCGACAAAGGGGTTAGGGCCGGGGGGGGCAAACTAGGCGGGAACCGGAGCGGCGACGTTCCTAACCCCAACCCCGGGTCCGTACAGCCACCCGGAAAATTCCCAAATTAGGGTTAGGGTTAGGAAACGGCTGCCCTCAGGCCTAAACCGACAACGGGGTTAGGGCGGGGGGGCAAACTAGGCGGGAACCGGATCGGCGACGGCCACAACCCAACCCCTGGGTCTACAGCCCACCCTGGAAAATTCCCAAATTAGGGTTAGGGTTAGGAAACGGCTGCCCTCAGGCCTAAACCGACAACGGGGTTAGGGCCGGGGGGGGCAAACTAGGCGGGAACCGGATCGGCGACGGCCACAACCCTAACCCTGGGTCTACAGCCCACCCGGAAAATTCCCAAATTAGGGTTAGGGTTAGAAACGGCTGCCCTCAGGCCTAAACCGACAACGGGGTAGGGCCGGGGGGGGCAAACTAGGCGGGAACCGGAGCGGCGACGTTCATAACCCAACCCCTGGCGTCTACAGCCCACCCGGAAAATTCCCAAATTAGGGTTAGGGTTAGGAAACGGCTGCTCTCAGGCCTAAACCGACAACGGGGGTTAGGGCCCGGGGGGGGCAAACTAGGCGGGAACCGGGATCGGCGACGGCCACAACCCAACCCCTGGGTCTACAGCCCACCCGGAAAATCCCACAATTAGGGTTAGGGTTAGGAAACGGCTGCCCTCTAGGCCTTAAACGCGACAACGGGGTTAGGGCCGGGGGGGGCAAACTAGGCGGGAACCGGATCGGCGACGGCCACAACCCAACCCCTGGGTCTACAGCCCACCCGGAGAAATTCCCAAATTAGGGGTTAGGGTTAGGAAACGGCTGCCCTCAGGCCTAAACCGACAACGGGGTTAGGGCCGGGTGGGGGCAAACTAGGCGGGAACCGGAGCGGCGACGTTCATAACCCAACCCCTGGGGTCTACAGCCCACCCGGGAAAATTCCCAATTAGGGTTAGGGTTAGGAAACGGCTGCCCTCAGGCCTAAACGACAACGGGGTTAGGGCCGGGGGGGCAAACTAGGAGGGAACGGATCGGCGACGGCCACAACCCTACCCCTGGGTCTACAGCCCACCCGGAAATTCCCAAATTAGGGTTAGGGGTTAGGAAACGGCTGCCCTCAGGCCCCTAAACCGACAACGGGGTTAGGGCCGTGGGGGGGGCAAACTAGGCGGGAACCGGATCGGCGACGGCCACAACCCTACCCCTGGGTCTACAGCCCACCCGGAGGAAAATTCCCAAATTAGGGTTTAGGGTTAGAAACGGCTGCCCCTCAGGCCTAAACCGACAACGGGGTTAGGGCCGGGGGGGCAAACTAGGCGGGAACCGGATCGGCGACGGCCACAACCCTACCCCGGGTCTACAGCCCACCCGGAAAATTCCCAAATTAGGGTTAGGGTTAGAAAACGGCTGCCCTCAGGCCTAAACCGACAACGGGGTTAGGGCGGGGGGGGCAAAACTAGGCGGGGAACCGGCTCGGCGACGGCCACAACCCAAACCCTGGGTCTACGACCCCACCGGAATAATTCCCAAATTAGGGTAGGGTTAGGAAACGGCTGCCCTCAGGCCTAAACCGACAACGGGGTTAGGGCCGGGGGGGGCAAACTAGGCGGGAACCGGATCGGCGACGGCCACAACCCAACCCCTGGGTCTACAGCCCACCCGGAAAATTCCCAAATTAGGGTTAGGGTTAGGAAACGGCTGCCCTCAGGCCTAAACCGACAACGGGGTTAGGGCCGGGGGGGGCAAACTAGGCGGGAACCGGATCGGCGACGGCCACAACCCAACCCCTGGGTCTACAGCCCACCCGGAAAATTCCCAAATTAGGGTTAGGGTTAGGAAACGGCTGCCCTCAGGCCTAAACCGACAACGGGGTTAGGGCCGGGGGGGGCAAACTAGGCGGGAACCGGATCGGCGACGGCCACAACCCAACCCCTGGGTCTACAGCCCACCCGGAAAATTCCCAAATTAGGGTTAGGGTTAGGAAACGGCTGCCCTCAGGCCTAAACCGACAACGGGGTTAGGGCCGGGGGGGGCAAACTAGGCGGGAACCGGATCGGCGACGGCCACAACCCAACCCCTGGGTCTACAGCCCACCCGGAAAATTCCCAAATTAGGGTTAGGGTTAGGAAACGGCTGCCCTCAGGCCTAAACCGACAACGGGGTTAGGGCCGGGGGGGGCAAACTAGGCGGGAACCGGATCGGCGACGGCCACAACCCAACCCCTGGGTCTACAGCCCACCCGGAAAATTCCCAAATTAGGGTTAGGGTTAGGAAACGGCTGCCCTCAGGCCTAAACCGACAACGGGGTTAGGGCCGGGGGGGGCAAACTAGGCGGGAACCGGATCGGCGACGGCCACAACCCAACCCCTGGGTCTACAGCCCACCCGGAAAATTCCCAAATTAGGGTTAGGGTTAGGAAACGGCTGCCCTCAGGCCTAAACCGACAACGGGGTTAGGGCCGGGGGGGGCAAACTAGGCGGGAACCGGATCGGCGACGGCCACAACCCAACCCCTGGGTCTACAGCCCACCCGGAAAATTCCCAAATTAGGGTTAGGGTTAGGAAACGGCTGCCCTCAGGCCTAAACCGACAACGGGGTTAGGGCCGGGGGGGGCAAACTAGGCGGGAACCGGATCGGCGACGGCCACAACCCAACCCCTGGGTCTACAGCCCACCCGGAAAATTCCCAAATTAGGGTTAGGGTTAGGAAACGGCTGCCCTCAGGCCTAAACCGACAACGGGGTTAGGGCCGGGGGGGGCAAACTAGGCGGGAACCGGATCGGCGACGGCCACAACCCAACCCCTGGGTCTACAGCCCACCCGGAAAATTCCCAAATTAGGGTTAGGGTTAGGAAACGGCTGCCCTCAGGCCTAAACCGACAACGGGGTTAGGGCCGGGGGGGGCAAACTAGGCGGGAACCGGATCGGCGACGGCCACAACCCAACCCCTGGGTCTACAGCCCACCCGGAAAATTCCCAAATTAGGGTTAGGGTTAGGAAACGGCTGCCCTCAGGCCTAAACCGACAACGGGGTTAGGGCCGGGGGGGGCAAACTAGGCGGGAACCGGATCGGCGACGGCCACAACCCAACCCCTGGGTCTACAGCCCACCCGGAAAATTCCCAAATTAGGGTTAGGGTTAGGAAACGGCTGCCCTCAGGCCTAAACCGACAACGGGGTTAGGGCCGGGGGGGGCAAACTAGGCGGGAACCGGATCGGCGACGGCCACAACCCAACCCCTGGGTCTACAGCCCACCCGGAAAATTCCCAAATTAGGGTTAGGGTTAGGAAACGGCTGCCCTCAGGCCTAAACCGACAACGGGGTTAGGGCCGGGGGGGGCAAACTAGGCGGGAACCGGATCGGCGACGGCCACAACCCAACCCCTGGGTCTACAGCCCACCCGGAAAATTCCCAAATTAGGGTTAGGGTTAGGAAACGGCTGCCCTCAGGCCTAAACCGACAACGGGGTTAGGGCCGGGGGGGGCAAACTAGGCGGGAACCGGATCGGCGACGGCCACAACCCAACCCCTGGGTCTACAGCCCACCCGGAAAATTCCCAAATTAGGGTTAGGGTTAGGAAACGGCTGCCCTCAGGCCTAAACCGACAACGGGGTTAGGGCCGGGGGGGGCAAACTAGGCGGGAACCGGATCGGCGACGGCCACAACCCAACCCCTGGGTCTACAGCCCACCCGGAAAATTCCCAAATTAGGGTTAGGGTTAGGAAACGGCTGCCCTCAGGCCTAAACCGACAACGGGGTTAGGGCCGGGGGGGGCAAACTAGGCGGGAACCGGATCGGCGACGGCCACAACCCAACCCCTGGGTCTACAGCCCACCCGGAAAATTCCCAAATTAGGGTTAGGGTTAGGAAACGGCTGCCCTCAGGCCTAAACCGACAACGGGGTTAGGGCCGGGGGGGGCAAACTAGGCGGGAACCGGATCGGCGACGGCCACAACCCAACCCCTGGGTCTACAGCCCACCCGGAAAATTCCCAAATTAGGGTTAGGGTTAGGAAACGGCTGCCCTCAGGCCTAAACCGACAACGGGGTTAGGGCCGGGGGGGGCAAACTAGGCGGGAACCGGATCGGCGACGGCCACAACCCAACCCCTGGGTCTACAGCCCACCCGGAAAATTCCCAAATTAGGGTTAGGGTTAGGAAACGGCTGCCCTCAGGCCTAAACCGACAACGGGGTTAGGGCCGGGGGGGGCAAACTAGGCGGGAACCGGATCGGCGACGGCCACAACCCAACCCCTGGGTCTACAGCCCACCCGGAAAATTCCCAAATTAGGGTTAGGGTTAGGAAACGGCTGCCCTCAGGCCTAAACCGACAACGGGGTTAGGGCCGGGGGGGGCAAACTAGGCGGGAACCGGATCGGCGACGGCCACAACCCAACCCCTGGGTCTACAGCCCACCCGGAAAATTCCCAAATTAGGGTTAGGGTTAGGAAACGGCTGCCCTCAGGCCTAAACCGACAACGGGGTTAGGGCCGGGGGGGGCAAACTAGGCGGGAACCGGATCGGCGACGGCCACAACCCAACCCCTGGGTCTACAGCCCACCCGGAAAATTCCCAAATTAGGGTTAGGGTTAGGAAACGGCTGCCCTCAGGCCTAAACCGACAACGGGGTTAGGGCCGGGGGGGGCAAACTAGGCGGGAACCGGATCGGCGACGGCCACAACCCAACCCCTGGGTCTACAGCCCACCCGGAAAATTCCCAAATTAGGGTTAGGGTTAGGAAACGGCTGCCCTCAGGCCTAAACCGACAACGGGGTTAGGGCCGGGGGGGGCAAACTAGGCGGGAACCGGATCGGCGACGGCCACAACCCAACCCCTGGGTCTACAGCCCACCCGGAAAATTCCCAAATTAGGGTTAGGGTTAGGAAACGGCTGCCCTCAGGCCTAAACCGACAACGGGGTTAGGGCCGGGGGGGGCAAACTAGGCGGGAACCGGATCGGCGACGGCCACAACCCAACCCCTGGGTCTACAGCCCACCCGGAAAATTCCCAAATTAGGGTTAGGGTTAGGAAACGGCTGCCCTCAGGCCTAAACCGACAACGGGGTTAGGGCCGGGGGGGGCAAACTAGGCGGGAACCGGATCGGCGACGGCCACAACCCAACCCCTGGGTCTACAGCCCACCCGGAAAATTCCCAAATTAGGGTTAGGGTTAGGAAACGGCTGCCCTCAGGCCTAAACCGACAACGGGGTTAGGGCCGGGGGGGGCAAACTAGGCGGGAACCGGATCGGCGACGGCCACAACCCAACCCCTGGGTCTACAGCCCACCCGGAAAATTCCCAAATTAGGGTTAGGGTTAGGAAACGGCTGCCCTCAGGCCTAAACCGACAACGGGGTTAGGGCCGGGGGGGGCAAACTAGGCGGGAACCGGATCGGCGACGGCCACAACCCAACCCCTGGGTCTACAGCCCACCCGGAAAATTCCCAAATTAGGGTTAGGGTTAGGAAACGGCTGCCCTCAGGCCTAAACCGACAACGGGGTTAGGGCCGGGGGGGCAAACTAGGCGGGAACCGGATCGGCGACGGCCACAACCCAACCCCTGGGTCTACAGCCCACCCGGAAAATTCCCAAATTAGGGTTAGGGTTAGGAAACGGCTGCCCTCAGGCCTAAACCGACAACGGGGTTAGGGCCGGGGGGGGCAAACTAGGCGGGAACCGGATCGGCGACGGCCACAACCCAACCCCTGGGTCTACAGCCCACCCGGAAAATTCCCAAATTAGGGTTAGGGTTAGGAAACGGCTGCCCTCAGGCCTAAACCGACAACGGGGTTAGGGCCGGGGGGGGCAAACTAGGCGGGAACCGGATCGGCGACGGCCACAACCCAACCCCTGGGTCTACAGCCCACCCGGAAAATTCCCAAATTAGGGTTAGGGTTAGGAAACGGCTGCCCTCAGGCCTAAACCGACAACGGGGTTAGGGCCGGGGGGGGCAAACTAGGCGGGAACCGGATCGGCGACGGCCACAACCCAACCCCTGGGTCTACAGCCCACCCGGAAAATTCCCAAATTAGGGTTAGGGTTAGGAAACGGCTGCCCTCAGGCCTAAACCGACAACGGGGTTAGGGCCGGGGGGGGCAAACTAGGCGGGAACCGGATCGGCGACGGCCACAACCCAACCCCTGGGTCTACAGCCCACCCGGAAAATTCCCAAATTAGGGTTAGGGTTAGGAAACGGCTGCCCTCAGGCCTAAACCGACAACGGGGTTAGGGCCGGGGGGGGCAAACTAGGCGGGAACCGGATCGGCGACGGCCACAACCCAACCCCTGGGTCTACAGCCCACCCGGAAAATTCCCAAATTAGGGTTAGGGTTAGGAAACGGCTGCCCTCAGGCCTAAACCGACAACGGGGTTAGGGCCGGGGGGGGCAAACTAGGCGGGAACCGGATCGGCGACGGCCACAACCCAACCCCTGGGTCTACAGCCCACCCGGAAAATTCCCAAATTAGGGTTAGGGTTAGGAAACGGCTGCCCTCAGGCCTAAACCGACAACGGGGTTAGGGCCGGGGGGGGCAAACTAGGCGGGAACCGGATCGGCGACGGCCACAACCCAACCCCTGGGTCTACAGCCCACCCGGAAAATTCCCAAATTAGGGTTAGGGTTAGGAAACGGCTGCCCTCAGGCCTAAACCGACAACGGGGTTAGGGCCGGGGGGGGCAAACTAGGCGGGAACCGGATCGGCGACGGCCACAACCCAACCCCTGGGTCTACAGCCCACCCGGAAAATTCCCAAATTAGGGTTAGGGTTAGGAAACGGCTGCCCTCAGGCCTAAACCGACAACGGGGTTAGGGCCGGGGGGGGCAAACTAGGCGGGAACCGGATCGGCGACGGCCACAACCCAACCCCTGGGTCTACAGCCCACCCGGAAAATTCCCAAATTAGGGTTAGGGTTAGGAAACGGCTGCCCTCAGGCCTAAACCGACAACGGGGTTAGGGCCGGGGGGGGCAAACTAGGCGGGAACCGGATCGGCGACGGCCACAACCCAACCCCTGGGTCTACAGCCCACCCGGAAAATTCCCAAATTAGGGTTAGGGTTAGGAAACGGCTGCCCTCAGGCCTAAACCGACAACGGGGTTAGGGCCGGGGGGGGCAAACTAGGCGGGAACCGGATCGGCGACGGCCACAACCCAACCCCTGGGTCTACAGCCCACCCGGAAAATTCCCAAATTAGGGTTAGGGTTAGGAAACGGCTGCCCTCAGGCCTAAACCGACAACGGGGTTAGGGCCGGGGGGGGCAAACTAGGCGGGAACCGGATCGGCGACGGCCACAACCCAACCCCTGGGTCTACAGCCCACCCGGAAAATTCCCAAATTAGGGTTAGGGTTAGGAAACGGCTGCCCTCAGGCCTAAACCGACAACGGGGTTAGGGCCGGGGGGGGCAAACTAGGCGGGAACCGGATCGGCGACGGCCACAACCCAACCCCTGGGTCTACAGCCCACCCGGAAAATTCCCAAATTAGGGTTAGGGTTAGGAAACGGCTGCCCTCAGGCCTAAACCGACAACGGGGTTAGGGCCGGGGGGGGCAAACTAGGCGGGAACCGGATCGGCGACGGCCACAACCCAACCCCTGGGTCTACAGCCCACCCGGAAAATTCCCAAATTAGGGTTAGGGTTAGGAAACGGCTGCCCTCAGGCCTAAACCGACAACGGGGTTAGGGCCGGGGGGGGCAAACTAGGCGGGAACCGGATCGGCGACGGCCACAACCCAACCCCTGGGTCTACAGCCCACCCGGAAAATTCCCAAATTAGGGTTAGGGTTAGGAAACGGCTGCCCTCAGGCCTAAACCGACAACGGGGTTAGGGCCGGGGGGGGCAAACTAGGCGGGAACCGGATCGGCGACGGCCACAACCCAACCCCTGGGTCTACAGCCCACCCGGAAAATTCCCAAATTAGGGTTAGGGTTAGGAAACGGCTGCCCTCAGGCCTAAACCGACAACGGGGTTAGGGCCGGGGGGGGCAAACTAGGCGGGAACCGGATCGGCGACGGCCACAACCCAACCCCTGGGTCTACAGCCCACCCGGAAAATTCCCAAATTAGGGTTAGGGTTAGGAAACGGCTGCCCTCAGGCCTAAACCGACAACGGGGTTAGGGCCGGGGGGGGCAAACTAGGCGGGAACCGGATCGGCGACGGCCACAACCCAACCCCTGGGTCTACAGCCCACCCGGAAAATTCCCAAATTAGGGTTAGGGTTAGGAAACGGCTGCCCTCAGGCCTAAACCGACAACGGGGTTAGGGCCGGGGGGGGCAAACTAGGCGGGAACCGGATCGGCGACGGCCACAACCCAACCCCTGGGTCTACAGCCCACCCGGAAAATTCCCAAATTAGGGTTAGGGTTAGGAAACGGCTGCCCTCAGGCCTAAACCGACAACGGGGTTAGGGCCGGGGGGGGCAAACTAGGCGGGAACCGGATCGGCGACGGCCACAACCCAACCCCTGGGTCTACAGCCCACCCGGAAAATTCCCAAATTAGGGTTAGGGTTAGGAAACGGCTGCCCTCAGGCCTAAACCGACAACGGGGTTAGGGCCGGGGGGGGC